>CM031372.1:78318285-78918285 GCA_018208015.1 Medicago ruthenica | reverse complement strand
TTCTTTCAATAGCTTCTTCTCTGTCTCATTTTTCCTTGCCAACTCCTGCTTCAACTCCTGCTTTTGAGATTCCAACAGCTCATTTTGATTTCGCAACTCCAACTTTTGACTTTGCAACTCCTCGTTCATTCGAGTTATCATTGCTTGAATCTCAGGAGACAACTCTGCAGAACGAGCTGAACTGGACTCTGGTAGAACAGGAGCACGGAACAAATTTCCATGCACCACGTTGCCGGATAACGCTCCAAGACCGTATACTCTATCCGGTCTTTGTTGTCCTCCTGCAGCCTTTGCCCATAATTCAATTTTTATGGAGTCGGGAATTTCTTCATGTGTTTGAATCTCAGGATTCTGCTCCAAAAACCGTGCTACGTACTCGTCATAAGATGCCTATAAAGAAAAGTAAAGAAAATATAGATAATAATAATTGTTTACAAATAAAGTCAAATAAAAATTATATAATAATAATAATAAATGAAATTAACAACATAATTCTTTAATAATTCACTTTCTTTTTCTAATTAAAATAAATTACGAATATTTGCAAATTTACCTGGGTATTGCGTGCTCGAGCATCGACATACTGACCAGTACGCTGGCTGAAATGAGTCTCTCTATGGAGCTCATTTGGATAAGGATCCCTCTCCAAGGATTTTGCCTAATTGTACACGAAAAGTTGTATAAGCAATTAGAACATTTGAGTTTATTTAATATATACATGTATAGAAATAGAAATAGTGAAATATTTTTTTACCAGATGTCTAGCATGGGTAGGGACACTGACACATCCTTGTGCGTGTTCATGTCCTCCTACAAGAGATGCTCTATTTTGCTTGTTAGCTCTGGAACGGTTCTTAAATTTTGTATCTTCTAGCCAATACTTGGTCAAGTCTTCCCACGCTCTTTCCCCGATCCAATGTGTACGGTAGTTGCCCTTATGTTTTTTCCATTCCTCCCGTTCATCATATAACAAATCTGATAAACGTTTGGAAGCTAACTTGTGAAAGAGCTTCTCTACAATAAGATGGACATCTCTAGGCCAGGTACAATGCTCCTACAATAAACAAAAAAATTATTAGACATTAAATTTTTGAAAAATATAGCATGTTATAAAGTAATTACAATTATTTAATATTTAATAAATTGTGTTTACCGAAAAGTATTTAAAAAGTGCCGCCCTGTCGTCTTTAGTAAGATGTTTATAGACGGCCCAACACCTATGTTTCGGGTAAAACATCTGGATGGCTCCTCGAATAAATTCTGCCACTCTCTTGGATGGCTCCAACCTACAAATTTGAAGTGTTAATTAAATTATGCATTTAAAAAACAAATAAAAATTAAACTACTTTTAATACTTACGATCCAGGTGTCAGTGTAATCTTAAGCAGCCCATCCGCATAATGCAAGTCTTCAATGTAGCGACGTCGTCCTCGTCGTGGTGCTGCTGATGCTGATGCTGCTGATCCTGCTGATGATGCTGCTGCTATTGCTGCTGCTGATGCTTGTGGCTCTTCATGTTGGTGCTGCTCGTGTTGTTGAGGCTGATGTTCAATTACATTCAATAACCTTAAGAAATTTGCATAAAATCTTGCATGAGTTCCGCTGATGAATATCTTCTGGGAGCAACGGGGGGAACATGTACATTAAGGCCTTGTCGGATAGTAAATGGGGTGGTATTGAAACCAGGCGAATGTGATGAGGCGAATCCAGGCATAACATATCCAGGTGTAGTGTATGTCGGAGGAATGGTCGAGGGAATGGTCGAGAATGATGTGGGGGGAATGGTCGGGAATGATGTGGGAGGAATAGTTGTGAATGGAGTGGGGTAAGGTGGTGGAGTAGTAGTAGTAGTGGTAGGAATAGGAGTACCAGTCCTTTCATCAATGTTACGGAAGGAAACCCCTGGTAGACGGCGCCATGATCTGGTCTCCTCGGAGGTAATATCTATTATGTTTTGATACTTGTTTTTCTTCTTCTTCTTCTTCTTCTTCTTCTTCTTCTTCTTCTTCTTCTTCTTCTTCTTCTTCTTCTTCTTCTTCTTCTTCTTCTTCTTCTTTTTCGTCCAATGGTGGGTGTCACCGTATTGCGGGTGTCTGACTCTTTTGCCAACATCTGGGAATTTCAAAAGTCCTAATGCACTGACTCTACGGAATACTTCCTCTGATGTTGTCCTAGGAGGCGGGCCATCTTTTTCTGTTTGTCCTTTACGAAACAAATTCCTCTTCTTACGAAATTCATGTGTTGCTGGTAAAAACCTACGGTGGCAGTCAAACCACGAACTCTTTCTTCTGTGATGCAAGTTAAACGCCTTTGTTTCTTCCATGCAATGTGGACAAGCCAATCTACCATGAGTCGACCATCCAGACAACATTCCATATGCAGGAAAGTCGTTAATAGTCCACATCAAAGCTACCCTCATCCTAAAATTCTCCTTCCTTGCAATATCATATGTTGATTCCCCGATCCACAATCTCTTCAAATCATCAATTAAGGGTTGTAAATACACATCTATACCATCTAATGGGCTATTAGGTCCTGGTATAACACAAGTCAAAAACAAATAAGGTTTTGACATGCACATGTCAGGAGGAAGATTATACGGGGTAAGAAGAATTGGCCAACAAGAATAAGGCGTCACCGACTTTTGGATATACGGGACAAATCCATCAGAGCATAATCCAAGCCTCACATTACGTGGATCTTCTGCAAAATCAGGATGTACTTCGTCAAAGTGCTTCCATGCCACCCCGTCACAGGGATGTCGCATCACACCTGTATTTGTTCTATTGTAATAATGCCACGTCATTTTATCGGCTGTGTGAGTTGATGCATACAATCTCTCCAATCTTGGTATTATTGGCAGATAAAACATTGACTTGACTGAGACTAGCTTCTGCTTCTGAGAACTGGCATTACCACGTACTTGATACCTCGGTGCATTGCAAAATTTACACTCCATCAACGACCCATCATTTTTACCGAATTCGTTGTCGTAAAACAGCATGCACCCTTTAACGCAACAATCAATAGTTTTAACTTGCAATCCCAACTTCGACACCAACTTCTTAGCCTCATAAAAACTCAATGGCAAATTGTCCTTTATAGGAGTTGCGTCCCTCATCATTTTTGTATAACATTCTGCGCCTTCTTCGGCCACACTCCAATCTGACTTGGCAGCTAAAAGCCTCACGCTCATGGATAACTTAGAATCAGACGACCCTTCAAACAACGGCTTGTTTACTTCCATCATCATTTTGTAAAACTTCAACGCTTTCTCGTTCGAAATTCTTTCCTCTTCAGCGCCCTCGTCCTCGTTGTAAGACAGGTTCACCCTAAGAGCATCACCAACCATATCTTCCATCATGCCAAAGTTTTCACTCTTCGTACGCGCCCACTGCTTGAAGCGCGCATATTAACATCATTTGTCGGCTCTTGTTCACCATGATATTTCCACACGTAATAATTCTCCATAAAACCAAGGTCCTTTAAATGATTTAGAACATCTTTTGGGCTCTGAAGCAGCCTACACATACATTTAATACACGGACATCTTATCCCTCCCTCCAATGTAAACGCACGTTGCGACATGGCGTAAGCAACAAATTCACGAACTCCATCCACAAAAGCCGCTTTAAGTGTTCTTTTCCCCGGATATTTTCTATCGTACATCCAACTACGATGTAAAATATATTGATCCATCTTCCGCGTCAATTAGTTTGTATTTATTCGTTACAATAAAGCGCGAATAATTAATAAATTCTCGCGTTGCCGACAAAAGTTAATGACTACGTACAACCTAAATATAAATAACAATTTTTTTTATTTCTAAAAACCTAAATATTTAGAAATTCGTACAAATTACACATATTTCATATAAATTAGCTTCATAATTCTTTACTAATTTATCTTCTTTTTCTAACAAACTTTTTAAACATATTAAAACATATTTCTTAACTAATTAAAACATATTCATTAATTACATAAATTAGTTTTACTAATTAACTAATTTTTAAACATATTTCTTGACTAACTTAACCTTCTTTTTTTAAAATAACTACAACAACATTTTTACTTATTAACCATATTTTTTACTTGCATTTTTATTAACTAAAACATATTTGTTACATAAATTAGTTTTACTAATTAACTAATTTTTAAACATATTTCTTTCCTAACTTAACCTTCTTTTTTTAAAATAACTACAATAACATTTTTACCAACCACATTTTTTACTTGCATTTTTATTATAACTAAAACATATTTATTATATAATATGTCACATGAATTGCATAAAAATTATATAATATTTTACATCTAACATATATAACATTTTCTAATTAATCTACATCACATTTTCTAAAATTTTTGTATGAATTCAACATTATGCGCATATAAAAATTACAAGCCACAAATAAAAGTTACGCGCGGATAAAAATTCTGCGCGCCACCGACGAAATTAATTACAACAACTAATTAATTCACATATTTCATATCAATTAACTTCATAATAAAATTTTTTAACATATATATTTCATTACAACAACTAATTCACTAATTCACATATTCTTTACTAATTTACATTCTTTTTCTAACAAATTTTTTTATACATCTTTCTTTTTCTAACAAACTTAATTTTATACATATTTCTTTTTAAACATATTCCTAGTCAAACCATTGTAGCAATTTAAAATAAGTAGAACATATATATCAACCTCAAATAATTAGACGATGAACCAAGTGGATGAAAAAAAACCAAGCAGCAGCTGCAGCAACAACACCAACCTTAAAATGGATCCGAAGCAAGAAACTACAAAAAATAATACAACATAATTAATAAAATCAATATCAATATTTTTTAAAAAAAACAATAACATTTTTACTAAACTACAATTTTTTTACAAGCTAACACTTTTTTTATTATAAACTAACACCATTTTTAATTAATATCATCTTTAAAAAAAATATACATTTACTAACTAATATTTTTATAAATAATTATAGTAACATTTTTACCAACTATTTTTACAAACTACACTTCTTTTACTAAGTAACATTTTTATTACTAATAACCATGACTTTCTTTTTTCTAACAATTTAAAATAAAATATAAAAACTAACCTCAAAAAATATAAATGCAACCTTGAGTAGTAGCAACAATAACCTTGAGTAAAATAAAATAAAAATATGATGATAAAATAGAAGTTGAGAAAAAAAATGAGTGAGAATGATTGAATTTGATGGTAGAGTGTGAGATTGAGAAAGAAATTGTGTGTTATATATAATAGAGAGAATAAGTGATATTTATATGGTGTATAATATGTGATAATAATTTGAGATAATAATTTTATTGAGAGAAAATAAATTAAATAAATGAAGTTTGGTAATATAAATTAATATATGGATGAAAGTTTGAGAGAATTTGAGAGAATATAGGGAAGAAAATTTTAGTGATTTGGAATGAAAATGGTTTGTAATGAAACCGTGTATTTATAAGCCATTTTCCAACGGTCTGAAAACGGCTACAAGGCTATGCTTTCCGACGAAACAGCTCCTCGGTAAGCAGCTTTACCAACGGTCATCATAACGGCTAGATTTGCATCAAACGGTCAAAAGAGGTAGTGTTTCCGACGAAATAATTCCACGGTAAACCTCCTATATGGTTTCCGACGAATTAAATTCCTCGGTAAGCTTCAACAAACCAAACGCTGCCACGCGTGCCAGGACTACAACGGCTACCTGCAGGTGGTCCCATGTCAGGTAGTGTTTCCGATGAATTCTGTTTCCTCGGTAAGCATATCCAACCACAACCTGCCACGCAGCCTTTTTTCAACAGATATGCGCATGTGGGGCCCATTTTGTCATTAAAAAGCTTTCCGACGAATTTTTCGTCGCTAAGCATGTTGCTTTCCGACGAATTTAATTCCTAGGAAAAAATTTGTAGGAAAATTGGCTTATTTCTTGTAGTGACCTTGCAAAATTTAGTGGCTTAGCTTTGACCCGCATCAACTAAATTTGTTCTAGAAAACTGTCCTTCCATTTATTTTTCTCTAAAAAACTATACAAATTAGTAATATTTTGCTGTTGAAAAAATACCAAAACAAATATAACTTAGAAGATCTTTTTCTTTATCTTTGATTCATTTTAATTTGACGAATAAATATATGTAATTGATTCATTTTAATTTGACGAATAAATATATGTAAGTGAACGCTAATATTGGAGTAGTATTTTTCACGTAAACTTTGTGCATGACCCATCGAATAACACCACCAAGAACTTTAGGAAATATAAGTAAAACCTTCCATGATAATATGACCATTCCCTTATATCCTAAGCTTTGACACCCACAAATTAGTATACCTGTATGGCCTACCTAAGCCAAATCTTTTGACCTATATATAGCACCATTCCTTTGCACTTAATTTCATTCATAAGCAAATATTTCTAAGATAATCCTCTCATCCATTCCTATATACCTAGCTCTTCCCATATATTTAGCCATTACAAAAACAATTTGATACCATGCTCAATATTGCATATTCTAATATGAATAAACTCATATTCAACTCTTGCATTGCATACTTTCTCCTTTTTTCTCTCCTGTCTGTGCATGGCAAAGAGTTATCATGCAATCAAACCCCATACCCTCATGTGTGTAACCATTACATTGGAACCACCACTACCAATACACTATCAACCCTAGATTCATCTTCTTTCCATGATATGGCTCTTAAGGTCACCATGGACCAAGCCATTGAAGCACACAAACTTGTATCAACCATGGAATTAAATAATTTCAAAGACAAGAGAGCCAAGTCAGCATGGGAAGATTGTTTAGAGCTTTATGAGGATACAATTTATCAACTCAAACGCTCAATAAACTCAAACAATCTAAATGACAAATTAACTTGGCAAAGTGCTTCCATTACCAATCATCAAACTTGTCAAAATGGTTTCATTGATTTCAACCTTCCCTCTCACTTAAACTACTTCCCGTCCATGTTAAGCAACTTCACTAAATTGCTTAGCAATTCTTTGTCCATTAGCAACACTCTAACTTCATCACCATCACCCTCATCCTCATCACTATCAAGTACTAAACAAAATGGAGGGAGAAGGTTGTTATCAGATAGATTTCCATATTGGCTTTCAGGGTCAGATAGAAAGCTTCTTCAGGCAACACCAGGGTCAGGGCCAGCGCCAAGAGCTGATATTGTTGTTGCACAAGATGGAAGTGGAAACTATAAGACCATCTCAGAGGGTGTTGTTGCAGCTGCTAAGCTTAGTGGGAAAGGAAGAGTTGTCATTCATGTGAAAGCAGGTGTTTATAGAGAGAATGTTGATATAAAAAAGACAGTGAAGAATTTAATGATATTTGGAGATGGAATGGACTCCACTATTGTTACTGGTAATCATAATGCTATAGATGGTTCTACTACTTTTCGTTCAGCTACTTTTGGTAAGTTAATCAATCCTTATATCTATATACTATAAATTATTATGTAAATAATATTACAGTTGTTTTCTATATGCATGGGAGAAATCATATGATCAATGGAATAGTAACAATATTAATAGTAATATAAAAACACTTTGAATTAAGTGAACACTAGAAAATATATCACATTGGCTCCATTAAGATAGAGACATGCGGTACTTTTTTTTTTTTTTGAAGGAAAACATGCGGTACTTATTTATGTACAACTTGTGTTACGGATCAAACATTATATAATATATTGAGAAACTACTTGTCATATGGCTATCAAAAGATTAACAATAAAGTACAAATTTTTTAAATATCTTTTATCTTTGAAAACAGAGAATATTTTCAAACTAACTAATCTCTTTTTTTTGTCCCTACTTTATTTAACATCATAGTTTGTTTTTAGTTACTTTTCTACTATCTCACAAAAGGTACGTTTTGTTCAATTTTTTTTTTTAATATTTTTTAATTAAAACATGTTAAAAACAAAAGCAAAAATATAGCGAAGACATCATAACAATTATAAAAGTGAAATATTACTCAACATATACTTTTTACATCAGTCTCAGAAAACATTGTGATTGAGATATTTTTACTGTATAATAAAAGTGAAAATATCTCATTTCTATGTATTGACGTTGACTTTGTTTTTTGTTTGTCAAAGAATATATATTAATAAAACCTTTCTAACAATATTCACTAAAGTTCTGGAGTTTAATCTCCATGCACAGGTCAATGTAAAAAGTTTCACATGATATAAATTTTTCATTTGTTCATTGTTTTACTTCACACGTGAATATATTATCGTTCAAAATCAATCATTTGTATGCCTTAAATAAAGTTAAATGATCAGACATACTATTAAATAATCAGACAATTACGATTGATCGATAGTGTAAAAATTATTTACATGATATATATTTGAATTAAATCTAAAGTTCTAACTATGAAATAAATAATTACTGCAGCTGTTATGGGAGATGGTTTCATAGCTAAGGACATGACCTTTGAGAACACAGCAGGACCACAAAAACACCAAGCAGTAGCTCTTCGTTCCGGCGCCGATCACTCTGTTTTCTACCGTTGCGCCTTCAAAGGTTACCAAGACACCTTATACGTTTACGCTAACCGTCAATTCTACCGTGACTGCAACATCTATGGAACTATCGATTTCATCTTCGGCAACGCCGTTACGGTCCTTCAAAACTGCAACATCTTTGTCAGAAAACCAATGAGCAACCAACAGAACACCGTAACAGCACAGGGAAGAACAGATCCAAATGAAAACACAGGAATTGTAATTCATAACTGCCGTATAACCGCAGCAACTGATTTGAAACCGGTTCAGAATTCAGTTAAAACATTTCTTGGTAGACCATGGCAGAAATATTCAAGAACAATTGTTATGAAAAGTAATCTTGATGGTTTGATTAATTCACAAGGTTGGGCTCCTTGGATGGGTGGTTTTGCTTTGAGTACACTTTATTATGGTGAATATATGAATGTTGGTGGCGGTGCTAATACTGGAGGAAGAGTTAAATGGCCTGGTTTTCATGTTATTACTGATCCTTCTGAGGCTGTTAAATTTTCTGTTGGTAATTTTTTGGCTGGTGATTCTTGGATTTCTGGTAGTGGTGTGCCGTTTGATGCAGGTTTGTGAATATTGATTGATTCATTCAAAGAAAGTGAGATGAGATGATGTATAGTGGAGAAGACTTGAAATGAAGACTTTGGTGTGATAGCATGGTGGTGATAATTGAAGTCTATAAAGATAGAGAAGTTATTGTCATTTAGTTTTTGTTGGGTTTTTCCTTGTACAAAGGTTACTTAAGATGCTGTACTTTGTCTTTGTCCATTTCCTTTACTCAAAAGGGTCAACTATACATAGATTGATAGATAAAAATAAGACGTTATTATATTACATTTAGTTTCAATAAATTTGTAAAGAAAAAATAGTGTTAATTAGCTTCTTCCTCTTTTATTACTACTTAATTGTACATACATGTATAAAAGTCTTTGTTTCCATTTGCATATATATATATATATATATATATATATATATATATATATATTGGATGCTTTTTATATTGCACCATAGGTGCCACTAATTAACATGTAGGTCTAGAAAAAGACCAAGCAACAGTTGAAATTCTTAATTAAACCATCGGTCCCTTAACTTATTTCTTTGTTTTGATTTGGTCTCATAACTCTTAATTTTTACAAACGGGTCCCTCAACTCACTTGTCGTTAATCAATGTAGTCCCCTCAAAAAAGAGATCGTTGGATAAAGGAGGTCTACCAGATCTTATAATGTATCACCAACACCTAATTTATTTACTTTTTCATTTTCTTCCCCATTTCATCTTCATTCACCCTTCATCAATCTTAAGAAACAATATGTTAATTGTTATCATGCAGTTGAAATTAAAATATTTAAATGATGGTTGAATTGATCAAGTTTAGTGAAAGAAATAAAAGTGATTGATCACTCGGTGGGAAGACTTGAAATGATGATGACTTTGGTTGTTTTGTATAAAAAAAGGGGATGGTGAAAGCATGGTGGTGACAATTGAAGATAGGGAAATTATTGTCATGAAGTATTTGTTGGGTGTTTGCCTTGTACAAAGGTTACACAAGATGTTGTACTTTGTCTGTCCATTATTTTTTTTATTAAAGGGTCAACTATAGTTTTTTTTTGGTCAAGGGGTCACGTTAGTTTCTTTGGTTACTTCATTGTATATGTACGTATTATACATGTATAAAAGATTTTCTTTTCTCACTTGATTATATATGGCTGCTTTTGACGTTGACATTTAGCACTTAAGTATGTGTGCGGTGAAGAGACTCTTGCGACTGAACTTTCAGGTATATATGAACCGTTTAATTTTGGTTGGACAATCCATATTTCTAGCTTGAATTTGAGATTTAAAGCCAATTTAAATTCAAATTTAAAAATATGGTATAAGAAATTAAGTTATGTGAAACGGTAATGCTTAGAAACAAGAGGTAAAATATACACACATGATTTCATTAAAAAAAAATCACATCAACGACCATTTTTTATCATGAAGAATGAGATAGTCTTATTTCGTCACAACCAAATCTATAATGCTTAGGCATAAACACAAAATTACATTTTTCCCTAAATTAATGTTAAATAATTATTTTTTTAATTGTTGACATTGTGTGTCTAAGTACTATAGATTTGATCTTGTAACCATAAAAAAAAAAATAGTTCATTGAGAATACTTCCGTACAGTGCCTTAGGCACAGTTCAAACAGTTCTTCAAGTGAATTTTGAGATTACCAACTTAAAAAGTAAGTGATATCATGAGGTAATTTGGTTGTATGATTATATAATTTAGACACCGCTTTTAGAAACTAATTAGAAAAAAGAATATATTGAAATAAATAAAAAATGCTATTGAAATGATAGGTGGGTCAGTTTGTTAACCAAGCTTTCAAGTTCAAATTACGCTTTATCAATTGCCTTCATTTTCCTTTGCTTTTCAATAACCATGATTAGTTATTAATCATACTAATTAAACATAATTATCAGAAAACGAGATGCATGCTAGTTACAACTTGCTGCAGGCGGCTGATAAACAGTGAGCAGAAATAGAAAAAGCAATCCATAAAGAAAATGACATTTGACTTAATTTGCATGAGCTGTAGTTTCACATCAAATTAATCCAAATCAATTTCTGACTTCTGTTTATTGGTTAATGTATCTATCTATCACAAATTACAATTAGAATGTTAATATCAACAAAAGGACCATTGTCTAATTGTGTTTATATGTACTGGATATAGCCAATTAAACCATGTGAGGTAGCTTTCTCACTAGTCCTTAATTAGTCAATAATGTTAATTAACCTCTTTTTAGGGGGAGTGATGTTAATTAACTGTCAAATACTAGATTAGGAAATGACATGTTTATTTTATTCTACGTTAACATATCCTTTAGTCTTACATGAGAGGTGTTTATATCAATATAACCATTCATTATTCTATGCAACTTTAAATTAACGCATGTCTTCCTTCAAACAGAAAAATTAGATCAAATTAAACATGTTTTGTTCATATTAGTAATTATAGAAATTATAATTAAGCGGGTCCATTTCAATTCATTATTTTTCCCAACATTTTATATATACGTACTTATCAGATGCTCTGTCTCTTTCTTGTAAAAAAAAATGCTCTGTTTCTTTTTGTTTAAGAAGATAATTAATTGAATGTATAGATTAACATAAAAAAGAGGAGAGAAGGACAATATAAGCATGGACATATTTTTTCATATGATAATTCATTGTTTAAGAATATTTGTTAATTAATTAGTGGGACCTATAGTGCAATATAAAAAACATAAATATATATGCAAGTGGAAACATAAAGACTTTTATACATATATGTATACGTACATATATACAATTAAGTAGTAATAAAAGAGGAAGAAACTAACTAACACTATTTTTTCTTTACACTTTTATTGAAACTAAACATAGTAATAATAACTTATTTTTATCTATCTATTTATCTACGGTTGACCTTTGTACAATAATTTCCCTATATCATAGACAAATACAGCATCTTAAGTAACCTTTGTACAAGGAAAAACCCAACAAAAACTAAATGACTGTTGGAGATTTCCAAAATAGGTGAGAAAAACTGAAAAACAGAAAATTACACATGGTAATCGATTACCATATTGATGTAATCGATTACATCAAGCAAAATTTGCAAACGGTAAACAGAGACTTTGGGTAATCGATTACCTGCATATGGTAATCGATTACCACGGGACTGGATGTGTTTTTCTGCACTTTTTCTCATAGTTTTGGGTTCCAAAAGTTGTAACTCTTCATGGGAATGACTTGTATACATTGGGAAGTTATCATTTACTGATAAATCATGAATCATTGCATTGATTCAAGCCAAAAGTTGAATGTATATGGTTGTAACTTTTGATTAAAAGTTGCATTCTCTCATATGAAGGGGCATATGATGCACTATAAATGCATGACATTTGTGTATCAGAAGGAACACGTTTTTGACATCAATTACAGTCAAATTCTCCCTCATTCTCATACTCTAAATCATCCATCAATTCTCTAATGCATGAGTGAATTGTTGGAAACATATTTCTGTCAAATATTGTTAGGAGATACGCTTGGTGTGATTGTGCAATACACATCAAGGAACTCATAGTATCCTGAAGGGGATTCGCTGGACATTCCTATTGCATCCAATATAAAGTTATTGGTGGGGGCGAATCGAACCTAAAGGTTAGTGTGGCAACCCCATACGCTTTGAGTTTTCGTGCATAACCATTAATCATTTCAGGTTTCAAGTGCAGCAGCCTCTTCCCAAATCAAGATTAATAACAATCTTTAGGTTCGATTTTATGGCTGCTTCATTGAAAGAAATGACCTCTGACTTTGTTAAGTTGGAAAAGTTTGATGGAGGAAACTTCATCCGTTGGCAGAAGAAAATGAAGTTTCTTCTCACAACATTGAAGGTGGCTTACGTTCTGAACATGGCAAGGCCCGTGGAGAAAGATGATGAAACCATTGCTGAGACCAGAGAAAGACAGAAGTGGGACAACGATGACTACATCTGCTTGGGACATATCTTGAATGGTATGTCTGATTCTCTGTTCGATATCTACCAGAGCAGCCCATCGGCAAAGGATTTGTGGGACAAATTGGAAACCAGATACATGCGTGAAGACGCTACAAGTAAGAAATTCCTTGTCTCACAATTTAATAATTACAAAATGGTAGATGGTAAGCCTGTTATGGAACAATTATATGATATTGAACGTATTCTTAACAACTACAAACAACATAACATGCATATGGATGAAACTATCATTGTGTCATCCATAATTGACAAACTCCCTCCTTCATGGAAAGATTTTAAACGATCCATGAAACATAAGAAGGAAGATATCTCTCTTGAGCAATTTGGAAATCACCTTCGTTTAGAAGAAGAATACCGAAAACAAGAAGGTATTAAAAATCAAATTACTCAAGAGAAGGTGCATGTTGTGGAAGAGGGAAAATCAAGTAAGACTTCCAAAAAGAGAAATCATGAAAATGATGAGTCTCAAAACCACAATGGTAATAACATTAAAAAGAAAAAGAAAGGTAAATGTTATTTTTGTGGGAAAGAAGGACACTTTAAGAATGAGTGCAGGTTCTTGAAAAAGAAGAACAAAGAAAAGAATTCAAGTGCAACAAATGATGATCTTGTTGCGGTCATTTCTGAAATCAACATGATTGAAGATGTTGATTCTTGGTGGATAGACTCTGGTGCTACTCGTCATGTGTGCAAAAACAAGGAATTGTTTAAGACCATCAATGAAGATGGGAGTGTTTTGTACATGGGAAATGCTTCAACTGTGCAAGTCCAAGGAAAAGGGACCATAGAGATTGAATTCACTTCTGGAAAGACACTTACTCTTAAAGATGTATTTTATGTTCCTGAAGTTAGGAAGAACTTGATTTCTGTACCATTACTTAATAAGAATGGGTTCAAATCTGTATTTGAGGGAGATAAATTTATCCTCTCAAAAGGGGGTATGTTTGTAGGAAAGGGATATTTGTGTGAGAATATGTTCAAATGTAATATTGCAAATATTAATAATAATGATATGATTTCTGCTTATATTGTTGAGTCTTGTGATTTATGGCATATGCGATTGGGACATGTTAATTTTAGAAAATTGGAGGATATGATGAAATCAAATCTAATTCCTAATCTTGATAAAAACTTTGATTCATGTACTACTTGCATGTTGACTAAAATTACAAGACAACCTTTTAAAAGTGTTAAAAGAAGTTCTAGGGTGCTAGATTTAATTCATTCAGATGTATGTGATTTACATGGTTGGCCCACCATTGGTGGTAAAAAGTACTTTGTTACTTTCATTGATGATTGCACTCGATTTTGTTATGTTTATTTAATGCATTCAAAAGATGAAGTCTTAGATAAATTCAAAATGTTTAAAGCACAAGTAGAACTTCAACATGAAACTTTCATTAAATGCTTTAGAAGCGATAGGGGAGGAGAATTCTATCATCCGAGTTATTTTGAATCCACCGGTATTGTGCATCAAGTTACTGCACCATACACCCCACAACAAAATGGAATAGCAGAAAGGAAGAATAGGACTTTGGTAGAAATGGTTAATGCCATGTTGTCCTATTCTGGATTATCTAAAGGATATTGGGGTGAAGCAATGCTTACAGCATGTTATATCCTCAATAGGGTTCCAAACAAAAGGAACAAAATAACCCCATATGAACTTTGGAAACAAAGGAAGCCAAATCTTAATTATTTAAAAGTTTGGGGTTGTAGAGCAATTGTGAAAGTGCCTGAACCAAAAAGAAAGAAGTTGGGTGAAAGAGGAATTGAATGTGTATTCTTAGGCTATGCAGAAAATAGCAAAGCATACAGATTCTTGGTTATTGAATCGAATGACTCATATTCTGTCAATACAGTAATTGAGTCAAGAGATGCAATTTTTCAAGAAGATAGATTTAAATCATTCTCTTATCCCAAGGACATTGTTCATTCTAATGTACCAAATTTAGAAAACAATGAATCAAATGTAGATACATTGGATGGTTCAGAACTTAGAAGGAGTAAGAGGATCCGAAAAGAAAAAGATTTTGGACCTGACTTCTTCATGTTTCTTATAGAAGGAACTGGTACATCCATAAATAGTTATGGACCAATTTGCTTTAACCTTGAGAGTGATCCAGTGACATATGAAGAGGCTATAAAGTCTCAAGATTCAGCCTTTTGGAAAGAAGCTATCCAGGAAGAAATGGATTCAATTATGGGTAATAAAACTTGGAAAGTAGTAGATCTCCCACCCGGATCCAAACCAATAGGTTGTAAATGGATCTTTAAAAGGAAAATGAAAGTTGATGGTACCATTGATAAATTCAAGGCTAGACTAGTTGCCAAAGGGTTTACACAAAAAGAAGGAATTGATTATTTTGATACATATGCACCTGTTGCAAGAATTGCATCAATTAGAGTGCTAATTGCACTAGCATCCATCCATAAGTTTGTTATCCATCAAATGGATGTTAAAACTGCTTTCCTAAATGGAGAGTTGGATGAAGAGGTATATATGAAACAACCAGAAGGGTTTGTGATCAAAGGTCAAGAAGATAAAGTGTGTAAATTAACTAAGTCTTTATATGGGTTGAAACAAGCACCCAAACAATGGCACCAAAAATTTGATCAAGTTGTGTTAGCCAATGGATACATTATAAATGAATCTGACAAGTGTATTTACAGTAAATTCCACAATGGAAAAGGTGTCATGATTTGTTTATATGTAGATGATATGTTAATTTTTGGCACAAGTTTAGATGAGGTAGAAAAGACTAAAGCTTTCTTATCCAAAAATTTTGATATGAAAGATTTAGGCGAAGCAGATGTGATTTTAGGAATTAAAATCATAAGAGATGGTAACCACATTGGTTTATCCCAATCTCATTATATAGAAAAGGTGCTTCAGAAATTCAATCATTTAGATTGTAATCGGGTCTCTACCCCATTTGACCAAACTGTTAGTTTGCAACCAAACAAAGGTTGTCCGGTGGCACAACTTAAATATGCAAAAGTAATCGGATGCTTGATGTATGCCATGACCTGTACAAGACCTGATATAGCATATGCTGTTGGAAGGTTAAGTCGGTATACTAGCAATCCAAGTAAAGAACATTGGCATGCTGTGAAACGAGTATTAAAATACTTGAAAGGAACAATGAATTATTGTTTAACGTATAGTGGAGACCCTTCAGTTTTGGAAGGATACACAGATGCTAGTTGGGTAACTTATGTTGAGGATCATGCTTCCACAAGTGGATGGATCTTCAACCTTGGTGGAGGTGCAGTTTCTTGGGGTTCAAAGAAACAGACATGCATTGCCGACTCCACCATGGCTGCAGAATTTATTGCATTGGCTGCAGGAAGTAAAGAGGCAGAATGGCTAAGGAATTTGTTGTATGAGATACCAGTCTGGCAAAAGCCAATGGCACCAGTATCCATACATTGTGATAGTCAATCCACACTATCAAAGGCCTATAGTCAAGTATACAATGGGAAATCAAGGCATATTGGTTTAAGACATAGCTATGTAAGAGACTTGATTTCTAATGGAGTAATATCCATCATGTTCGTAAGAACAGAAAAGAATCTTGCAGATCCTTTGACGAAAGGTTTGACAAGAGACATGGTGTTGAAGACATCATTGGGGATGGGACTCAAGCCCATATCTAATTGATTACCAATAATGGAAACTCAACCCACACTTGAGTAACATCAAGTCTTGGGTTCAATGGTGAAAGTACATTATTAGAGTAATTGAAGTACTTGATTATAGATACATCCCAAGGTTAAAAGTACTTGGACCATAAGATTAAAAAATTGTAGGTTGAGATTTTTCTCTTAATGGACATATAGCATACATTTGCTGAAATGCATACTTATGGGGCATTTCCGATATAGTCTACCTATGTGAGAATGAAGTTTGGCCGCTTCACGGAGTTCAAGGGCTTGACTCTTAAGTTTTCATGAAAAGGGATATATGACACAAGGCCTTATTAATGTGTCATCTTACAGTTCTCTTTATTAATGATATTGAGATTCTATGTGTAAATTATGTACACTTGTTCTAATGAATAGTTGGTTCAAAGCTTGCCTACCATACTATTTGGGAATGAGCGAAAACTTAATTTACTAAGTAATGGTTCAAATCGTGAGATACCATTATCTGAAACCATGGAATTTCCAGTTTTATGGGATTTAGTATTTTGAAAATGGTGGGGGATTGTTGGAGATTTCCAAAATAGGTGAGAAAAACTGAAAAACAGAAAATTACACATGGTAATCGATTACCATATTGATGTAATCGATTACATCAAGCAAAATTTGCAAACGGTAAACAGAGACTTTGGGTAATCGATTACCTGCATATGGTAATCGATTACCACGGGACTGGATGTGTTTTTCTGCACTTTTTCTCATAGTTTTGGGTTCCAAAAGTTGTAACTCTTCATGGGAATGACTTGTATACATTGGGAAGTTATCATTTACTGATAAATCATGAATCATTGCATTGATTCAAGCCAAAAGTTGAATGTATATGGTTGTAACTTTTGATTAAAAGTTGCATTCTCTCATATGAAGGGGCATATGATGCACTATAAATGCATGACATTTGTGTATCAGAAGGAACACGTTTTTGACATCAATTACAGTCAAATTCTCCCTCATTCTCATACTCTAAATCATCCATCAATTCTCTAATGCATGAGTGAATTGTTGGAAACATATTTCTGTCAAATATTGTTAGGAGATACGCTTGGTGTGATTGTGCAATACACATCAAGGAACTCATAGTATCCTGAAGGGGATTCGCTGGACATTCCTATTGCATCCAATATAAAGTTATTGGTGGGGGCGAATCGAACCTAAAGGTTAGTGTGGCAACCCCATACGCTTTGAGTTTTCGTGCATAACCATTAATCATTTCAGGTTTCAAGTGCAGCAGCCTCTTCCCAAAAATCAAGATTAATAACAATGACAATAACTTCTCTATCTTTATAGACTTCAATTATCACCACCATGCTATCACACCAAAGTCTTCATTTCAAGTCTTCTCCACTATACATCATCTCATCTCACTTTCTTTGAATGAATCAATCAATATTCACAAACCTGCATCAAACGGCACACCACTACCAGAAATCCAAGAATCACCAGCCAAAAAATTACCAACAGAAAATTTAACAGCCTCAGAAGGATCAGTAATAACATGAAAACCAGGCCATTTAACTCTTCCTCCAGTATTAGCACCGCCACCAACATTCATATATTCACCATAATAAAGTGTACTCAAAGCAAAACCACCCATCCAAGGAGCCCAACCTTGTGAATTAATCAAACCATCAAGATTACTTTTCATAACAATTGTTCTTGAATATTTCTGCCATGGTCTACCAAGAAATGTTTTAACTGAATTCTGAACCGGTTTCAAATCAGTTGCTGCGGTTATACGGCAGTTATGAATCACAATTCCTGTGTTTTCATTTGGATCTGTTCTTCCCTGTGCTGTTACGGTGTTCTGTTGGTTGCTCATTGGTTTTCTGACAAAGATGTTGCAGTTTTGAAGGACCGTAACGGCGTTGCCGAAGATGAAATCGATAGTTCCATAGATGTTGCAGTCACGGTAGAATTGACGGTTGGCGTAAACGTATAAGGTGTCTTGGTAACCTTTGAAGGCGCAACGGTAGAAAACAGAGTGATCGGCGCCGGAACGGAGAGCTACTGCTTGGTGTTTTTGTGGTCCTGCTGTGTTCTCAAAGGTCATGTCCTTAGCTATGAAACCATCTCCCATAACAGCTGCAGTGATTATTTATTTCATAGTTAGAACTTCCGATTTAATTTATATACATCTAGTTATTAGTAAGACTTTTATCATTAATTACTTTGAAAGTCATACAAATGATTGACTCTAATTTACTGTAAAAGAAATTTACAATTACAATGCATTGTATTTTCTTAGAAAAGTTATCGTGACATATAGATAAGATATTTTCACATGATATAAAGTAAAAACATCATAGATACCATGTTTTGTGAGACTGATGTAAAAAGTGTAAGTTGAGTAATTTTAATATATTATTGTTGTGATTGCATTGCATGGTTAGTTATTAGAGTTTTATAATTGATATGATCATATATTCATATCTTAGCTAATTTTTTTTTTTCGTTTGAACATGTCTTAATTAACAAGTCTAAAAAAATGAACAAAAAGTACTTTTAGTGAGAAAGTAGAAAAGTAATTAAAAAAGATATTAGTTTGGAAATATTATCAGTTTTCAGAGATAAAATATTTTTTAAATCTTTGTACTTTTTTGTTAATTAATCTTTGATAGCAAAATGACAATTTTCTCAATATAATATATTATATGGGTTGTATATGCTTATCAAAAAAAGAAGTAATGTATGATCCGTACGTAACACAATTTGTACAAAAGTAAGTACTGCATATGTCTCTATCCTAATCCTAATGGGGCCAAAATGAATATTTATGGTGTTCAGTTAATTCAAAGAGTTTTTATATTACTACTATTACTATCATTGTTACTATCCACATATTGATCATATGATTTAGCACATGCATATATAGCAAACAACCATAATATATTCTTACACAATAATCTATATGAATGAGTGATTAACTATTGAAGAACTTACCAAAAGTAGCTGAACGAAATGTGGTAGAACCATCTATAGCATTTTGATTACCAGTGACAATAGTAGAATCCATTCCATCTCCAAATATCATTAAGTTTGTCACTGTCCTTTTGATATCAACATTCTCTTTATAAACACCTGCTTTCAGATGAATAACAACTCTCCCTTTCCCACTAAGCTTAGCAGCTGCAGCCACACCCTCGGATATTGTCTTATAGTTCCCACTTCCATCTTGGGCAACCACGATATCAGCTCTTGGTCCTGTCCCTGACCCTGGTGTTTCCTGAAGAAGCTTTGTATCTGACCCTGAAAGCCAATATGGAAATCTATCTGATAACAACCTTCTCCCTCCATTTTGTTTAGTAGTTGATGATGTGGATGAGGATGATGGTGATGAAGTTAGAGTGTTGCTAATGGACAAGGAATTGCTAAGCAGTTTAGTGAAGTTGTTTAACATGGATGGGAAGTAGTTTAAGTGAGAAGGAAGGTTGAAATCAATGAAACCATTTTGGCAAGTTTGATGATTGGTAATGGAAGCACTTTGCCAAGTTAATTTGTCATTTAGGTTGTTTGAGTTTATTGACCGTTTGAGTTGATATATTGTATCCTCATAAAGCTCTAAACAATCTTCCCATGCTGATTTGGCATGCTTGTCTTTGAAATTATTTAATTCCATGGTTGATACAAGTTTGTGTGCTTCAATGGCTTGGTCCAAGGTAACCCTAAGCGCAATATCATGGAAGGAAGAAGAAGATGATGAAGAAGAATTTAGGGTTGATAGTTTATTTGTGGTGGTTCCAATATAATGGTTGCACACATGAGGGTATGGAGTTTGATTGCATGACAATTCTTTGCCATGCACAAAGAAGAGAGAAAAAAGAAGAAAGTATGCAATGCAACAGTTGAATATGAGTTTATCCATATTATAAAATGAAGGGTTAAATAAGTAAATGGTCCCTCTAAATATACCAACATTTGATTTTAGTCCCCCTAAAATATTTTTTAGGCTTTTGGTCCCTTCAAAATTTTCTATCCATGAAATTAGTTCCTACTTGTTGGTCAACTCATGCCTAACCTTTATATTTTTTAATGAAGTTTTCCAGAAATGGATAGAATATTATGATAATCTCTCCCCAAAAAAATTGGAATTTTTTAACAAAACATGAATTAAATATGAATTTTTATGTTTTTGGTGCTAAGAAATTCATATTAAATTCATGTTTTGTTAAAAAATTCTAATTTTTTTTGGAAAATATTGTCATAATTTTCTACCCATATATGAAAAATTTCATTAAAAAATATGAAGGTTAGACATGAGTTGACTAAAAAGTAGGGACTAATTTCATTGATGGAAAATTTTGAAGGGACCAAAAGCCTAAGAAATATTTTAGGGGGACTAAAATCAAATGTTGGTATATTTAGGAGGACCATTTACTTATTTAACCCTAAAATGAAATATTGTGCATGGTGTGTAGCAAAATGTTTTTCTATAATATTATATGGGAAGAGTTAGGTGTATAGGAATGAATAAGAGAGGATTTGCTTAGGATTATATTTGCTTATGAATGAAATTAAGTGCAAAGGAATGGAGGTATATATAGGTCCAGATATTTGGCTTTGGTAGGCCATAAGGTATACTAACATGTGGGTGTCGATTATTGAAGCTTAGTGAGGAAATAGTCATATTATATTACTCCCTCCAGTCTTATATATAAGAAATTTTTTTAAAAAAATTTTAGTCCTATTTATAAGAAAATGTCACAACTTTTAAGGATAGTTACTGTTTAAAAGACTTTTTTACCCCTAATTTAATGTTTGTCTTTTTAATATTTATGAATGTATTTAATATTTTACAATTTTTTATGAGGGTATAGTTGTAAAAATATTAAAAAAGTTATATTAATTAATGATTGTATTGTTTTTGATGTTTTTTGGTTTTTCTTCTTATAATAAGGACAGATAGGTATATTATACGTTAGGTTTGATTTACTAACATTTCCCAAAGTTATTGGTCGTGTTATTTGATGGGCCATGCATGAAGTTTACGTGAAATATACTGCAATATTGTTCTGTTTTCTTTTACGTCTACAGTGTAATTGGCGTTTACTTACATATCTTTATGAGTTATCCTAACAATTGTCTTAAGGGTGGGAGTCAAGAGTCTCTCCATTTTTTTATCCTTTCCATTTTTTCATTATCAAAATTTTGAGAATATAAATATAATAGTATAATATTTGGTGGGTCTAATTATTTAACATGCACTTTAACTAATTTTTTGTATGTTAACCCTTGGTTTTTAAGAAAAAAGGGCGTTAATAATTTATTTTTTTTATTTTTTTTTAAGCAAAAAAAGAAATAAGATTAAAATAAAGAGGAAGTACATGATTGAGGGGGCATGGACCTTACCCAGTGAATCACAAAGAAACAACCCTAGAGGGTAAAAAGCAACACTAAAAACACCAACTACGTACAGACAATCCAGCGCACCCACGTGTGGACGCGAAACCGAATTGCAAAAAACGTGGAGCTAGTGTTTAAAGCATCTAAATAGGCGTATGGATCTTGTGCCAACACATGAACGATTCAAGTTCCAACAACTTCCTAAACAACAAGTCATAAACTCCCTTTCGGGCCGAACCAATCCAATCGTTGTCCAGATCGAGAGATGAACAAACGACGAACCTCCAACACAGTCCACCGACGGGGCATGAAGCTCTGTAGCAGATACAATTCTTAAGGTACGACGAACGACAACTACCGTCAACACAGAGCATCTACCCACCTAGCCCTTTCAAGCAACATCAGGCGAACACAAGACTTGTTGAATCCAGATCGTGCATGGGATGCATCAATAATTTAAAGTTTAGTTGAAAGGTAAATAAAGTGTCACCAATAATTATTTGACATAGAAATCAAACTTTGATTCTCATAAATAATTTATTTTTTTGTGGGACTTATTAATCATGAATACGATTACTTGCTTCACTTTAAAACTAGTAATAGAGAGGAAAAATAGAGAGTGAAAATTTAAAACTCTTCAAATATCTTGTATTAAAAAGAATACTGTATTTTTAAAACATTTGAAAGGTTGACTAAACAAATACCAAGCCATTTTTAATTTATTGTATTTGATTATTGTTAACATTTTCATAAACTTATTCGTCAAATTAAAATTAATCAGATTATAGAAAAAGATTCTATACTAAGTTATATTCTATAAAAAAATTAACAGCAAAATATAAGTATAGTTTTCTACGAATTTCTTTTTGAACGATAGTTTTCTAGAACAAATTTAGTTGAAGCGATCAAGCTAAGCCACCAATATTTGCAACTTAGAGCGAGTTATGATTATTTTGCCCCGTAAAATGTTCTTTTTCTTTTTTGAGAATTTCGTGCCACATAAGGTTTCAAAAGTGAGAAGAAAGTGACGGATGCAAATGCAATAAAACACTTTTAATAATGGCCTATGCATTTGTCAAGAAAAATAAAAATAATGCCTTTTAAAGACATTAATCAACTTGCCAAAAAAAAAAGACATTAATCAACTAAATTAATAACAATTGGATAATGGCATAATGCTATCACACAAACGTTGGCTCCCACTCTCGTTGATTTTGATCGTGCGTATAATTTGTTCCACTAATCTCCTCTCTCAAAATGGATAAGATTTAATTTGTTTCAAACCAAGCTATGGTAGCAATCTTGTTAGGAACTTCTCAATCGAGCTTTGTAACTTCCCAATTTACCCACCTATATTCCCTAAACCTTGATTTTTTTCGGTAATTAGCTCTTTATAAGTAATGTAATGTTATCCTCTCAAAAAAAAAAAGTAATGTTATGTTCATTGGGAAATCTAGGTAGATGTCGATTCCAATATAGTAATTTGTCTATATTTTATCTTTTTTTTTTTTTGCAAACAAATAAAAAATAAGGGGGAACGTGTATCTGCTAAAGTTGTTATATAATAATGAGATAGAAAAAAGAAAGACCAAGTGATTATGCAATAGTTAATCGGCTACACCATATATATCTAGCTTCAATTTGTTGCTCAACCATACATTTAGCTCTCCAAACACACACATATGACTCGTGAAGCTTTAGGATTTTGATTGTGATACCATTTTGCTTTTTTCATCTAAACCAAAACTAGAACAAGTGATTATATTAGGTGACCAACACATAGCTTCATGGTTTTGGACGCACTATAGACGCACACATACACACTCCTCACCCTCAATAAGGCAATTTAAGATATGGTGGTTTGTGTGTAGTGTACTTGTTCGTGTTCATGTGTGTACATCTGGTATAATAACTATGAAATGAAACGTGTCCCTCAAAGGGTTTGTTCTTATCAAACTTTTTTAAAATTATTATATGAATATGTATACAAACTTTTTTTTATAATTATTATATGAATGAATTATTATGTGAATGAATATGTATGTATAAAATTATATTTCACACGTGTCTAGCGATTGTCCACAATTTCCTTTACATATATCTCCTAAATTAATTATAAAAGTATTAATTATCCAAATATTTATATGCATGTTTAAGTTGTTTTGCTTCTGAGTCATTCGTTTAATATGATGATGATCCTATAGTTCATTATCATCATTATAAAATAATAATAATAATAATAATAAAAATGTCATATAGTCTTAGTCATAGGACAAAGACGACTCCAACTACCATAGGAAAAGGGATAATGAAAAGTGAACTGATTAAAGTGGCAGACTTCCCCGCCAATAAGCTTAGGAGTAACGTAACTTTGCCCACATATTTTATTTTATAAAATAGTTGACTTGAACAATTTCGGAATTAATAGTAAACCAGTTATAAACATTTATAATTTATAAGATAAGATATGCTTGAAGTTAATAATGTCAAACAAATATAAAAACAACTAACATTTTCTGCTTATAAAACTTGCATGCTTGTTTTATATTTTTCTTAGTTTAAAGGCTTTTATGGGGCATTTAACATGGTATTTTCTCTGTCATGGATTTCATTAATTTATTACACAAAGGGATTCTCTCCACCGTATAGAAGATGGTGCTAGTGTTTTACATGTTTTTTTTTTTATCATTTTTTATCTCAAGTTAAGGTGTTATGTCATATGTTGTATGGTTTTCGTTGTTAAAATGTTTTTTTGGTAATTTAACCAAGTGGTTGCCCTGTCAAGTATGGTAATTAATTTGAAGATGTTTAATTTAGTTTCGAATTTTTTGCCTTTGTTCATCATGGGGAATTAAGCTTGTATTTTTTTCCTAAAGGTTTCTAATTTACTTTGAACATTTGGCTCCTTTTATTCATAAAAAAAAGAGCAAAAAATTAAGTGTTTAAGACTCAATATGTTGAGTAAAAAAGACTGAGTATACAATATCTTATAAAGTTCACAAAAAATAAATATAAAGACTAAAATATAAAAAATTGTGGGGGGGGGGGGGGGGGGGGTCAAAACTATGTCCCAAACCTTTTTTAATTTAATTGTAACCGACAAATCTTAACTCTCCTTAATTTACTGTTTTAATTTATAGTTTTAGTTAATTGTCGAGTCAAAAACAATAATCTATGTAGAGATGATAACTTACTACTTTATCACTGGAAAATGTTTGGTGCACTTGTTAAATTTCTCATCAACAGAAAACCATAAGATTATTGTGATGGTTTTACGTCATTTGGATCATACCATGCTACATATAAATTTTATGTCAGCCCTACTAATTCAAAAGAATATTGGGAGAAAATTCCATATGACAAAATTGTCCCACCAAATACTAGAGGAAGTGATGGTAGACCAAAAAATAAAGATGGTGGTGAAGAACTTATGATTGGTTGAAATTTGAAGGTCGTAGAAAGAGAGGACATGTTCTAGGTGTAAACAACAAGGCTAAAACAGTAGAGGATGTTCTTAGAGGCCTGAAGTACCGGTAACTAAAGGGCAAGGTGAAGGTTGAAAAGTTGAAGGGAAATGTGGACAACCTGAAGGACAACAAGGAATGTGCACGAAGGACAAGATGAAGGATGATAACCGGTAGGAAATTGAGTGATTGCATTGCCTAAGAGATCTAATTAGTGCCTATTTAGGGTTTTAAAGTTTAAGTTATTTTTAGTGTTAATTAAGCCTTTTGAACTAGTAATGCTTGTCATAGAAGTTTGATGATGTAGGTTAAGGAATGACTCTGAAGATACGGGAAGTTGCAGCGTGGATGAAGATTGCTTTGCTAAAGATTTGGAAAGTTGCAGCGCCCTAGATTGCTAGCCGGGTCGTACAACTAGTACGGACATGGGACCACGTCTGACCATTGCTTGATGAAGAAGAATATGAGTTGGCTCCAATGATTGGAATCCTAGGAATAATAAAGGAATTTGGCAGGATTATGTAGGATATGATAAAAACAGCTCATATGTAAAATGACCAAATGGTACAACTTGTAGTGGTTGGCCTTGTACTATAAAAGGACAACCATATGTTGGTGCCAAGGGTCTGAAAATTTGTAATAGAATTGGAGAGGCCAGGTTTCAGCTAGGGTTAGCAGTTTTAGAGTTCTCATTCCATCTCATCTTCTCCATAGATGAGCATGGTTGCTAGATTCTAGAGGTTTAGAGTTAGATTACTCGGTGATGCTTCTAGCTCACCATTTTCCTTAAAGGATTGTAATCTTGTATTAGCTCTATTTGATCTATCAATTTAGTTTTTCATGTTTTCATTTATGTTTATTTTCATCTTCATCTTTGAGGTTCAACTCACCATGTGTTAAACCCCTTCCCGTGTTTATGTTTATTTTCTTGCGATATATAAAGCTATAGCGCCGAGATTTAACTCAAAATCTTTAGAAGTGAGAATTGATCACTTTTACTTCTAATGTTATAACTCCCTGATCCTTAACCACTATGAGAGTGGAACATGTTTGTTAGATTTGAATTTGTTCTTAAGCATCGAAAAGCGAAATGATCAAGAGAGACTATTTGAATGTTAACTAGATCTTGGAGAAGCATCGTTGGGCAACAAGATCTTGATAGGGTTCTTGTCATTGGCCAAAGGGCTCAGTGAGAGTAACACTTCGATGGGAAAAATTGAGCACCTAACCTAGCAATGTTGTGTGTTAAGTTCTGCGTAATCGTAACCCTAACGATGTGTTGTTACGACCTTAACTCGATGGTTGAGGTAACACTCCCTAAGACCACCAGGTTTCGAGGGAGCGGTAGAAAGTTATAGTTCTGTAAACTGTAGTAATGTTTTGTTATAACTGAACCTAGTTTAAACCACACTTTCCATCTTGAGAATTTCTAAATGTTTTTAACTGTTTTGCCAACCTTTAACTTTTTATATTTATTGTTGTGACAAATGCTTTATTTTATTTTCTTGCAAACAAGTTTTCTACTGGAAAGCTATAGGAAGCTATAGCTCTCCAGTCCCTGTGGGATCAATATCTTTTTATACTATAACTTGGACAATGTATACTTGCCCTAAATCTTTCCACCGTAAAATACTCATACTGTTTTGGAAGACACCAAAGGACAACAAGGAAAAAGGCAAGTTGGATAACAAGATGATATGCCACTATCTCAATCTAGACATTTGAATGAACAACTGTCTTAAGAGGTTCCAAACATGGTTCCTACTTCCTAGCATAGCAAACACTTCTAAACCTAAGAAGAAGGTATGTTAGATCAGGGACTAAACTACTTTTTTATTACTGATTTCAAGGACTATTTTGCATGTATGTGAGTTATTCCAAGGACTAAATTGATATGTTAATGTGAACTTTGCATGGAAAGACTTATGGTTAAAGGGGGCCAGTTGTCTGTCTTGATGGTTTTGGTGCAAGGTTATCGCCAAGTAGATGACCACCACAAGCTCTCTCACCTCCAATCACAAGCTACCACAAGTCCATCCACCCATAAGAGCACCAACACGCTTCATGGAAACACCAAAATCCTTGAGAGCACCACCACATATCCACTCACATCAAGGACCAACTTCAGGACAATCACTAATCACAGGTTCATTCCATAAGTTAGATTCCAATACAGATATTCGACAAATAAGTTGGTTATCATGTTGCCTTTAGCTCCCATTATGGACAAGAAATTGAGTTATTGCATTGCCTAAGACATCTAATCAGTGACTATTTTAGGATTTTATAATTTTAATTGTTTTTAGAATTATTTAATCTTTTTGAACTAGTAATGCTTGTCATGGATGTTTGATGATGTAGGTTAAATAATGACTCTGAAGATGTGGGAAGCGGTAACGTAGATGAAGGTTGTTTCATATAAGATTTGAAAAGTTGCAGCTTCCTGGATCCTTAGTCGGGTCGTACATAGTACGAACACGTGGGACCAAGTCTGGCCATTGCTTAATGAGGAAGAATATGAGTTGTCCCCAATGATTAATGAAATTCTGGCCAGGCAATGAACAGAAACTAACAGAGTAATCAGGTTCTGAACCTAACCGGTTCTGAACAACACGCAGGGCACAATAGTTTCCAAAACAGAGCACAAACACAAACACACACAGGCAGCAAATTAAAGTGCAGGAAAGTAAAAGGCACACAAGGTTTGTTAACCCAGTTCGGAGTAAACACCTCCTACTCTGGGGGATACCAATCCAGGAAGGAAATCCACTATTGGATTTAATCCTTAAGACTCAGACACTGACTCCCAGTTCTTATCCCAAGCAATTAACCTCCACCTAGTAAGACTTCTACCCAACTCTGAGTATTAGAATCCTCTAACTTCCTATTCAAGCAACTAAACCCAGCTACTTGAAACCCTTAATCAAAAACACTCTGTTTTTCAGAAAACTTCAAAAACACAAAGACTTCATTCGTACCTAAAGGCTTAGAATGAATTACAACTCTATAAAACTCTAAACCAACTCAAACTGAGTGGTGCACAATAAAGCTAAAAGCTTAAAATACTAAGACTCAATTTTCTGATCTTAAACTCTATATCTCGTAAGTCTTGAATAGCAGCAGCCCTCCTCTATTTATAGCCTTCAGTCTTGCAGCATAAATAACAAAACTAATCTTCTGATTTGATTTGTTACTGAAATAAGATTGGTCCAATAATGTAACAAATAAAACTGTACTGAATCTTTTAAAGATTATAACAGGAAAATATGAACTTCATATCTTTGAACCAAATCTTCAATAAAATCTTCTTCAAATCAACCAGCAATCTAGAAGCTTTAATTCATAATAAAACCTTAGCATATCTTGCAAAGATTCGCGCAAGAATAACTTGAAAATATGCAGCTTCTGATGAAGTCAACAAAAGTCAACATGAGCATCAGAACCTGAATCAGCTTCTGAAGTGCTACAGTGCTTCTGAAAGCATTCAGCTTCTGATGTAAATTTCAGCTTCTGAATAGCTTCAAATAAGAAAACTTCCAACTGAAGAAATGTTCTACATATGGAGATGCTTCTACTCAATATCTTGGTTTTGCCAAAACATGCAGCCAACACCAAAAGACTCAACAATCTCCCCCTTTGGCAAATTTTTGGCAAAAACCATCCAAGTTCTTCAAACTCCCATAAACTCAACTCAGTACTGAAGAACTCCACAATTATATAACATAGCACATAAAATAGGCAGCGGACAAAACACTTTCTGAGCTATGTTTAAATAACAGCTTCAGCTTCTGACTCTTGAAGCACACATACACCAAGTACTGATCAACTACTGATCATCACAACCATGGTATCAGAGCTACTGATCAACTCTTGATCATCACACAGACTCCCCCTGAAGCTTCACAACACTCCCCCTGCAACTCAGCTTCTCATACAAACTGTATCAGAGCACACTTCAGGAGCTGAACACATATAACTTCTGAGTAACACTGAAAGCTGAACATCTGAAATGCAGGAAAACATTTTCTAATTTTTGATATCAGGGACAACACATTGCATAAGATTTTCTCCCCCTTTTTAGCCACAAAATTCTGACAAATCTCAGACTTCAAATAGGGAAGGAAAACTACACAAATATCTTCAACTACTGTCCCAGTTTGAACTTCAGACTTAGTATCAAAAACAGCATCACACTTAGCACTAACAAAGCTGGCAGGTACTCTACCTTCCTCACATCCAGTTTGCCTTAATTGCTAGAATTCTTCATATAAGCACACACCTAACTTGCTTCTCAGATTCTCAAACTGTTTAGCATCCAAGGCCTTTGTGAATATGTCAGCAACTTGTTCTTCAGTAGCTACATGTTCCAGCTGAATGACTTTATCCTCCACAAGGTTTCTGATAAAATGATGTCTGATGTCTATGTGTTTGGTTCTGCTGTGCTGAATTGGATTCTTAGAGATGTTGATGGCACTCAAATTGTCACAAAACAATGTCATAGTTCCTTGTTCAATGTTGTACTCCTCCAGCATCTGCTTCATCCACACCAATTGTGAGCAACTACTTCCAGCAGCAATATACTCAGCCTCAGCAGTTGACAATGGCACACAGTTCTGTTTCTTGCTGAACCATGAAATCAAGTTATTTCCTAAGAAGAAACAACCTCCTGAGGTGCTCTTTCTGTCATCAGCACTTCCAGCCCAGTCAGCATCACAAAACCCCATCAGTTCAGAACTTGAACTATGCGAATACATGATTCCATAGTCACTTGTGCCATTCACATACTTCAGGATCCTTTTGACTTGTGTCAGATGACTCATCTTAGGATCAGCTTGGTATCTTGCATATACTCCAACAGCATAAGTGATATCAGGTCTGCTTGCAGTTAAATACAATAGGCTCCCTATCATGCTTCTGTACTGACTCTGATCAACTGATACTCCTTGTTCATCTTTGGTTAGCTTCAGATGAGTAGCAGCTGGTGTCTTCTTATGAGCAGCAGATTCCATACCAAACTTCTTCACTATGTTCTTGGCATATTTACTTTGAGAAATAAAGATGGTATCTTCCATTTGCTTAACTTGTAAACCAAGAAAGTAAGTCAGCTCTCCAACCAAACTCATTTCAAACTCTGATTGCATTTGCTGAACAAACAGTTTGACCATCTTCTGAGACATCCCTCCAAACACTATATCATCCACATAAATCTGAGCTATCATCAGACTCCCATTTTCATCTTTCACAAACAATGTCTTATCAGAACCTCCTTTTCTGTAACCTTGAGTCACAAGAAATTGAGTAAGTCTGTCATACCATGCTCTTGGTGCTTGCTTCAATCCATATAAAGCATTCTTTAACTTGTACACATGTTCTGGAAACTTAGGATCCACAAAACCCTTAGGCTGTTCAACATATACCTCTTCTTGCAAATATCCATTCAGAAATGCACTCTTCACATCCATCTGGAATAATTTGAACTTGAGAATGCAGGATACACCCAACAGTAGTCTTATGGACTCTAGTCTGGCCACAGGTGCAAAGGTCTCATCAAAATCAAGTCCCTCAACTTGAGTATAACCTTGAGCAACCAACCTTGCCTTGTTTCTGACTACAGTACCATTTTCATCTGTTTTATTCTTGAATATCCACTTAGTCCCAATCACATTCAGCCCTTCAGGTCTTGGAACTAGATCCCACACTTCACTCCTTTTGAATTGATTCAACTCATCTTGCATTGCTTCAATCGAAAATTCATCAGTTAGGGCTTCTTTCACATTTTTAGGCTCAACCTTTGACACAAAACATGAATCAGTAGCAGCAGCATCTGATCTCCTGGTTCTGACACCTTGCTCTAAGCTTCCAATGATTAAGTCTTTAGGATGATCTTTCTGAACTCTAATTGATGGCCCTTTACCATTTGGAACTTGATCTGTTTGATCTTCTGCTTCTTCAGACTCTGAATGCTTTTCTGCTTCTGAGGTTTGTTCTTCTGATACTTTAGACTCTGGAACAACTTCAGGATCATTCTTTTCATTCTCAGCAGACAAATCATCAATAACCACATTTATGGACTCCATCACAACCTTGGTTCTGGAATTAAACACCCTGTAAGCTCTGCTGTTCACTGAATAACCCAGGAATATGCCCTCATCAGACTTAGGATCCAGTTTTCTTCTATTCTCTCTGTCAGCCAAGATATAGCATCTGCTCCCAAAAACATGGAAATATTTCACAGTTGGCTTCCTCCCTTTCCACAATTCATACAGAGTAGATGTTGTTCCCTTTTTCAAAGTGACTCTATTGTGTATGTAACATGCTGTGTTCATAGCTTCAGCCCAGAACATATATGGAAGTTTCTAAGCATGCAGCATCACTCTTGCACATTCTGCCAAAGTCCTATTCTTCCTCTCAACTACACCATTTTGCTGAGGTGTGATAGGTGCAGAAAACTCATGCTTTATACCTTCAGAAGCACAGAATTCTGAAAAGCTCTTGTTTTCAAATTCTTTGCCATGATCACTTCTGATTCTGATAATCCCACTATCCTTCTCTCTTTGTAGTTGGATGCACATCTCTTTGAAAACTTCAAAAGTGTCAGACTTTTCTCTAACAAAGCTGACCCATGTATATCTTGAGTAGTCATCTACCATTACAAAGGCATATCTTTTTCCTCCAATACTTTCTACTTGCATAGGCCCCATTAAATCCATATGAACAAGTTCTAGTACTTTGGTAGTTACCTGGTGAACTAATCTTGGATGAGACTTTCTTGTTTGTTTACCAATCTGACAATCACCACAAACACTGTCCTCATTGATCTTCAGATTAGGCACACCTCTGATAGCTTCAGTACTTAGGATTTTCTTCATGCCTTTCAAATGCAAATGTCCCAGTTTCTGGTGCCAGAGCTTGAATTCTTCCTCTGAGCTCATAAGACAAGAAGTCAGACTTCTTTCTTCTTCAGAAACCCACAAATAACAATTGTCTTTGGATCTGCAGCCTCTCATCTGAATCTTATCTTCCTGATCAGTAACAATACACTCTAGCTTGTTGAAATTAACCTTCAGTTCTTGGTCACAAAGCTGGCTGATACTGATTAGATTAGAGGTTAGTCCTTCCACTAGTAGCACATCATTAAGTCTGGGCAACCCTTCTCTGATCAAATCACCAATACCCAGAATCTGACCTTTTACTCCATCTCCAAATGTCACATAACTTCTGGAGTATGATCTGATATTGCTCAGCAGCTTCTTCACACCAGTCATGTGCCTTGAACACCCACTATCAAAATACCAGTCTTCTTTTGAAGTTGCTCTCAAAGAAGTGTGAGCTACAAGGCCTACATTCTGAACTTTGGGCTTCCACACCTTCTGAACATTGTGACTGATAGTAGCTGGTTCAACTCTTCTATACTGAAAATGTTCAGGATACCCATACAGTTTGAAGCAGAATGGTTTGATGTGTCCCTTCTTACCACAATGATGACAGGTCCATGTTTGATTCCTCTTCCTTCTGTTTCTGAAAAATTTCTGGGTTTGCTTCTGAGGTTGCATCTGAACATGCTTCTGACCTTGCATCTGAGGTCTCTTCTGAGCTTGCTTTTGAGGTCTCATCTGAATATGCTTCTGACCTTGCATCTGGGCTTGCTTCTGAGGTCTCTTCTTTGATGTTCCAGCCATAGAATCATGAGTTTGAGTAGCAGGAACAAAATCATCTGTTTAGGAATCTGAGTCTGATCAACAAAACCTAAACCAGTTTTTCCTTGTTGCTGATTCCCCAAAATGTCCTCCAACTTATCAGTAGCAGAGTTCAACATCTTCACTTGCTTCTTCATTTGATCAAGTTGGGAGTTCAGTTGATTCACTTCTTCTTTTAAATCTGAATTCTGCACTAACAGTTCACCTTTTTCAGCCTCCAGTTGTAGAATAGTCTCCTTCTGATCCAAAACTTGTTTGCAAACCTCAGCACTTCTGGTATACAGCTTCTTGTAGTTATCAGCTAGTTCATCATATGAGGTTTTAGCAGCTTCAGACACAGATGAGGCTTCAGACTCTGAGTCAGACTCTAAAAAAGTCTCAGACTCTAAAACAGCTTCCTTCTTCAAGATAGCTCCTGACCTCACAACCAGACCAGTATCACACATATCAGATTCACTAACATCATCATCTTCAGAACCATCATCAGACCATGCAACAGTGTTAGTACTGCGAATGCAAGTATTAGTTTTTATATCGTTCCACAGGGATTAATGTGATATCATATTCCGTTCAACTTCGATTATCGTTTTAAGGTAGGGTTTAATCATTTGTTTTACTACACTACTCATACTTTTAAAACATAATAAATAAATGGTAGAGTAATAGGACATAGAAGGTGTTTAGGATTGACTTTCATCAATCAAACATTGGTTATATCCGATTGATCACAAATACGAATTCTAGCGTTTTCTTATATATTGCATTATTACGTATTGCTCATCAACATCATTGATTTCCCAAATGACGTCAAGATATCGATTGTATCGTTTAATCGATGATTTCTCAATCTATTAAACGATCCAAAAGCATTATGATCCAATACTATAATGTAATTATCAAAACCAAATCCCATTTCTAGAATTTCTTATCTTGATAGAAAATCATTCTAAACCTAGATTCAAAAGTCTTTTTCAACAACATTTAAATCAAACATAAGATTGAAAAGCAAGAAGAAATTCAATGGTATATAAAAATTGCTAGAATCATATATTGAATAATCAAAAGTTTACAACATGAGTGATTGATTACCTATCAATCCCAACAAAGGAGATTGGTTGATCATTTTCATGACAACTCTTGCAAAATAGGAAAGAAAGATGAAGATATGTGAAAGCTTGATATCTCAAAGCTTCTTAAGATCCTCTTCAATCCAAATCTAATTGCTATATGAAGTTTTCCTCCTTCTATGACTATTCTCTCTCAAAGATTATAAGTTTTCTAAGCTCTGGAAAAATAAATATTCTGATAAAAAGCTATATCTCAAGAAATGAGCTTAAAAATCTATTTATATGCTGAGAAAATGTTCGCTCGCTACAAGCGACCAGCCTGTCGCTTGCAGCGAGGACTTCAGTTGGCCAATCCAAGAGCTCCACGTCACCATCAGCATTAAACCGCCCCATTGGTTGCTATAGCGACCAGGTCTGTCGCTACTAGCGACCAGCCTTTGAAATTCCCTGCCTAGGCTCGCTTCAAGCGTCCAGTTCATCGCTACAAGCGATGAACTCCTGATAATCCCTGCCTAAGCTCGCTACTAGCGATAGATGCTGCGCTTCAAGCGATGGCTTCCTGGAAATCCCTGCCTATCCTCGCTACTAGCGATGAGTCCTGCGCTTGTAGCGATGGCATCAAGAAAACCTTCAATCTTTGCATCAATCAGGTTCAAGCATGTATTTCCTGCATAAACACATGGGGTAAGGCTTAGGATCACATTCATTGCATTTTTAACACATTTATGCCCTAATCATAAGATAACTTGTACAACAAGTAAACATAAGTGCCTAAATTTGTACCAAAATATAACAACATTTAAGCACTTATCAAACTCTCCCCAACTTACATTTTGGTTTGTCCTCAAACCAAAGAACAAAAGGAAATTTTTCATAGCTTTGAAAACCAAAGTATTGAGCAATTTAGCAAAGGATTCAAAAGTGTGAAGAATTAAACATCCAAAGAGTGATTCAATTTTGATTGCGCAAGCTAAAGTGCGGTTTCTCATTAAACAAGATACATTCTACAAATGTGAACTAGTTCTAAACACAAGGAATTAAATCATACAATCCTAAACAAGCAACATGTTTAAATTTGAACCAAACCTAACACACTTCTATATAAAGTATATGAACAATTGAAATCATTTGTGAGGGTTATGAACACTCATCCAATAAACATGATAACATACAATCAAATTATGTGTCTATCTAATTATCATTTCCACAAGCATAAAAGACATTGATCAAAAGGACTTTAAGGGTTGTAATTGGGCTAGGCTACAAAAGAATTGTCATATGTGGGATATTTGAATTCAAATGGCCAAGCAAAAGGAAACATTCAAACTAATTACAACTTCCTTCTTTCTCCAATACAATACTTGGTGAATTTCTTACTTTTCTATTCTTGATTGATTCTTGACAACTTTTCTTTTTCTTTGAAATCTTGCAAACCTTTTCATTTTTCTCTTTTCTTTTTCTTGGTTTGCTTTTCTTTTTTTTTTTTTTTTTTTTTTTCTTTTCTTTTCAAGATTGTCAAGATCAATTATTACATTCACCCATACATTGACTTAAATAAAACCTTCCATTCTCCCCAACTTATTCCAATGATACCCTAATCGAATGTTCCTTTGTTATTATGGCAAAGGTCAATAAAAACGACGGATAAGGGTTCAAAAGAAAACAACAATCAGAATTTAATAGAGAGTTAACTGTGACTGAATTTTTTTTACAAACTCCGGCAATTTAAATAAGCAGATGAGCTTATTAAATTGACAGTCCACAGTTAACAATTCTGATTCCATTAGGCTCAGCTGGGTTAACAGATACTCACACATCTCACAGGGTAGGTTCATTTGGTCAAGTATTTCTCTCAATTTCAAAAAAAATTGCCTTGATCATTTCAATGCTCTTATACAAATTAAAACAACAACAGATTTAACATAATCTAACTGAGTTAAACATGGTATTGATCTCCTGCATATATATACATTGGTTGAGGATTCCTCACATTTTTGGCTAGTTCTATATTGGTTCAAAACTAAACACATGCTTGCTTAAAAACTGAATAAATTAACTTGTGCGTGTAAAGAACTTATTCACATTAAAGAATATACCTAGAATAACGAGAAAACGAGTACCTTAGCTGCGCGCTTTAACACTCATTCTTATCATTATCACTCAGATGATTCACAGTTCAAGCATTGCTTTTGAATCATTCATCTTTCTTTCAAAATTTGTTGGGATTTTCAAAAAATTTTAACATAAATACTAAAGCATAAATAAAATAGAAACTATACTAACATGTTATACCCAAAATATAAATAACATAAACATAAACATAATATTATCCAAGGTACAACAGAAATACCAAAAGTACAAAGCATAAATCAAAATGTTAAAGTACAAAGCAGAATAAATAAAACGAAAGAAAACAAATCAAGATCTGCTGCTCTGCATCAATCTGAATCCGTGGCCATGTCGTCCTCAGAGTCTATCAAATCAGCTACCCTGCGATCAATAGACGCAAATGAAGAATCATCACCCAGATCAGCATCGACATCGGCGTCGCCATCACCATCGTCTCCAGCATCCTGATCATCACCAGCACCAGCTGCCTCTGCCCCTCCTGGAAAGAATGGCCTGTCCCCAGGCCAAGCAATGTGCTCGGAGAAGAACGCAGGTGTCCACGGGCTCTGGCCACTGTCGTGCAGATGGCTCTGAAGCGTAGTTAGTGCCCGATGATTTGACGCATTCTGTGCCAACAGCATAGAGCTCACAGTAGCATAATCCCAACCGGAAAAGTCCAAAGGTGGAATGGTCGGATGGCTAGGGTGGCTAGTAGTCTGAGGTGGTGGTGGTGGCATGTGAGAAGGTCCTGCTGAGGATGAAGGTCCGGCTGAGGTGTGAGGAGGTGGTGGTGGAGCTACAGGTGCAGGTGTAGAGCAATACCTATTGATGTATCTATCATCAATAGGATTTTTAATCTCCTCATCAACTTGTGATGGCATATGAACTCTAGCTCTCCTACAAAGACCCATGATCAACCCGGGAAAAGTCAAAGGGCATTTAGGTTTGCCCGGGGGTAATAGTCCACTCTCAGCAACTATCCTCATCTCATTAGCTATCAGCCTAGCTACGTCGACCTGACGCTGAGTGAGGATGTAGTGAACAAGGGGGGTCACATCTAAAGTGGTGGAAGAGGTGTGAGACTTAGGGCGGATGTTATAAAGAATAAGGGTAAGGATTACCTGAGCCTCAGTGGTCATGTCCTCACGGAGTGCTCGGAAAGGCTTACCCGAAGCCCTACTCAAGTCATAACTCTTCCCCTGCTGGAAGATGTCCTGTGCTATGGTGTCGTGGTCCCACTCACCACTCCTCTGACGCTCACCGAAATCACAAAGTGCAGTGGGTGCAAGTATATTATCCTCTTCATCATCAACCAGCTCCAAAGGCTTGCCCAGATATGCGTTGATGGACATGCGGTCGAATGTGACGGTGCGCCCACGCACGTAGGTCGTGAAGGTAAACTCATCTGAAGGATCGGAGGGGATTGCGTTCGCGTAAAACTCGCGCACGATCTCATAGTTGATCCTCCGAGGTGGCGTACAAAGGATTCCCCACTTCCTCTCTTTAATCACAGCTGCTATATGTCCATATTCACCCTCTTCAGAAATTTCAAATCTCTTCTCGGACCAGATTCTTCTCGTCCTCAGTTCCTCGTATCTCTCCTGGTTCCTCCAGCTGAGGAAACGAGCTGCATCGTGTTGTGGCACATTTACTCGTGGTCGTGACGAGGAACTTTCAACGTTCCTTTGACGTTTTGAAGATGTTTTAGGTGCCATTCCTACACAATGAGTTAAAACAGATAAAAGTCAGGTAGGACACAAGTCATATATCAATCAAAACAAAAATAAAACAAATTCTGGGTACGCTCGCTACAAGCGACAGCTTGGTCGCTGTAGCGACGAAACCCAGAAAATGCTTCTTTCCCTCGCTACAAGCGTACTGTAGCGAGGAAGACCCTTTTCAGATTTTCATGTTTTTCTTGATTTTGACTAACTTATAGCATGCGAAATCAACATTAAAGCTAAAATAAATGACTAACAATCACCTAAACTTCCTAAATCCTCAAAAACCCTAATTTATTTGAAATTTTTACAAAGGGTTTTTCCAAAATACGATTCCTAAGAACAAGAGGATTAGAGGGTAGTTTTCTAGGTGATTCTCGTTCATTTACAACAACTTAAACTAGGCATAACATTGGGTATACAAAAGGGCATGATTTAAGTTCAAAATTTCTTAAAAACCCTAACCCTAAATTACGAAATCACATGCAGGCACTAATAGCAAGTAAAAAGCTTAAAAATAGTAACAGACAGGGACGAAATACATACCTGGTGAGTTGATTTAGCAAGATTATTGCAGGTACAGAGTGGATTTTTGCAGAACTTAAGCAGAAATGGAAATGAACAATGCAGAAATGATGTGGAATGTTTACAGATGGAAAGAGATGCGAAAATGTAAGTTTAAAAGGCTAATGCAATAAATGAAAGTGGTTGGGGGGTGGCTGAAGCGACAGGTCAAGCCTGGGTATTATAAAACTGTTTTCTGATACGCTCGCTACAAGCGCGCGATTCGTCGCTACAGCGACAGGCAAGAAGCCCATCGCTACAAGCGAACAGTGGCGTTACAAGCGCAAGTGCAAAAACTGTCGCTACAAGCGACAAGTGCGTCGCTACAAGCGACACGTGTAAATACCATCGCTACAGCGATGAGTTGGTCGCTGTAGCGACCATGACAGAAAACAGAAAAATAAAATTTGAAGTTCTAACCACTATCCCAACATGCATAAATATTTGTACAGAAGTAAACTAACACTAAAAACACAACATACTTACAAAATTGGGGTGCCTCCCAACAAGCTCTTGTTTAACGTCATTAGATCGACGCCTGTTTCGCTTACGCATGTGAATCGATGAGTGAAATCGTCGTCGTGTGTCGAACGACTTCACCTCCGAAATATGGCTTCAGCCTTTGTCCATTCACTGTCCAAGTCGACTTGGTGATAGGATCCTCAAGTTCCACAGCTCCATAAGGTTTCACTTCCTTTATCATGAACGGACCGGACCACTTGGACTTCAATTTACCCGGAAATAATCGCAGTCTTGCATTGAACAGCAGGACCATCTGACCAGGCTTGAATTCCCTCTTCATGATCTTCTTGTCATGATAACGTTTAACCTTTTCCTTATAGAGCTTGCTTGACTGATAGGCTTGGTCACGCATCTCCTCTAACTCATGCATTTGAAGTTTCCTCTTCTCCCCAGCTTGCTCTTGATCAAAGTTCAAAAACTTGAGCGCCCAAAACGCTTTATGCTCCAACTCGACCGGCAAGTGGCACGCTTTCCCATACACCAACTGGAATGGGGTGAAACCCGTAGGAGCTTTGTATGCGGTCCTATAGGCCCACAACGCTTCGTCCAGTTTCATTGCCCAATCTTTCCTTGAAGATGACACGGTCTTCTCAAGTATCCGCTTGATTTCACGGTTGGATACCTCGGCTTGACCGTTCGTCTGTGGATGGTATGGTGAAGCTACCTTGTGCTTTACTCCATAGTGCTCAAGTGCTTTTGCTAACTGCTGATTGCAGAAGTGTGAACCTCCATCACTTATTAGCACTCTTGGAGTTCCAAATCGGGAGAAGATGTTCCTTTTCAGAAACTTGACCACTGTTTTGTTGTCGGCTTTCTGAGATGCTATTGCTTCAACCCACTTTGAAACGTAATCAACAGCCACCAGAATATACTCGTTGTTCAAAGAAGATGGAAATGGCCCTACAAAGTCAATACCCCAACAATCGAAGACTTCGACTTCAAGGATACTTTGTAGAGGCATTTCATTCCTCTTTGAAATCCCTCCGGTCTTCTGGCAACTCTCGCATTCTTTCACATGTTCATAACAGTCCTTGAACAACGAGGGCCAATAAAAGCCAGCTTGAAGAACTTTAGCTCCAGTTCTTTCTCCACTGTAGTGACCACCATATGGCGAGTTGTGACAATGCCACATGATGTCTTTGGCTTCTTCTCTAGCAACACATCTTCTGATTAAGTGGTCTACTCCAATCTTGAATAAGTACGGGTCATCCCAAATGAATTGAGTGGCGTCTCTCAACAACCTCTTCTTCATTTGCCAAGTGTAATCCTCCGGAATGAACCCCGTTGCTTTGTAGTTGGCCATGTCCGCGAACCATGGTCTTTCTTGCACCGTAAGCAACTGCTCATCCGGGAACTCTTCAAGGATGTCCCTTTCATTCTTCGTTATCTCTTTGTTCACCAATCTGGACAGATGATCAACTACTAGGTTCTCAGTCCCCTTCTTGTCCTTAATCTCCAAATCAAACTCTTGGAGTAGCAACATCCAACGGATGAGTCTCGGCTTTGAGTCGGGTTTGGTAATCAAGTACTTGATAGCTGCATGGTCAGTCCAAATAACAATTTTCGAACCTATGAGATATGAACGAAATTTTTCTAATGCGAACACTATGGCAAGTAATTCTTTTTCAGTGGTAGCATAATTGACTTGTGCGTCATTTAAAACTTTACTTGCGTAGTGTATAGCATGAAAAATTTTGTTTTTGCGTTGACCTAACACCGCGCCTACCGCATAATCACTTGCATCGCACATAAGTTCAAAATCGTATATCCAGTTTGGTGCGGTGATTATGGGTGCGGATGTTAAGCTATCCTTCAAACTATTAAAAGCATTTAAACAGTCAATATCAAAATCAAAAGACTTATCTTTGTTGAGCAGGTTGCTCAATGGCTTTGCGATTTTTGAGAAGTCTTTGATGAATCTCCGATAGAACCCGGCATGGCCTAGGAAGCTTCGGATTCCTTTGACATTGACTGGTGGTGGGAGTTTTCCTATCACGTCGACCTTAGCTTTATCAACTTCGATACCCTTGGAGGAGATCTTGTGACCAAGGACAATACCCTCGGTTACCATGAAGTGACACTTCTCCCAATTGAGCACCAAGTTGGTTTCCTTGCACCTTTTCAGTACCGTATCCAGATTTTCCAAGCATAAATCATACGATGACCCGAAAACTGAGAAGTCGTCCATGAACACTTCAATGCTTTTCTCTATCAAGTCGGCAAATATAGCTTGCATGCATCTTTGAAATGTTGCTGGAGCGTTACATAAACCGAACGGCATGCGTCGATATGCGAATACCCCAAAAGGACATGTGAAAGCAGTCTTCTCGTGATCGTCTGGATTCACCGATATCTGATTGTAGCCTGAATACCCGTCTAGGAAACAGTAGAAAGCTTGTCCTGACAGCCTCTCTAGCATTTGATCCATAAATGGTAGAGGAAAATGATCTTTTCTCGTTGCTTTGTTCAACCTCCGGTAATCGATACACATCCTCCAACCGGTCACGGTTCTCGTCGGTATGAGTTCATTCTTCTCATTTGTGATAACCGTCATACCTCCCTTCTTAGGGACAACTTGAACCGGACTAACCCAAGAGCTATCCGAGATCGGATAAATCATGCCGGCTTCTAGTAGCTTCACTACTTCTTTCCGGACTACTTCTTTCATGTTTGGGTTTAGCCGTCTTTGAGGTTGTGCCACCGGCTTATAATCCTCTTCCATCATGATCTTATGCATACAATAGGAAGGACTTATCCCTTTTAAGTCGGATAGTGTCCAACCTATTGCTTCCTTGTTGGACTTCAAAACTTCGACCAATCTTGTTTCTTCTTGGTTTGACAAGGAGCTACTAATGATCACCGGTTTGGTACCCTCTTGATCAAGAAACACATACTTCAAATGTGAGGGTAATATCTTCATTTCCGGTTTCACTTCTTCTACTATAGCATCATTCGTCAATTCCTCGATTTTGGCTTTATGAGGAGGAATTTCCTTTAACAAATCAAGCTCCTTCAAACACTCTTCAAGCTCTAGCTCATCTTCTTCTCCTAGGATACTTAGTGCGTTTGTCAAAACTCTCTCAAGATGCGTCAAATCATGCAACTGGTTTCTCGTATCAACTATCAATTCTTCCGTTGCATCCATCTTGAGACACGCAGCTTTATCACTAGGGAACCTCATGGCTTCATGGATGTTGAAATTGACTTCTTCATCGTCCACACGGACCTTCATTAAGCCTCCGTCAAGATCAATCATCATCCGTGCCGTTTGCATGAAAGTTCTTCCAAGAAGTATTGGCACGTCATCATCCTCCGGAATATCCATCACTACAAAGTCGACGGGGAACAAGAACTTGTCGACTTTCACCAACACGTCTTCAGCAATTCCCAATGGACGAGTGTAGGATTTGTCGGCTAATTGCAAGGTTAAGTTGGTTCTCTTCACAACTATATGACCTATCCTTTTGACAACGGATAGTGGTATTAAGTTAATGCTTGAACCCAAATCAATAAGTGCCTTGCCGACATCAACATTGCCAATGGACACGAGCAATGTAACTTTGCCCGGATCTCTCTTCTTTCTTGCCAATGTGTTCTGGATGATCTCACTACAATTTGCATCTAGCAAAATTGTTTCTTCTTCATTGAACCTTCTCTTCTTGGAAAGGATTTCCTTCATGAACTTGGCATAAGTAGGCATTTGCTCTAGGGCTTCCGAGAATGGTATGTTGATTTGCAATCTCTTGAAAACTTCAAGGAACCTAGTAAACTGCCTCTCCTTCTCTTTTTTGGCTGGTGTAGTTGGGTAAGGTAGGTGCGGTGTTGGTGCATTCTTCACTATATCTTGCTTCTTGCTCTTCTCCTTCACCACATCCTTCTTCCATACAATATTTTCATTTTCAACTACATCCTTATTATTTTTTTCTACATCTACATCCTCTATATATACATCCTCCGTTTCTTCCTCATGCCCTTCATCTTCATCCTTCTCTTTCACCTCATTCTCAACCACCTTTCTCTCTACTTCTAAATTGTCCCCGATACCTTTGCCAATTACCTTCCCGCTCCTTGTAGCTATTGCCTTGCAATTTTCGTTGTCTCTCCTTGCAAGGACTTCCTCATCAAAATGACTTAATTGTCATTTCGATGATGATGCATGATCCTTCGGGTTGGTTTGTGTGTTGGCGGTAAAGGTTCCGCCTTGTTGAGTAGCTTGGGAAAGTTGTTGTGCCAATTGACCCACTTGCGTCTCCAGGTTTTTAATGGACGCATCGGTGTTTTTCTGGTTGGCCATTGACTGCTGCATGAATAGATTGAGGGTTTCATCAGTGGATTGGTTGCGGTTTTGTTGTGGAGGTTGATATTGGTTGTAATTCTGGTAAGGTTGTCGGTTGTATTGGCCAGCTTCTCCTCTCCACCCTTGACCATAATTTGGGTTATTCCCTCTTGGGAAGTTGTTTGGATGGTTTTGGAATTGGTTAGGAAACTGTTGAGGCCTTGGTTGATTGCCAACATAGCTTACCTCTTCTGTGGGGGGTGGACAGAATCCGGTTGGGTGATCTCCCGAACAAAGCTCGCAAGATGCGACTTGGTGTTGTCTTCTTTGCTCGTTCTGAATGTCCTTCATTTGTTGGGGAAGGTTGGCCATTTTCTTTGTCAACTCTTCCACTTGTTGCGTAAGCAACTTGTTTTGTGCAAGGATCGCATCATTAGTTCCCAACTCTAAGATTCCAGTCTTCCTTTGGCTTTGGCTCCGGTTGTGATGAGCTTGGTGATCGTTCAATGCCATTCTGTCAATAATAGCAACAGCATCCTTCGCGCTCTTGGCCATTAAAGAACCACCAGCTGCAGCGTCAAGCAAAAGCTTTGATTGTTGTTGCATTCCGTTCCGGAAGAGATGAATTTGTGTTAACTCATCAAATCCATGGTTCGGACATCGTCTGAGCATTGACTTAAAACGCTCCCAAGCTTCACATAGTGTTTCACTTGTACCTTGTGAAAACACCGCAATGGTTGTCTTCGCCTCCATGAACCGATTCTGAGGGAAGAACCTATCAAGGAATTTCTCCTCAAGCATGTTCCAGGTCGTCATTACCGTCGGTGGCTGGTCCAAGTACCACTCCTTAGCTTTGCCAATCAATGAATGTGGAAACATCCTCATCCACATAGCCTCCTCGTTATTCTCCGTCTCGCCAAGGGTTCCCGCGATCTCATAGAATTTTGTGAGATGTTGGTACGGGTCTTCATGGTCTAATCCTGAGAATGGATTAGCATATAATATTTGTAGGATCCCCGTCTTCATTTCTGTTTGTTTGGTAGTCCGCGTTGCTTTCCCCAATTGTGCAAAACGACGTGGACTGTTTATACATGGAACCCCAGAACCTCCTGCACCATCTCCAGCTGCAGCCATATGTAACTCTTGGCTTGGATTAGGACTTGATGAATGACTAGAAACAGAACTCTCCTCTTGTTGCCTCCTCTTAGCTTGTTGCTTCTTTCTCCGATTCTTGCTATTAGCTCTTCTAGCTGTTCTTTCAATCTCGGAATCAAAAAGAAGTTGGTCCTCGGAAATTCGACCTCGCATAAACGATTTCAATAATCTGACCACAAAGAATTAGCAAACAAGATGGATAAGAGTATTAGTTATATACATAAAAGAATTTTGTGCAAAATTGCTTAAAACCATAATTAAAGTTGCAATGATTATAACATCAAAAACTTTAATCCCCGGCAGCGGCGCCATTTTGTTAGTACTGCGAATGCAAGTATTAGTGTTTATATCGTTCCACAGGGATTAATGTGATATCATATTCCGTTCAACTTCGATTATCGTTTTAAGGTAGGGTTTAATCATTTGTTTTACTACACTACTCATACTTTTAAAACATAATAAATAAATGGTAGAGTAATAGGACATAGAAGGTGTTTAGGATTGACTTTCATCAATCAAACATTGGTTATATCCGATTGATCACAAATACGAATTCTAGCGTTTTCTTATATATTGCATTATTACGTATTGCTCATCAACATCATTGATTTCCCAAATGACGTCAAGATATCGATTGTATCGTTTAATCGATGATTTCTCAATCTATTAAACGATCCAAAAGCATTATGATCCAATACTATAATGTAATTATCAAAACCAAATCCCATTTCTAGAATTTCTTATCTTGATAGAAAATCATTCTAAACCTAGATTCAAAAGTCTTTTTCAACAACATTTAAATCAAACATAAGATTGAAAAGCAAGAAGAAATTCAATGGTATATAAAAATTGCTAGAATCATATATTGAATAATCAAAAGTTTACAACATGAGTGATTGATTACCTATCAATCCCAACAAAGGAGATTGGTTGATCATTTTCATGACAACTCTTGCAAAATAGGAAAGAAAGATGAAGATATGTGAAAGCTTGATATCTCAAAGCTTCTTAAGATCCTCTTCAATCCAAATCTAATTGCTATATGAAGTTTTCCTCCTTCTATGACTATTCTCTCTCAAAGATTATAAGTTTTCTAAGCTCTGGAAAAATAAATATTCTGATAAAAAGCTATATCTCAAGAAATGAGCTTAAAAATCTATTTATATGCTGAGGAAATGTTCGCTCGCTACAAGCGACCAGCCTGTCGCTTGCAGCGAGGACTTCAGTTGGCCAATCCAAGAGCTCCACGTCACCATCAGCATTAAACCGCCCCATTGGTCGCTATAGCGACCAGGTCTGTCGCTACTAGCGACCAGCCTTTGAAATTCCCTGCCTAGGCTCGCTTCAAGCGTCCAGTTCATCGCTACAAGCGATGAACTCCTGATAATCCCTGCCTAAGCTCGCTACTAGCGATAGATGCTGCGCTTCAAGCGATGGCTTCCTGGAAATCCCTGCCTATCCTCGCTACTAGCGATGAGTCCTGCGCTTGTAGCGATGGCATCAAGAAAACCTTCAATCTTTGCATCAATCAGGTTCAAGCATGTATTTCCTGCATAAACACATGGGGTAAGGCTTAGGATCACATTCATTGCATTTTTAACACATTTATGCCCTAATCATAAGATAACTTGTACAACAAGTAAACATAAGTGCCTAAATTTGTACCAAAATATAACAACATTTAAGCACTTATCAAACAGCTAGGCTCTTCTTCTGTTTCTTAAGGAAAGTAGGACATTCAGATTTGATGTGTCCATAACCCTCACACTCATAGCACTACACACCTTTAGCTTGGTTACTTTTCTCCTCAGACTTGGTCTTTTTCTCATCAGTTTGTTGCTTCTTGTTATTGAATCTGAAATTCTGACATTTGGCTTTGGCTTTTCTGTTAATATTCTTCAGAATCTTGTTGAATTGTTTTCCCAGCAACACTAGAGCTTCTGATAAGTCATCCTCTTCAGTCTCTTGTTGATCATCAGCTTCAGAATTCACACTAAAAGCTACACCTTTTCCTTTCTTCTCAGTCTGTTTACAAAAGGCAGTTTCAAAGTTGAGCAATGACCCAATCAGCTCCTCAAGCTTCATAGTTGTAATATCATGGGCCTCTTCAATTGCTGTTACCTTCATATCAAACCTTCTGGGCAGGGACCTGAGGATTTTTCTGACTAACTTCTCATCAGACATCTTTTCACCAAGAGAGTCAAATGAATTTGCCATATCCAGCACATTCATGTAAAAATCCTGAATGGATTCATCTTCCTTCATCTTCAGGTTCTCAAATTTGGTGGTCAGCAGCTGCAATCTGGACATCTTTACCTTCGAAGTTCCTTCATGAGTGGTCTTCAGAATTTCCCAAGCATCCTTAGCCACAGTACATTGTTTGATAAGTCTGAACATGTTCTGATCAACACCATTAAAGATAGCATTCAAAGCTTTTGAATTTCCCAGGGACAGATCATCTTCAGCTTTGGTCCATTCCTCCTCAGGCTTCAGAACCTCAGTCTTGTTACCATCTTTGTCTGTATACACAGGATGATCCCAGCCTTTAATCACAGCTTTCCAAGTCCTGCTGTCAATAGACTTTAGAAAAGCACACATCATAGACTTCCAATACTCATAGTTTGTGCCATCTAGTAGGGGTGGTCTATTGACATAGCCTCCTTCTCTATCCATGCTTACCAGAAATTAATCCCTCTGGATCTCACCCAAAATACAGGCAGGGTGCCTGCTCTGATGCCAATTGAAATTCTGGCCAGGCAATGAACAGAAACTAACAGAGTAATCAGGTTCTGAACCTAACCGGTTCTGAGCAACACGCAGGGCACAATAGTTTGCAAAACAGAGCACAAACACAAACACACATAGGCAGCAAATTAAAGTGCAGGAAAGTAAAAGGCACACAAGGTTTGTTAACCCAGTTCGGAGTAAACACCTCCTACTCTGGGGGATACCAATCCAGGAAGGAAATCCACTATTGGATTTAATCCTTAAGACTCAGACACTGACTCCCAGTTCTTATCCCAAGCAATTAACCTCCACCTAGTAAGACTTCTACCCAACTCTGAGTATTAGAATCCTCTAACTTCCTATTCAAGCAACTAAACCCAGCTACTTGAAACCCTTAATCAAAAACACTCTGTTTTTCAGAAAACTTCAAAAACACAAAGACTTCATTCGTACCTAAAGGCTTAGAATGAATTACAACTCTATAAAACTCTAAACCAACTCAAACTGAGTGGTGCACAATAAAGCTAAAAGCTTAATATACTAAGACTCAATTTTCTGATCTTAAACTCTATATCTCGTAAGTCTTGAATAGCAGCAGCCCTCCTCTATTTATAGCCTTCAGTCTTGCAGCATAAATAACAAAACTAATCTTCTGATTTGATTTGTTACTGAAATAAGATTGGTCCAATAATGTAACAAATAAAACTGTACTGAATCTTTTAAAGATTATAACAGGAAAATATGAACTTCATATCTTTGAACCAAATCTTCAATAAAATCTTCTTCAAATCAACCAGCAATCTAGAAGCTTTAATTCATAATAAAACCTTAGCATATCTTGCAAAGATTCTTGCATTCATAAGAGCGAAATTCTTCATTCTACTCTTGGCACAATCTCTGGATCTGTTGGTAATTTCTTCATTCAGATTCCCTATGATCAGGTCCTTAGGATGATCCTTTTGGATTCTAATATTTGGACCTTGCTGCCTTCAACAATCTTGAGTTTGGGTCTCCATTCCTTCTTGACATTGATTTTGTTTACAATGGGTTCCACTTTTCTTTGTTGAAAGTGCTTGGGGTATCCATACAGCTTGAAACACAATGACTTTATGTGCCCCTTTTTACCACAGTAATGACATATCCAAGGACGAGATGCCCTCTTGCTCTTAGATCCCAGAGGTTTGTTCTGATGTTCCAACTTAGGTTTGCCCATCATTGGATCATATGTTCCAACAGCTGCAATGAACCTTTTAGCTGGATTTTGCTGTTTGTTGTTCAAGGTCTAATCATCAAACCCTATTCCATTTGGTTTCCCTTGGTTCTGACTCTCCAATATCTCTTCTAGCATATCAGTACCAGTGTTCATCATTCTGACCTGCTTCTTTAAGTGTTCAAGTTGAGAGTTCAGCTAGGTTACCTCATCTTTGAGATCAGAAATTTGCTCTAAGTGTTCACTTGTTTCAGCATGGAGTTGACTGATAGTCTTCTTCTGATTTTCTAATAACTTGCAAACTTCTTCATTTCTGAGGTATAGTTCTTTGTAAGAGGTAGCCAGTTCTTCATAAGACAATTCTCCATCACTTGACTCAGTATCAGATGATGCTTCAGAACTTGATGGTGCATCAGAACCTGATGGTGCTTCAGAACCTGATGGTGCTTCTGAAGCCTTAACTTTATCATCAGACATACATCTACTAGTTAAAGCAGCAACATGTTTGGTTGATTCATACTCCACTTCTCCTTCTGAGCCATCTTCATCAGACCAAGAAACTGCCAAACTTTTCTTCTATTTTTTGAGGTATGTTGCACATTCTGTCCTAATGTGGCCATATCCTTCACACTCATGACACTGAACACCTTTTGATTGACTGTTCTTCTCATCAGTTCTTGTCTTCTTCAAGTCATTTGGTTTGGATCTCCTGTCAGCCTGCTTCAGAATCTTGTTAAACTGTCTACCAAGCATCACAAGAGCTTCTGATGTGCTTTCATCATCCTCATTATCAGCATTTGATACAAAAGCAACACCTTTCCCCTTCTTATCAATCCTGTTGTTGAAAGCTATCTCAAAATTCTGCAAGGACCCTATCAATTCCTCAACCTTCATACTGGAGATGTCTTGTGCTTCCTCAATGGCAGTCACCTTCATGTCAAATCTCTTAGGTAGAGACCTGAGTATTTTTCTCACAAGCCTCTCATCAGACATTCTTTCTCCAAGAGAATCAAATGAGTTAGCCATGTCCAGAACGTTCATATAGAAGTCTTGTATATTTTCATCCTCCAACATTTTGAGATTTTCAAACTTGGTGGTGAGAAGTTGAAGTCTGGACATTTTTACCTTGGATGTGCCTTCATGAGTAGTTTTGAGAATCTCCCAAGCATCCTTAGCTACAGTGCACTGCTTGATCAGTCTGAACATATTCTTGTCCACTCCATTGAATATAGCATTCAAGGCCTTGGAGTTTCCAAGAGCTAATTCATCTTCTTCCTTGGACCACTCTTCTTCTGGTTTCAGGTCAGTTGTCTTTTTTCCATCTTTGTCAAGCACAACAGAATGTTCCCAACCCTTCAGAACTGCTTTCCAGGTTTTACTGTCTATAGACTTAAGGAAAGCACTCATGCGTGATTTCTAATAGTCATAGTTGGAACCATCCAACAGGGGTGGTCTGTTCACAAATCCTCATTCCTTATCCATTCTGCCAGAAGATAACTTCCCTGGAGCTCACCCAAAAACAGGCAGGGTACCTGCTCTGATGCCAATTGAAATTCTGGCAAGTCCTAATGCTGAACGTAAAACAGAGTATAACACGAAACAATAACAGAGAAGGAAAATATGAGACAGAAAGTAAAAGGCACAAGATGTTTGTTAACCCATTTCGGTGACAAACACACCTACGTCTGGAGGCTACCACGCCAGGAAGGAAATCCACTAGCGTAGTCCTAATTCTAAGTTCTCAGCAAACTCCTAGTTTACAACTTATCACCTAGCTACTACCCGTATTGACTTCAACCTAGGAACTCCTAGACATGAGATCCCATCTCACTTCCTCTCAAACAATCACTGCCCTAGTGATCTTAAACTCAAATAACAATCAACGTAGGAGACACACTCCAAATACACAAAAAGTCACTCTTGCTTAAAAGCTTCAAGTGCTCTACAAATACAACTCAATAAAACACAGTCCTATGCTTGCATCAAGGTGACACAAGAAAGGCTTCACAATTAACAGACTCAAAACCTACAAATACTCTATCAATGATAGCTTTGGTTGAGTTGATTTCTTCCATAGTAGCGTCCTCTATTTATAGCCTTCAGCAACAACAAATATTTGAACCAAATATTCTTCAAAGATATATTCCCAAAATTCTTCTTTAGAAATATTTTCCACAATATTCTTCAGAAATATATTTTCCAAAGATCTCTTTGAAAATATATTTACACAAATAAAACAATCCAATCTTATATATCTCACAAAAATAACATTCCTTCTAGAAACACACGCAGCTTGGAGAATTCTTTAATTAAATCTTCAAAAGATCAGATGAGAAAATAAACAGCTCCAAGGCGGGAAAACAAGAGCACAGTAAACCAGCTTCTGAAGGTACTTCTGAAGAAGTGCTTCTGAAGGTCTGCGTCTGAAGTTCTGCGTCTGAACATTCAGCGTCGGAAGGTTGCTTCTGAATAGTGCTTCTGAAGGTTCAGCTTCTGAACAGTGCTTCTGAAGGTTCAGCTTCTGAAAAGTGCTTCTGAAGACCTTCAGCTTCTGAAGTTCAGCTTCTGAGGTCCAGCTTCTGAAGACGCACAACTTGCTTGTATATTTGATTTTAGCAAACATGAAGCCAACAACCAAATATCCAACAATCTCCCCCTTTGGCAAATTATTGGCTAAAATCAATCTGAGAACAAAGGCAAGATCTTCACTCATCAAAGTACGCAACCATGAAGAAATTAACCGGAGCAACCAAAAAACAACAGAGTCAGCAGTGGCACATAATAAACAAAACTCCCCCTGAAACTTATCATTCAGCAACAGCTTCTGAAAACATACACTACTCCCCCTGAAACATATCATTCAACAACAACTTTTGAAAACATACACTCCCCCTAAAACAGAGACTCCCCCTGAAATAGATCAGCTCATCTGTATTGCTTCAGAACAACAGTAGTGCTTCTGAAACACTTATACTTATCTCCCCCTTTTTAGTCAAACAATTTTGACAAATCAACCATGCATTCACCAGGAGTAGACCATCACAACACATCAAGTAGATCACAACAGAGACAGTAACATCAGGATTTATATCCACAGAATCAACAGGGCTTGTGGTAACAACAATTGGTACAGGTGAAACAGTAGGAGAACTTACACTTTCAGCAGTCTGTAATTGCTATAACTCCTCATGCAGACAAATACCCAGTTTACCCCTTGAAAGATCATCAACACAATTATCCTTTTTGATTATCTTCACATGTGCTGCATCAGATGTTCTCTTATGTCTTGCATTCATAAGAGCGAAATTCTTCATTCTACTCTTGGCACAATCTCTGGATCTGTTGGTAATACCCTTAGGATGATCCTTTTGGATTCTAATATTTGGACCTTTGTTGCCTTCAACAATCTTGAGTTTGGGTCTCCATTCCTTCTTGACATTGATTTTGTTAACAATGGGTTCCACTTTTCTTTGTTGAAAGTGCTTGGGGTATTCATACAGCTTGAAACAGAATGACTTTATATGCCCTTTTTACCACAGTAATGACATATCCAAGGACGAGATGCCCTCTTGCTCTTAGATCCCTGAGGTTTGTTCTGATGTTCCAACTTAGGTTTACCCATCATTGGATCATATGTTCCAACAGCTGCAATGAACCTTTTAGCTGGATTTTGCTGTTTATTGTTCAAGGTCCTATCATCAAACCCTATTCCATTTGGTTTCCCTTGGTTCTGACTCTCCAATATCTCTTCTAGCATATCAGTACCAGTGTTCATCATTCTGACCTGCTTCTTTAAGTGTTCAAGTTGAGAGTTCAGATGGGTTACCTCATCTTTGAGATCAGAAATTTGCTCTAAGTGTTCACTTGTTTCAGCATGCAGTTGACTGATAGTCTTCTTCTGATTTTCTAATAACTTGCAAACTTCTTCATTTATGAGGTATAGTTCTTTGTAAGAGGTAGTCAGTTCTTCATAAGACAATTCTCCATCACTTGACTCAGTATCAGATGATGCTTCAGAACTTGATGGTGTCTCAGAACCTGATGGTGCTTCAGAACCTGATGGTGCTTCTGAAGCCTTAACTTTATCATCAGACATACATCTACCAGTTAAAAGCTATCTCAAGAATCTGATGGTGCTTCAGAACCTGATGGTGCTTCAGAATCTTGTTAAACTGTCTACCAAGCATCACAAGAGCTTCTGATGTGCTTTCATCATCCTCATTATCAGCATGTGATACAAAAGCAACACCTTTCCCCTTCTTATCAGTCCTGTTGTTGAAAGCTATCTCAAAATTCTGCAAGGACCCTATCAATTCTTCAACCTTCATACTGGAGATGTCTTGTGCTTCCTCAATGTTAGTCACCTTCATGTCAAATCTCTTACGTAGAGACCTGAGTATTTTTCTCACAAGCCTCTCATCATACATTCTTTCTCCAAGAGAATCAAATGAGTTAGCCATGTCCAGAACGTTCATATAGAAGTCTTGTATATTTTCATCCTCCAACATTTTGAGATTTTCAAACTTGGTGGTGAGAAGTTGAAGTCTGGACATTTTTACCTTGGATGTGCCTTCATGAGTAGTTTTGAGAATCTCCCAAGCATCCTTAGCTACAGTGTACTGCTTGATCAGTCTGAACATATTCTTGTCCACTCCATTGAATATAGCATTCAAGGCCTTGGAGTTTCCAAGAGCTAATTCATCTTCTTCCTTGGACCACTCTTCTTCTGGTTTCATATCAGCTGTCTTTTTTCCATCTTTGTCAAGCACAACAGGATGTTCCCAACCCTTCAGAACTGCTTTCCAGGTTTTACTGTCTATAGACTTAAGGAAAGCACTCATGCGTGATTTCCAATAGTCATAGTTGAAACCATCCAACAGAGGTGGTATGTTCACAAATCCTCCTTCCTTATCCATTCTGCCAGAAGATAACTTCCCTGGAGCTCACCCAAAAACAGGCAGGGTGCCTGCTCTGATGCCAATTGAAATTCTGGCAAGTCCTAATGCTGAACGTAAAACAGAGTATAACACGAAACAATAACAGAGAAGGAAAATATCAGACAGAAAGTAAAAGGCACAAGATGTTTGTTAACCCACTTCGGTGACAAACACACCTACTTCTGGAGGCTACCACGCCAGGAAGGAAATCCACTAGCGTAGTCCTAATTCTAAGTTCTCAGCAAACTCCTAGTTTACAACTTATCACCTAGCTACTACCCGTATTGACTTCAACCTAGGAACTCCTAGACCTGAGATCCCATCTCACTTCCCCTCAAACAATCACTGTCCTAGTGATCTTAAACTCAAATAACAATCAACGTAGGAGACACACTCCAAATACACAAAAAGTCACTTTTGCTTAAAAGCTTCAAGTGCTCTACAAATACAACTCAATAAAACACAGTCCTATGCTTGCATCAAGGTGACACAAGAAAGGCTTCACAATTAACAAACTCAAAACCTACGAATACTCTATCAATGATAGCTTTGGTTGAGTTGATTTCTTCCATAGTAGCGTCCTCTATTTATAGCCTTCAGCAGCAACAAATATTTGAACCAAATATTCTTCAAAGATATATTTCCAAAATTCTTCTTTAGAAATATTTTCCACAATATTCTTCAGAAATATATTTTCCAAAGATCTCTTTGAAAATATATTTACACAAATAAAACAATCCAATCTTCAAAATATATCTCACGAAAATAACCTTCCTTCTAGAAACACACGCAGCTTGGAGATTTCTTCAATTAAATCTTCAAAAGATCAGATGAGAAAATAAACAGCTCCAAGGCGCGAAAACAGGAGCACAGTAAACCAGCTTCTGAAGGTACTTCTGAAGAAGTGCTTCTGAAGGTCTGCGTCTGAAGTTCTGTGTCTGAACATTCAACGTCTGAAGGTTGCTTCTGAACCGTGCTTCTGAAGGTTCAGCTTTTGAACACTGCTTCTGAAGGTTCAGCTTCTGAACAGTGCTTATGAAGGTTCAGCTTCTGAACAGTGCTTCTGAAGTTCTGCTTCTGAAGACGTTCAGCTTCTGAGGTCCAGCTTCTGAAGACGCACAACTTGCTTGTATATTTGATTTAAGCAAACATGAAGCCAACAACCAAATAACCAACACCATCTCATCTTCTCTATAGATGAGCATGGGTGCTAGATTCTAGAGGTTTAGAATTAGATTACTTGGTGATGGTTTGGCTCACCGCTCTCCTTCAAAGGATTGTAATATTGTACTAGCTCTATTTAATATATCAATTTAGTTTTCCATGTTTTCATTTATGTTCATCTTCATTTCTATTTCCATGGTTCAGCTCACCATGAGCTAAAACCCTTCTTGTGGTTTAGACATAGAGAGGTTGTGATTTATTTATTTACTTGCGATATATAAAGTTGTAGCGCCGAGCTTCTTTCTAACAAACTGCTTTAACTCAAAATCTTTAGAAATAAATTCTTATCATTTTTATTTTTGTTAGGTATGAATTTGTCCTTAAGCACCACTAGTGAAAGGATCAAGATAGACTGCTTGAACGTTAACTTGAACTTAGAAGAGCCTGGAAGCTTTAGCTAAGCGCTAATTTCTTGGTAGGACCCTTGAAATAGGCTAAAAGGGCTCGTGACCCTAATACTCTTCGTGAGGAACATACGAGCACCTAAACCTAGCAACTGTTGCATGTTAAGTTCTACATAATCATACCCCGAAAGTTCTGAATCTTTGTATTATGAACGGTGTGTCGTTCCGGCCTTAATATGATGGATGAGTTATCACTCCCTAAGACCAATTGGTTTGCCAGGAAGCCGGAGAGAGATATAGCCCTGTGAATCTCGATTGTTAAAGATGCTTTGAACCGGCTATAGCACTGAGAGTCACAGAAGTTGTACCAAGCTATAGCTTTGTAAATCGCATTAATGTTTTGTTATAACTGAACCTAGTTTAAACCACACCTTTCATCTTGAGAATTTCTAAATCATTTTATCTGTTTTCCGAAAATTCACCTTTTATATTTACTTTTGTGACAAATGATTTATTTTATTTTCTTGTAAACAAGTTTTCTGCTGAAAGGCTATACGAAGCTATAGCTCCACAGTCCATGTGGGATTGATATCTTTTTATACTATAACTTGGACAGTGTACACTTGCACTCACTCTTTCCACCTCAAAAATACTCATAGTGTTTTGGGAGACACCAAATACCAGTGACCCTAATTATATGATAGTAATCTCTAATCCATGAATGTGACCTCAAAATCCTAAACAATAGCTTTAAGTTGCAGTTTGATTATTACATATGAATGTAGCTATCTAAAGAGCTCATTTTTTATTTGAAAATTATCATGTATTTAAGTACTTGATCAAATTATGGTTTATACTTGTTTTCATGATGTATTTTGCTAAATTAGATGACATTGTTTTCAATTATTCCTACATACTTCTTTCAGCATAAATGTTATAATTTTCTTATTTTGATTATGTGTTATTATTGTCATACTAAGGTTGCATGGAGACACTTAAGTGTTATAATTTAGGGACCAATTTACATTTTTCCTCATAAATTTTAAGGTGCAATTTGCACATAAGTGTTAAATTTGAGGTGTGACATTTGCTTATTTTAAGGTTGGTAAGGTTATGTTAGCGTCGGAAAAATATAATCAAGCAATTTTTTTCTCCAAAAAATATACAAATACCCCTTGTTGCGTGAAATAACCTTCAAAATACATGACAGTGCCAAGTGGACAGTTAACGACCACATCATACCTTTAAATGATGAAAACTAACAAAGGGACTAAAATGACATACGCTTAACAACTTCAATATTTTCTTTTGCCATTTCACTAATTTTAGGTGGCATATTATTAAGAGAAGTTATAATTTCAGGGAGTGTGATTTGTTATTCACTCATTAAACAATTCATCAACATTTGTAAACTTTTAAATACCAAAAGTCTTTTTTTAAATTGTAAAAAATCTCAATTGAAATACTACCGGCTTTTATGGCTCTTTTAAAAAAATCTTGTTAATTTTAATTGAATACTACTAAAATTATTATATCTATAAAAGTTTTAATTGAATAATACAAAAAATAAAATAAAAAAAGTGTTTTAAAATCTCTTACAATCTTAATCCAATACACCCCTTAAATATATTTTTTTCTTCGTAAAGCAATTACCTTGGGTCTATAAAGTACTCTATTCATGACCGAATATTATGTTTCAAAACATTCTAGACGAGAGGAGACATATATCGACAAAGGGTTATGGATTTGTGGTTATGCATGTAAGCCTGGATTATGATGACAAATGATGATTTAGCATATATGAAGTGAATGCAGAAATTTTGTTAGCAAGTCTTAATCATATGCTTTTTTCATTTGAACCGCTTATGCTGCCCCTTTCCTTTAAAAATAATTCAAGGTAAAACATTATTGCTTATTAGAACTAAGAAAATATTAATTGTACCAAAACACAACTAAAAAATAAAAATAAGAATATTATTGCTTTTGTGTAAGAGCTTCGCTAGCATACGTAAGCATGAATTAACCAAAATGATGTAACATTTAAAATTGAATGGTTGAGACTTGAGAATGCATAACAAAATTGTTTTGTTTTCCACTTTATGAAAAGTGCATGCTTAAAATTTCATGTAAGGAGCAGTTTACTTTTCAACCCACTTGTGTTGACTTTGACGCTGACTTGATACTTTGGAGTTTACTATTTTTATAGGTTAAATTTCGATTCTATCTGATATCAATTTCAGAAGTTAGAATCATCTCCATTTAAACTCTTCTTCATTTTTCCTATTTAGAGAGATAAAGACGGAAAATAATTAATGATAGTGGAACTCATTTAACGATAGGACCCACCACTTATTCTTATGTTTATCTCTTTTATAATGACAATCTTCATTTATTTTTATCAATGAAGAGGATCTTAACTTCAATTTCAGTGAGTTTATTTGACTTCTTAAAAAAAAAAGAAAACAACCAAACCAACCATTTGTATTAATAAATAATTCTTTAGATCCTATTTAATAAATTGTTTTAAAGTAAATAGGTTTTGATAAAATATAAAGAATTTTAGTTATTAGTGAGACTCATCTAATAAAAAAATGTAATAGTTTGAGTTACAAAACTCTTCATCAAAAGATTTCACTATTGTATTTTCATTGTGGAAAATACTTGTATGATCATAATAATTTATGCACAATATTCGAACACATACACAACAAAATATATATTAGTTAATCATTTTATTCTTTTTTAATTTAATCATTTTCAAATATGTGAGTGTGTTTAAATATTATGCTCAAATAGTTATAACCATCAGAAGCTTCCTCATCCATGGCTCATCACAAGTTATAGAACACCTTGAGGGAAAAGAAAGAGAGAGGAGGCTGTAAATTTTAAATGTTTTAAAACTAATTTACTATTCCATCAATTTTGGATCAAGTCAACAAATATATATAAAAAAAAAATCTTTCAAAAAAAAAACAAATATATAAAATAAAATATGTGGTTAAGGTTACTCCTAAGCTCATTGGCGGGGAAGTCTGCCATTCGCAACTTTTCATTCTCCCTTTTTTCATGGTAGTTGGAGTAGTCTTTGTCCTACGACTAAGACTATGATCATTTTAATTATAATTATAAGAGAAATACTAACTAACTAGCATGATGATAATAATGAACTATTTCTCCTAAAAAAGTTAATAATAAATTTATTTTAAATGGATGATGCTCGGAGCGGACAGACATATATTAAGGCATGATCTGATTATAGTCACACCAGAATATTTCAAAAATATTGATTATATTAAAAAAAATGTGACCAAACTATTGGTTAATAATTTGTTTAACGACTGAAAAAATGACCAAATTTATTTAGCGACCGTAATAATGGTCGAAATTTCGGTCGCTAAAATATGAAATATTAAAAATTGATCGCTTTATTCGTCACTAATTGTTTAGCCCAACTAAAAATCTATTCATAGACCGTCGTTGCACTCAGAAGCTAAACAAATCAAACATGCATATAGATATTTAGATAATAAATTTTAGAATATATATAAATATTATTAATAGTTAATTTATTAGATTAATATTTACTCTTCCATTTGAGTTTAAATGACCTTCAATTTATTTTTTGTTAATTCAAAACAATTGAGTTATCCAACCCTCCAATTTTAAAAGATAATATGTATGGAAAATTGTGGATAATTAATTATTTTATACTTTTAAAAAAAGATTTTGATAAGAACACACCCTTGAAGGACACGTGGTTTCATAGGTCTTATAACAGATGTATACACATATACACAATTACACATGAATATGAACATGAACACCAACAACCATATCTGAAATTGCCTTATCGAGGCTGAGGAGTGTGTGTCCATGATGAGACCATAACCATGTAGCTCTATGTGACGGCCACATAAGCTTCACGAGTTATGTGCGATTAGGAGGACTAATTAATTAGTGCATGATCACTTGGTGTTTCTTTGTTTTCTTTTTGATTGTTTGGTGGCCTCTATTCAATGATTATTCTATTCATTCCTTTTTCATTGTGTGTCTTTTTTAGAAGTTTTGTATTCTTTTTTATTTGTCATTTTAATTTTGAATGTGTAAGCAGGAGTATATTTTTCTCTAAGATTTTCTTGACAATTTATTTCAGAGAGAAATATTTCAAATACTATAAAGTATAAAAAAACGAAATTTAAAATAACAACGTGGTACGACTTTTAACTCTTACTCCATGCGCCTCTTCTTATAAGAATTTTTTTAAAAAAAATCACTGACATTAAAAAAAAGTGTTTGTGTAATAAATTTGTTCATGTATTAATGTTAATTTTATATATTTCATTATTTCAAGATGAATTGACAGTATGTATACAAGGGTTATATTTGAAAATGTGTAATAAATACATGTAGAATTTTATAGAAGGTCTCAGGGACAAAGAAATTTTCATTAAAAGTTTTACAATTAGAGATGGAAGGAGCATTTAGTGATAAAAAAAAAAAAAACGAAAACATATACCCAATAGTGTATTTGATACGACATGTACCTAGATTTCCTAGGAACATAACCAAGGTTTAGGGAAATAGAGATGAGTAAATTGAGAAGTTACAAAGCTCAATTGAGAAGTTCCTAATTAACAATATTGGCATGCATCATTGCTAGTTTGGAAGAAAAAATAATTGTCCATTTTGTGAGAGAAAGATTAGTGGAGGAAATTATACGTACGATCGCTTCCCACCTTTTTGAAACCTTACGTGGCAAAAAATTCTCAATGAATGAAAAAAAACATTTTATGTGGCAGAAAAATCATAAGACGCACTAAGTTGCAAAAATTAATGGCTTAGCATGACCGCTTCAACTAAATTTGCTCTAGAAAACTATCCTTAAAAACAAATTCCTTAAAAAAACAATACAAAAACAATTCCTTTTAATTTGATCAATAAATATATGTAAACGGTAATAATATTGTATATTTTTTTGAGGCAAACAATATTGTAGACATAAATAAAAAAAACATTATCAAGATCTTCTATGGTACACTCAATTGAAGTGTATCAGTACCTTTTTTTCTGAATCAATAAATTAACGAACTTTTTTATGAAATAAAAAGTTATATGTCGATATTTATATTTTAAAAAATATTATTTAATAAAAAAACATCGTTTCATTGTTTAAAAGAATTATACTAAACTTTTTACATTTTATCATAAAAAATAATCAATATTCTTTATTATAAGTAATAAAAAATTTAGAAAACTAAATTTTATTTCGTTGACGCTTTTGGTAATAAGATCTAGTTATTATAATTATCAATGATAGAAAATTATTTTTTCTTTAAAAAAACAACTCATTTAATTATTAATTTAAAGATTTGATTCACCAATGCACTCAAATTTTTAGATGTACCATCAAATTTGCCTTGTATATTTCACGTAAACTTCGTGCATAGCCATCACATAACACGACCAAGAACTTTGTGAAATGTTAGTAAATCAAACCTTCCATACAATATGACTATTTCTTCATCCTAAACTTACACCCACATATTAGTATACCTTTATGGCCTACCAAAGCCAAATATCTAGACCTATATATACCTCCATTCCTTTGCACTTAATTTCATTCATAAGCAAATATACTCCTAAGCAAATCCTCTCTTATTCATTCCTATACACCTAGCTCTTCCCATATAATATTATAGAAAAACATTTTGCTACACACCATGCACAATATTTCATTTTATAATATGGATAAACTCATATTCAACTGTTGCATTGCATACTTTCTTCTTTTTTCTCTCTTGTTTGTGCATGGCAAAGAATTGTCATGCAATCAAACTCCATACCCTCATGTGTGCAACCATTATATTGGAACCACCACAAATAAACTATCAACCCTAAATTCTTCTTCATCTTCTTCTTCCTTCCATGATATTGCGCTTAAGGTTACCTTGGACCAAGCCATTGAAGCACACAAACTTGTATCAACCATGGAATTAAATAATTTCAAAGACAAGTATGCCAAATCAGCATGGGAAGATTGTTTAGAGCTTTATGAGGATACAATATATCAACTCAAACGCTCAATAAACTCAAACAACCTAAATGACAAATTAACTTGGCAAAGTGCTTCCATTACCAATCATCAAACTTGCCAAAATGGTTTCATTGATTTCAACCTTCCTTCTCACTTAAACTACTTCCCATCCATGTTAAGCAACTTCACTAAACTGCTTAGCAATTCCTTATCCATTAGTAACACTTTAACTTCATCACCATCATCCTCATCCACATCATCAACTACTAAACAAAATGGAGGGAGAAGGTTGTTATCAGATAGATTTCCATATTGGCTTTCAGGGTCAGATAGAAAGCTTCTTCAGGAAACACCAGGGTCAGGGACAGGACCAAGAGCTGATATCGTGGTTGCACAAGATGGAAGTGGGAACTATAAGACAATATCTGAGGGTGTGGCTGCAGCTGCTAAGCTTAGTGGGAAAGGGAGAGTTGTTATTCATCTGAAAGCAGGTGTTTATAAAGAGAATGTTGATATCAAAAGGACAGTGACAAACTTAATGATATTTGGAGATGGAATGGATTCTACTATTGTTACTGGTAATCAAAATGCTATAGATGGTTCTACTACTTTTCGTTCAGCTACTTTTGGTAAGTCCTAACAACCATTAATCAACCAATATCTATTCATATAGCTCTATAGTATGAAATATTATGTGTAAAAAATTATTGTTGTTTCTATATGCATGGCAACAAAAAAATATGTGATCAATGGAAGAGTAACAACTATAGTAACAATAGTAATATAAAAAGCACTTTAATTAATTGAACACTATAAATATATCACTTTGGCCCCATTAAGACAGGGTCATGCAGTACTTACTTTTGTACAAATTGTGTTACGGATTAATCACATAATATGTTTACAAACTTCTTGTCATATTGCTATCAAAGATTAATTAACAAAAAAATTACAAAGATTTTTCTTATAAAAAATGTACAAAAATTTTAAATATCCTTTATCTCTCAAAACAGATAATAATTTTTAAAACTAATCTCTTTTTTATTTGGGTCCATACTTTACTTAACAACATATGCTTTGTAAGTAACAATTACTTTTCTACTTTCTCACAAAAGGAACTTTTTGATCATTTTTTTTTTTTTAAAAAAAAAACATGTTCAAAACAAAAATATAGCCAAGATATCATATATTAATATTACTCAACATACACTTTTTACATCAGTCTCAACAATTATGGCATCTAAGGTATCAAAAGTGAAAATATCTCATCTATGACATTGACTTTGTTTTTTGTTTGTCTATGTATATATAGACACACACATTAAAAAGTCTTGAATTTAAATTTTCATGCACTATCTGTTTGTAAGTAAAAACTAAGTAAAGTTATATACTGGTAAAAGTTTCACATTGTTTGTACATCATTGGTCATAATCAATCGCATAATTAAAAGTAAAATAATTTGACAATCATGACTTATACTTACTATGAAATAAATAATTACTGCAGCTGTTGTGGGAGATGGTTTCATAGCTAAGGACATGACCTTTGAGAACACAGCAGGACCACAAAAACACCAAGCAGTAGCTCTCCGTTCCGGCGCCGATCACTCTGTTTTCTACCGTTGCGCCTTCAAAGGTTACCAAGACACCTTATACGTTTACGCCAACCGTCAATTCTACCGTGACTGCAACATCTATGGAACTATCGATTTCATCTTCGGCAACGCCGTTACGGTCCTTCAAAACTGCAACATCTTTGTCAGAAAACCAATGAGCAACCAACAGAACACCGTAACAGCACAGGGAAGAACAGATCCAAATGAAAACACAGGAATTGTGATTCATAACTGCCGTATAACCGCAGCAACTGATTTGAAACCGGTTCAGAATTCAGTTAAAACATTTCTTGGTAGACCATGGCAGAAATATTCAAGAACAATTGTTATGAAAAGTAATCTTGATGGTTTGATTAATTCACAAGGTTGGGCTCCTTGGATGGGTGGTTTTGCTTTGAGTACACTTTATTATGGTGAATATATGAATGTTGGTGGCGGTGCTAATACTGGAGGAAGAGTTAAATGGCCTGGTTTTCATGTTATTACTGATCCTTTTGAGGCTGTTAAATTTTCTGTTGGTAATTTTTTGGCTGGTGATTCTTGGATTTCTGGTAGTGGTGTGCCGTTTGATGCAGGTTTGTGAATAACTGATAAAGGATGGTTGAATTGATCAAAGTATAGTGAAAGAAATAAAAGTGATTGATCACTCAGTGGGAAGACTTGAAATGATGATGACTTTGGTTGTTTTGTATAAAAAAAGGGGATGGTGAAAGCATGGTGGTGACAATTGAAGATAGGGAAATTATTGTCATGAAGTATTTGTTGGGTGTTTGCCTTGTACAAAGGTTACACAAGATGTTGTACTTTGTCTGTCCATTATTTTTTTATCAAAGGGTCAACTATAGTTTTTTTTTGGTCAAGGGGTCACTTTAGTTTCTTTGGTTTCTTAATTGTATATGTACGTATTATACATGTATAAAAGATTTTCTTTTCTCACTTGATTATATATGGCTGCTTTTTGACGTTGACATTTAGCACTTAATGTGCGGTGAAGAGACTCTTGCGACTGAACTTTCAGGTATATATGAACCGTCTAATTTTGGTTGGACAATTCATATTTCTAGCTTGAATTTGAGATTTAAAGTCAATTTAAATTCAAATTTAAAAATATGGTATAAGAAATTAAGTTATGTGAAACGGTATGTACGTGGTCGAACTGCGACGTGTATTTAGAAACAAGAGGTAAAATATACACACATGATTTCATTAAAAAAATCACATCAACGACCATTTTTTATCATGGAGAATGAGATAGTCTTATTTCGTCACAACCAAATCTATACTGCTTAGGCATAAACACAAAATTACATTTTTCCTTAAATTAATATTAAATAATTATTTTTTTAATTGTTGACATTGTGTGTCTAACTACTATAATTATTTTTCACCTTTGTGTGCTAAAGTCAAGTCTTACACATGAACGACAAATTTAAAAGAGAAAATATCAGTAAAGGATATGTCCTTTTGCCAACCCTTAGATTCTCGTGAAGTATTTTTGGGCACAACAAGTAGTAGGAGTAATAATTTTGTAAATAATTTTTTTATGTGATGAAATCAATTAAACAAATGAAGAGAAGGGTTAAATAAGGTTTCATCGTCATGTATATTGTAGCTTCCTATATATTTAGGGGGGAAATTATCATATGAAAAATTATGGTCATGCTTGTATAATTATATTGTCTTTCTCTCCTCTTTATTATGTTAAACTATATATTCAATTAATTAGTATCTTCATAAACAGAAAGAAACAAAGCATTTTTTTCAAGAAAGAAACAGAGCATCTGATAATTACGCATATATAAAATGTTGGAAAAAAAAAATTGAAGTGAGTGGACCCTTTTAATTATGATAAAAATATATTAATTTGTTTTTTGAACATAAGCTTTTTTATTAGAATCATCAACGATTATGAATTCCTTAAAAAAAAATTATCTAATATGAACAAAACGTGTTTAATTTTTTTATCTAATTTTTCTGTTTGAAGAAAGACATACGTTAATTTGAAGTTGCATGGAATAATGAATGGTTATATTGATATAAGCACATCACATGTAAGACTAAAGGATGTGTTAATTACATAAAATAAAATAAACATGTCATTTTCTAATCTTTTTTAGAAAAAAAAAATGTCATTTTCTAATCTAGTACTTGACAGTTAATTAACACGATTATCGATTAACTAACGATTATCGATTAACTAATGACTTGTGAGAAAACTACCTGACATGGTTTAATTTGGCTATATGAGTATACAAACACAATTAGATAATGGTCCTAATTTTGTTGATGTTAACATTCTAATTGTAATTTGTGATTGTTACATGGACCAATAAAAAGAAGATCCTAATTGATTTTGATTAATTTGATGTGAAACTACAGCTCATGCAAATTAAGTCAAATGTCATTTTCTTTATGTATTATTTTTTCTATTTCTGCTCACTGTTCATCAGCCGCCTGAAGCAAGTTGTAAGTTGTAAGTAGCATGCATCTCCTTTTCTGATAATTATGTTTAATTAGTATGATAATTAATCATGGTTATTGCAAAGCCGAAAAAATAAACCATACAAATGGCTTCAACCTACCACTTTAACATCAAAACTTCCACCTCCTTCAAAAAAAAATATCAAAACTTCCACCATCACTAAACCAAAATGATCATTCACCTAATTAAAATACATGTCTATTACCATTTGGATCGTTGTTGCGGTTTGAAGTTATTTTATAAGTTGTTTTTTATGATTTTTTTTATTTTGATTTGATAAAAAAGGACAACAATGTTGACATTTTATAACATAAAGGACTAAATCGAAAAAAAAAAGATAAAGGACGAAAATGTTACTTAATTATAACATAAATGATTAATTCAGGAAAAAAAAGATAAAGACGAAAGTGTTACTTGAAATTAAGTTAAGGCACGAATTGTGTAATTTTGCCAAATTTATTTGAGATAACCTGTAGATGAAGAAATGAAAGACATTTTTTTTGCAACAAAACAGCCAGTTCTAGCCTTTTAGCTGGTGGAAAATCCACCTTCCTCCAAGGCATAGTAAGGAAGTGAAACCACGGGAAAGAGTATGAAGGAATTATGAAAAGAGTAACCAAAGTAAAGCCAACAAAAAGTGGAGACATTATATTAAGATTGCATGTATATATAATCAGCACTCAGCAGTTTCAAATTATTTATCACATCAAAATTTAGTTAAGTAATACAAATTCCACTCAAGTGCCCATATATAAGGGCCGAAAACAACCAACAGTACAGGTTGGCTACTCAAAATTAAACATTGGATGAAGATTTTGACAGACAATAAGAAATGACTTGGTTTCGGAACTAATGTATTTATGTGATGACTGTGGGAGCAGATCGACCGGTGAACTCTTCCATCTTTGAAAGTTTCAATGCAGCCTCCACCTGTTAAGATATATTTCAATCGGTCAAGATGTCTGCAAGCTTGGCAATGAAATTTATATTTAAACCATTATAAGCATCTTACAAGAGGAGCAAGTGCTTCATGTGAAAGTCTCCCGATCTTTGATGGATCCTTCTCATATTGCTCAATGTATAGTCTAATAGTTGCACCTTCTGATCCAGTTCCAGAGAGGCGGAAAATCTAGGGCAGTAAAGTGAAGGTAAGAAAGAAAAAGAGTTAACAGATCTTGTGAAAAAATGAGTAAGGAGGAAAAGGTGGGCATAAAAGTGAATGCATCCATGAAAACAAAAAAACCACATTAAATCCATAGCACGTGGAAAAGATGAACTGAAATCAACAATTATTTGCAAAACAAAATGCATTTTCAAATCTTAGTCCACCTGCATTTTCTATCCCAATAAGCTAGTAACAAATAATCAGTGAACCTTTCATCAAAAAAGTAATAATAATCAGTAAACTTACCAATCGAGATCCATCCTCAAACAAATATCGGATGCCCTGATGTGATGAAATGGAACCATCCACAGGATCATTGTATTCAAATTCATCGCCGTGGACAACATTTGAAACATCTGAACTTGCCCCCTTAACAATCCTATATACAGTGAATAAAATCCATTAGAAATTTGTTATGAAGCCTTAAATTCAACCGTTCCATTTCATTCCTCAGACACATACTATATATGGTGGTGACACATACGGGTTTGTCATACCAAGTCCATCAACTAATTAGTTTTGGACTTACTCTTGAATAATCACGAAACTGTATTTTCAAACTGGCCCTACAATGAAAAATAGACCATGACTGTCATGAAAGAGCAGCTGATGTGGCTACCTAGGCACTGAGGCAAGACAGAAAAGAGGCTCGGCACCGGAGGTAATCAGAAGAAGGATATCATATTCAAAGTGGCACTGGTATGCTATGTTCAGGAAGTGCTAGTTACCTAGGTTCTTTTGATATGGATAATGAGCTTTTATGTTTCATTAAGTCATGACTCCTGGAGAAGTCTGCCCAGATGTTGGCAAGGATTTTGTTCAATGATTGCTCAATTTTTTGGTTAAAGGGTCATCCGTTCATTTTGTGTTTTCTATTTGTAAATCTCTTATTTGACGCCTTCAATAAAAAAAGTTACAAGCTAGTATAGCTCAGCTCTCACTGGAAGAGTATTTTTGAAGTGTAATAAGTACCATAAGTATAAGAAAGCACTGCTAAATGTCCATGGTGGTCATTATTCAGAAGTAGAAAACATTTTCTATTTTCTAAACATCAACGGCTTAGAGCATGTCACGTCTTAGTCAGACTTGAAAAGCTTTTAGTTTTACTTCATCATGAGGAAAACATACTGTAGGCTATCTCAAAGTTTAAACAATGTCGAGTATTAATAATATTAACATACTCATTGACTTCTGAAAGTGAGGACTGCAGTTTGACTAAATGTGCCATCAATTCCTTTGCTGCACCTGCATCCACATTCTTTAAGGGGGGCGGGAATAGATTAGGTTAACTGATATTCAGAAGGAATTGTACTAAAGTAGAATAACTGTAATTGAATCATACTTCGTAGTCATATCGAGTATAATAGTGGCGCCCATACTTAGCCCAATGCTGGCGAACTATGTCTTCAACTGTTACAAGCTTGTCTTCAAGATTATCTTTATTTTTATATGCAAGTATGGATAGCCAGGCCAAAACTGCCCAGATTCCATCCTTCTCACGAATGTGATCCGAACCTATCCACAAACACAACAGTCACAAATAATAAGAGGTTTGAGTACAGTTAAAGGATTGCTCCTCCTAATGTAGTAGCAAACACTTACCAGTCCCAAAACTTTCTTCACCACAAACTGAACACAATCCAGCATCCATTAAATTACCAAAGAACTTCCAACCCGTGGGAACCTGATTTTGAATAATAAATTAAATAACTGTCTAAAAACAACTGTGATCACTTTCACACTTCAAGACATTAGAAACAGTATACCTCAAAAAATTTCAAATTCAGATGTTTGGCTACAACATCCAGGGCAGCAGAGGTTGGCATGCTCCTACAAAACATTTACAGCTAAAGTTGATATATACTGGTAAAAATAGTGCCGTGAGGTCAAGTTCTAAAAGATCAAATTGATAGGAAATAAACTCAAGAACCAATAGCAGATAAAGAACTCTGGGACAGTGGGGCAATATATACAAACACTTATATTGCATCTTTGTATTAAATTCAATTGTGTTCCTTCCTATTTCATTGTCCTACTAGAAATGCATATGATTAGCCCTTTTGCAGCAACTATCTAGATAATTACAAGACAGTTGACTATTATCAAGCATACACAAGTATAAGCCTTCCACTAATGCATTTGTATGACCACATGTGTTGTTATATGCTTGCAAACACACACACTTCAAAGTGTGTGTGTGTGTGTGTGTGGTGCGCGTGCGCGTGACAGAGAGAGAAAGAGAGGGAGAGGGAGAGAGAAGCTAAAAACTTGTAAATATGATGAAAACCTGGCAACTCCCTTTAAGCCAGCAGAAAAGTATGGTATTGCTTCAACAGCATTTGCAGCAATAATGGCCACAGAATCCGAAGGAGTGACAAAAAACCTAATAAACAAGAGATAAGTGTAAATCAAAAACAAATAGAAGAAAAGATTTAAACGTATCACATGTTAAGGGTTCCATTACCTTTTACCAAGTATCATGTTGCGATCAGCATCACCATCGGCAGCAGCACCAAACTCTGGGGGCTCACCTTCTGATTCTGATTTTCCCAACCCCATACGAGCAACCAATTCTTTTGCATATGTCAAATTGGGGTCTGGGTGTCCCCCTCCAAAGTCTTCCTGTATCCAAGAAGTCATCCACAAATAAAAAAGTAGTCATTGCTATATAATTCAGAGTCAGGCTACTTAAAGCTTATTATTGGAATAATCCATAAGAGAATAAAACCTTAGGTACACAGTTCAGCAAAGAGCTTTCTTGTGCTCCAAGCTCATCCACAAAAATACGCTTTGCATAAGCTCCAGCAACTCCATGTAACCCATCATAACTTCAATAAAGCAACAGAACCTTATCATCATTAAGTTTTGAGATGAAGAAAAGAGCAAAAATAATATTCTATATCACAACTTAAAACAGTATTCATAAAAGATACCAGAATGTGAATTTCGGAGATGACAGCAGTTTCCTGATAGATCCGAAGTCAAAAATTGACCTGCAAAATTTCAACAGAGGGTAGGAGAGAACTGAGTATGTAGGAGCACATAGGTAGATAGTGTTTTACTATCTTATGAAAATCAAAATTCATACTTTCAAGAACAATTGTTTCAAAAGTGACTCCAAACTGAATACTTTAAATGAAAAAAGCAAGAAAAATTATTAAAACAAACTTTCGCAGCCGAATTTAAGAATATTTTATTCCTTAAGCATTCTCCAATTGTGCAGGTCAAGTGGTATTGTAATATGACATGGTTAAATCCATTTCCAGAAAGCTCTTTCATAAAATGAAAAGTGCAAGACAATGTGAATAGTATAACTGTAAAATATCTCACTTCATCAACTTTATATAATCGCTTGCAGAATCAAAAACCTCAACGTCAAATGGTCCTTCAGGCCCTGTAAAGTTTGTGACACCTACTGTGGTGATATCCACCTGGGAAAATAAATTAATGTTTGGGACAAGGTTTAGGTAGATGAATCACATAGCAACATAATTAGATAAATAAAGATAAGGGAAAATATGTAGCCAGGTCGTGAGCAGTACATTTGGCAGATCTGGAGCAATCAAGTACTCCTTGATTGTTGTTGTGTATTCATATATTTTGTTGGTAATTCCCTCTGGTGCAGGTCCACCATTTTCCATGTTATATTTAATCCCAAAATCCTGCATAATGGAAACCAATCGACAGCAACAATCATTTAGAGTTGGTTTTCAATGCAACAAGATCTCACTATAATATCATACTAAAAATTTGCATCTGAATCAAGTCGGTGATTCCATTTATTTAACCTAGCCTAACATCCATCTACTCAACACATACCTTTGAAAATATTCATCTTATTCAGTTACATTATGTGAAGTGAAGTGGAGCCATAACGCAAAGATTGAAGTTGCAGCAGTATGACTAAGAGATCATGGGTTTGAGTCATGGATTAAGCCTCTCTTCCAAATGAAAAGTAAGACTACTTGCATTAGATCCACAGTGGGTCCAATTGTTTCCTAAACCCATCATAGCTGGAGATTTATAACACTAAATATACCTTTTTTAACTTCATGTTATGTCTAATTGATATCCAGAAGAAATTGCTATCTCCTATGTTCAATTTCAGAATCGTTTTCAATTATCCAAAACTGAAATGTGATTCACCACAGCAAAAAGCTTATCTGCCTTTTTGTTTTTTGTTTTGGGGGAGGGACTAAGTAATGCTTTTGTGACCACATAAACACAAGATTTCAACGTCAGACTAAATCAAGATAGGCACTGAAGACTTCACTTTCTCAGCATATCTTCCTATTTAGTCTTAATACTCCAATCAGATCATAGTCATACTAAACAAACTGTTATCATCTAAGACCCACTAACTACCGTTAGGCATTTTGAAAGTTTATGGGGAATTTGAAAAGAGTAAACCGGTATTATAACTTTTTGTTTCATCATCCAAGCTAAATATGAAGGAAGAATACATATGTTTCATCATGAACTCCATGATCCAAGTAAACTACATCCAAGAAATGTAGGTCAATCTCAAATATTTAGGTGGCTAACCTAAATGTCAGGCATATCGGTACAAACCTCAGAAATAGAATGTGAGTCACAAATGAAATCATTATACCAGATATCATCATAATCACTGATAAAATGTATTCCTCCAAACATGATTAAGAATAAAACATAGCAGTACTCACCTCATTAGGACCGCCAGGGTTGTGACTTGCTGTCAGGATAAATGCTCCTGTTGCCCTGGATCCCTGTATATAACATTTGTTTAATCCACTATTTTTCTCTAATTCAGGAGAAAAAATGTTACCTTCGCTTGTAAGGCTAAAAATCATGAACTACCTAGGATAAAAATAAAAATAAAAAAACTATGCAAAGCGAGAAGGAAGAATGAAGAGAAGTAAATTACAGAAGACACTACTTACATCAACCCCAACTCTTTCACGTATAACAGCAGATACTGCAGGAGTTGAAAGCAACCCATTTAGACCAACCCAAATACGTCTAACTCCATTTGCTGCGGCCATTTTAGTTATAATCTACAGATTCAAGAAAATCATAAATGATGTACAATTTAATATTATATTGCCATAAGAAGACAAGCATATGATGTACAGCAAGATACATATAACCCCAAATACAAGAAAATCATTATGAGGATGAGGAGATGCATAACCCAATGGTGTAGTAAGCTAAGAAACAATAAATAATCTTTACTCTGTACTTTTTAGTTTAACTGAAAGTGATAGTCATTTTCATAACCGTAGTAATAAATTGTATACAAAAGACCACAAGATGTGCAATTAAATTAGTCAAAATGCTTGCCTAGTTAATGTATTGGAAAGTACTAATCAATTTAAACCCAAGAAGCTCAATTTAAAATGTGAAGTTTTGCATAGAGACGATATCAATTCACTAGTACTGAATAGCATAATTGATAAATCGGATTCTAATGATGCGTCAACGTTAAAAAGGCAAAAACGGCGTATATGTTAGAAGTACCTGAATTGCTTGCTCCGAGTAATAACGACCATCACCGGATACAACTAGTGTTGCACCTACAGATATGGAAAGTACAGATCTAAAAATCCACATTGCAGTATAATTGAAACACAAAAAGGAAACAGTTAAAAAAAACATATAAAGATTTGGATTTATGTTGAGAAACAAGATATTTATATCATTATTGCGAATTTGAGGGAAAAACAAAAGATGAATGGACACGAACCTCTAACTTTTTCTTCAGTTAGTGCATTGAATGATGCCTGAACAAAGTTTTCAAGGTAATGAGGTTGCACAAACACTTTCACCTGAAAAGATCCACCCAATCCATTATTAGCTACAACAACTAATGATCAACGAAGGAGAATCAACAATGAAATCCATGCAAAACTGATATCGAAATTTAGATTCAAATTACAAGGTGATTCAGATCACTAATCACAGATTCTCAAAATGAATATGAAATTTGATGCAAACATGCAAACTCTGAACAAATCTTCTGCTAACGATTTTCTAGTTTAGTTCTGATCTAATCAAAATTGATATATAACGTAAAAATCAGATGCAGGTGTTAAGAAATATAAATTGAAATTACAATGTGATTGGAGATATTGATTAAGCAATTTAGTTGATGAAATTTGATTTGAACATGCAAACTCTTAGTTGTGATCTAATCAGAATTGATAAAAAAAAAACGTAAAAATCAGATTGAAAAGAACATGATCGAAAACAGATCTGGTTTGAAATACGATCCAGCAATATATAATATAATCATAAAAATGAAGAAAGAATGGAATGGAGATAAAAGAGTGAAGAAGAAGAAGACCTTTTTGCGGAGACCAGAGGTTCCAGGCTTCTGTCCATCGAAGGGAGTAGTTTCAATGCGGGAGACATTGAAGAGCACCATGGTTGATTGATTACCTGATCGAATAAAAACGAAATCTAAAAGTTTCAGAGAGAGAGAGAGAGAGAAGAAGATGAATATGCGAGAGAGGTGGTATTTATTAATATTAATAGGAATGAAGAGGAAAGAGAAATGAAAGGAAGGAGTGAGAGAAGGACGAGTGTACCTTACGAGAGTGTGTTGAGAGAGAGGTTCGTTTCTGGAGAACAAAATATGTGATGATTTGAGATTATATTTGTGCGACGGGGAATTTAAAGGCGCTTGTCATCCGGTAATGGTATCGCTTTATTTATTTTTAAACCACGGATTGTAATAAGATAATCAATATTCAAAACGGACAATACAAGGAATGATATATAATAACGGGGGAACATGGCCGGAAAAGTTACTTGAACTCAACTAGATAAAAATTGTTTTAAATTAAAATTTGATTAAGTTTAATGTTTAATACGAATCTTTTTTAATTTTGAATTCAGCTTGTTTAAAGTTTATACACAACTCATTTCATCAATTTGGTTTAACTTATTTCGAATCACTTAATTCAAAAGTTAATTTTTGTCAAAAAATCAAATTTTATATTTTTGACCTTAAGCTTCAACTAATGCTATCAAAGTTTGAGATCATCAATAAAAGATATCTTCATCTTAACTATGAGAGTTGAACTTAAGCTATTGCAAGATGTCATGAGTCAACATTCATCAACTAAATTGGGTTGGTTTAATCAAGGTTAATTTGATTTTAAAATGTTTGCTTAATCCTTTTCAATGTATTTTATAAGAAAAATCATATGTAGACTCTATTTCTAACACACTCTAATATTTATTTTTTATTTGATGAAATTCACATGGATCTTATCATTTTATGTGGATTCATTTTTAAAGTGTATTCATATTGATTTCACTCAATAAATAATGAGTGTTGAAAAGAATGTGTTTATAACACTCCTCGTTTTTTTTTGTCAAGTAACCTAGTTGCTAGAATTTCACAATTTTAAAATGAATAAGTGAAAAATTCAAGGTTTGAACTCCAACTCTACATATATAATGCAATGTATTTGCTAACTGAGTTATGCTCACGAGGATGCACTTTTCATTTTATTATTATAAATATTTTATAATATTTTTGACTGAATATCTTATAATTTAGTTGAGTTTATAAACGTCGTACAGCTTACTCATAGATTTTTTTGTTGGGACAACTTACTCGTAGATATTTTTCTTTGAGAGAACAACTTACTCATAGATGACTATGCATATAATATATTTTTCTTAGTATTGTGTTAAGCATATAATATAGCATATTTTGGTAGAGGATTAGGCATATTAGGCAATATAATATGAGAATGATGAGTGGAGCTAATCAAAACATGACATCTAACAAATTTATTTTATAAAAAGAGTCACATCCATCGATTTATTTTGCCAAAATTGTCTACGAATCTTTTTTCTTTTGCAAGAAATTATCTGCGAATCTATCTAATCTGAAATTAGTTATTACTTTGTTTGCTTTTTTAATGATAAAATTATTTATTTACTTTACAACTGTGAGTATGTGGTGAACATTCTATCTCTTAAGTCTTACTTACCAGTATTTTACTTTTCTCACAAGCGAAAAGAATCTTGATTGCATGCAGCACATCCGTTCATTTTGGTAATATTCCAATCTCAAAAAGGTTTATTCCATCTTATAGTGTTGTACCAAACCACATGTCAATAGGACCCTTTCCCCCCCCGCTTAGGATCCTGATCCATATAATATATTAATATTAATTAATATTATTTTATTTTCATTTTTGTTTTACGATTAATATTTTTTTTTACAGAGATGGTCATCGTTAATCACTTAGTGTATTTGGTTTGGCGGCGGTGTTAATTGATTTTAATAAAATTCAGTTAGAGATTATTGATTTTGGTTAAAAGTGAATTGGATATGAATTGATTTATGTTTGAATATACTTATTTAAAAATGATTCTTATGAGTTGATGTTGTTTAGATAGTTTGAATTAAAATTGATTTTGAATGTAAAATGATCAAATGTCCATAAACATAAAATTTCTTATATCACATTTGTAAAGGCTTTGTTTGGACGTGTGATAAAAAATCATATGAAAATTGCTCTTCCCCCAACCAATATAGTTCACTCCCAAAGAAAAAGATGAAACTACCCCTGCGTGACTTAAGTCACGCTCGGTAGCATCTGCGTGACTTAAGTCACGCCGCCTTCAGCGTGAGTTAGCTCACGCTCAGTACATACCAGCGTGACTTAACTCACGCTGTATTCTGTTATAGAATGCACAGCCAGAACACAGAAAGTCATTGTGTTTCAAAACAAAGAATACGAATTTGAGAGCTCCAAGTGCGATTTCAACCATTCTTGTGTCATTCAACATCAACTTCTACCCTAAAATCAAGTAAGTGTTTGTTATCCTATTGCATTGGCTTTTATGGTTTAAATTTTGTTTTTTAGGAATTTCACAATTTTAGGTTTATAGAAATTTGGTTTGCATGTTAGTTTTTAGGATTGTCAATGATGAATTAAGTTAAGATATTGTAGTTTAGATGTTGTTTAGAGTAATTTTGACTCCAATGTGGTAGTTTAAGGTTTTGAAATTGTTAGATTTTATGTTAATTGAATGTTGCAGTCTAGGTGTTTGATAAAATGTCTCAATGAAAATTTGTTTGATTTTTGCATTGTTAATGATGAAATTAGTTAGAAATTGGATTGTTGATGTTTATTATATTGAGTTTGAGTGCAATGTGGTAATTTAGGGTTTATGGTTTAGTTAGAAATTGGATTGTTAATGTTGATTAATGTTGATTATAATGAGATTGGATTGTTATTTTTGCATTGTTTTTTGTTTTTAAAAATGTTGTGTAGATATGTCTCAGAGACCAGACAGGCTTAGTGGTAACAGAGAGAGCATGACTAGTAGTGCACGTGCCGAAAAGGCGGCTGCGCGCCCTCCTGCTACTCGACAGAGACAGGGCAGTAAGAGACTAGAGGAGGTGGGGTCGTCGTCCAAGGCGGGTGCGTCCCAGATAGTGGATCCGACACAGTATCAGCAACAATCTCAGTATGAGGAGGTGGCTCACCAGCAGGAGGGTGAGGTCCAGCATCAGGCTGAGGAGGAGGCAGGACCGGAGGAGGGTCAGGCTGAGAAGGAGGCCGGACCGGAGGGTTTTCCCGGGGCCCTACTGACTTGTCACTCCTACCGGGTTTCGGTAGACATGTGGCATGTCATCTTTACGATTTATTTTTTATGTTAAAATATGTTAATGGTGTGAGTCAATTAAATTAACGCGCGTAATTTAATTGACGCACTTAATTTAATTGGAGCGCGTAATTAAATTGGCGTGTATTTTTTTACGATTAAAATGTTATGTCTTTTTTAGTTATTGAAATGTTTATATTTTTAACGGTTTATTGTTCGTTTAATTTTTTGTATTTCAGTTGCAGAGGACACATAAATGCAACCCTGTTTCACACGGGAAGAAAGTTAGGAAGATCCCACTCCCGACTCACGATCAGGCCTGGTTCTGGAACCGGGTAAATGGATCTGGACTTGTCCCCCATCCTTCTCACTGGATATGAGAACATCAGTTATGCCCTCATCACCGCCTTCTCAGAGAGATGACATGAGGAGATCAGCAGCTTCCATCTGCATGTTGGGGAGATGAGCGTCACACTCGATGATGTGGCGTGTCTTCTACACATCCCCATACATGGGAGGCTCCTGGAGTTGAGGCCTGCTGATGTAGGATACGATAGAAGTGTCGAGCTGCTGGAGGTCGGTTTGGGTACGACACATGCGGATGTTGATGTGGAGACAAATGCACAATGGGGTGCTTATATCAGTATCACTAACTTGAGGATGCATTACGACACACTCTTGCATAGGTGCAATGAGTTGGAGCATCCTCCTGCCGATGATGAGGAGGTTGAGGAGCAGGTGACGGTGAGGGCGCAGTGCACCAGAGCGTTTATGTTGTATTTTGTTGGCATCACTATTTTTGCCAACAGGAACAGCAAAAGCGTTCATCTGTTGTGGATGGAGATGTTCATGGATTTGAACATGTTGGGCCAGTGGTCCTGGGGCGGAATGACACTTGTTTACCTCTACCACGAGCTTTATCATGTTACGGTCCCGAAGATGAAAGCCATCGGCGGTTACTCAACTATATTTATGGTAGCATTTCTCTTCTTTTTACTATAACATTTTTTAAATGACTTACAATATTATTGTGTATGTTTATGGGTTTGTGATGATGAAATATTTGTTTGTAGGGATGGATTTTGGTGCATTTTAGGAACATGTATACGAGGAATCCGAGTCCGGGGTATCAGGTTGGCGCCTAGCTGAAGACCGCCCAGGGGTCATGCTGATCCTGCACATTATCGTGACCTCATTGATCTGATGGTCAATATTGATGTCACTTGGATGTTGTACGGGACCGGCGGGAGATCATTGCTTTCCAAGACATTTTCTCGTATTTCGGTTGGATCATGGTTGACAGTCAGATTATGCACCTTCACTTGCCAGAGCGGGTTCTCCGGCAGTACGGTCACGTGCAGACGGTCCCCAGATCTCCTATCGATCATCAGGCTGTTCAGGTTGCGGCAGTTGTTGTGGCCTTTCAGGACTTTATGCTCCATGTACTTCCACAGGCAATTCGGGGTCGGCGGACATCAGAGGCTCGACGGTGGAGGTGCCAGGAGGGGTACATTAGATGGTTCTACATGGTATATCATCTCATCATGATCGACCCTGTTGTCGTTGCAGAGGACGCCCCTCATGTCCCTCCTTACGAGGAGGTTATTGTTGAGCAGCAGTATCGTAGACATGTCCCCGACCCACTGCAGGTTATTACGAACATCAGAGGCAGAGTGGACAATGCCATGGGTTGCCCTGATGTGTTTAGGAATCCAATTGTCTTCACTATTATGCAGGGCATCGAGTCTGAGTATCATATGATGCAGGAGCAAGGGGTTCCCCGGATGAGGACTAAGAGCCATAGTCCAGAGGAGTAGGCTCTTGTGACGTTTGTATATTTGTATATTTTTAGTTATATTTTTATGACATTCCTGTATTATATTTACACTCGCGCCTTTGCGCATTATTATGACATTTTGGTACATTTTTGGTTTAATTTTTGCGTATTTTAACTTTGATTGAATTTGCGTATTTTAACTTTGAATAAATGAATGATTGAATTATTGATTGAATGGATGAAAAATGGATGAAAATGGAATAATGAATGGATGAATGGAGGAATGGCTGAATGAAAATACACAAGTACGCGTAATAAATTCCTAAATTAATAGAATACGACAAATTTATTTAGTTATCATTTCATCCAGTTCAAATAAATGAAGCGTTATGTTACATTACATTACATTAAATCCATAAGGATGTTGTATCATCATGATGTTGGATTTATAGTACTACCAAAACATCTTCATCCGACTGAATCAAACTCTTGAGAATATCTTCAGATGACCTCAGCAACGTAGCATCCATCTCGATAGGGATCATGTTGTGCTGAGCAAATATCGAGAACATGTTCCTCACGTCGTCGTCGTTCGTTAACTACGGCCGAGTGAATGACAAATTCCCTTCTGAGTCGAACGATGGACTATGGTACCAAACGTATTTCACCCTCCTTGTGTCTCCGTGGTTGAGTCGTTGGTTGATTTCATGAAGTTGATCCTTCAATTCTTTTAACGTGACATCGTCTCGAACCTTGAAAAAATGAGGGTTTCCACCGTTGAAGGATACTTGAGCGTATCCTTGAGCCATTGTTTCAGATCTACGCCATAAGAAATTAAAAAGAATCAATGAAAAACTCATTCAAACATTTCATCAAACACTTGGAGTGCAAATTATACATAAACCCTAAAACTAAAAACTACAACATAAACATGCAAACATCTAAACATTTAAGCAACATAAGTCATTAACATATAAACATTCTATCATTTCTTGCAAAAAAAAAAATCAAAATTTAAACAAAACCTAAAACTTAAAATTTTCTAATTTGAGAGTAAAAATGCAACATATAAACATAAAATGACAATGGTAATTGATTAAGAAAACTTACTTGTTGTTGGAGTGAGGGCGATTTGAAGTTGAAGAAATTTGAGGTTGAATGATTTGGGAGATTTTTTAGAGATTTGAGAAGTGAAATGGAGAAGTGAGGTTCTATCTGGGTTATAAAAAAACGCATCGTGACTTAAGTCACGTTGACATCTACCGAGCGTGACTTAAGTCACGCAAGAAGTATTTTCGTCAGTTTGTATTAGAGTGAGCAATTTTGAGTGAATACCCAAATCCGTCCCTGAATTTGCACGCATCAATCAAATTTGTCCCCCAATTTTGCGAAATATCAATTTAATCCCTGAATTTGTTAAATGTCAATCAATTTCGTCCCTCCGTCCATTTGTTGTGTTAACGGTGCTGACGTGGGACGTTAACCACAAACATGGGTTGCCATGTCATATGTCACGCAAGCAGGGACTAATATGATGGAATCTGCACATAATTTCCAGGGACGAATTTGATTGTTTTGCAGAAAATCTGTGGCATGTTCTTGACCGTTTTCCAATGGCTATTTCTCCCCAAATCCGTAAAATTGATACCCTAATTCTATCAATCTCTCATATACAGTCTAAAATCCCCAAAATTTCTTCAATTAATCTATTACAAAGTTCTTCCCCAATTCTAAAAACGTAAAACCCTAATTTGTTTTGATTCAATTCGAAATCAAAAATCCCTAAAATTTATTCAAGCAAAATTGTTCATCCTGAATCTGAAATCATAGGTGGTTGGCATATGGGCAAAAACAGTTATTAAACTCGAGCTTCATCTTCAAGCTCTATGTTTAATGGTGATGTCAAAGTGCTTGAATGTTGGTGTCCCATAATTTGTGTTGAAAGAAAAGCCAATACTCTCAAAAACCCAAGAAGACCCTTCTATGCTTGCCTTTTGCCAAAGGTATGTTTAACAACAGTTATGTGATGTCATAATGGTTTGTTTAATGGTGATTGAATTTGAATTTCCTTTGTACAGGATGATGAAGATAATTATGAATTTTTTGTCTGGGTTGATGAAGCTAAAGAACTAGGATACTTTAAAAACAATGGAATTGGTGGTGGTTAAGGAAGAAAGGAAAAATTTATGGAGAATGTTCAGTCTATGGTTAAGGCTAAGGAAAGTGGCAATGAAGAGGTTTGGAAGGCAAGGTTCATGGACAAAATTGATTATGTAGGAATTGAGCTTAGGTTGATTAAGTATTTGATAGTCATAGTTTGCTTGTTTGAGTTTTTTAACATGTTACTGTATTGTAATAGGAGTGTGTAATACCCTCAATGAAAAGAGGTTGAAGATGATTGAATGTAACCCTTCTGTCATAATATTACCATCTAATTAGTCCCTGAATTACTTAACTATCCATCAAATCGGTCCATTTATTATGTAAATAACCATCAAATTGGTCCCTGAATTTTATAACCAGATATCAATTTGATCCTTCATACATATATGTTCAGAACAAAGTTAAAAACACAATAAGATCAACATTAATAAGTCATAATTAATTAATTCCACTGCAAGTGCAGGAATGATACATAGTAAAAAGCAACCCAATTTTAGGGTATAATTAATAAGTCGTAAGTCATAGTACATAGCCCAAAAAGAAACCCAACTAGGGGGCATAATTTAAACATGCCTAAATATTACATAGTTCAAAAGCACTTGTAACACAGTTGATTAAGCATCACTTCTTTGGAAATCCAAAAGCACTTGTAAACAGTTGATTAAGACTCAAAGTCACTCTCATCACTAGATGAATCAAACACCAATGGGGGATCATCATTAATTGTGATCTCAGTCCTACTTCCACTTCTTACTGGTCTTTTTCTCTTTGGTGCTGAAGTCTTCTTTTCTTTCCCTTTGTTTAACTCTCCTTTTTTTGCTCATTTTTTACCCACAGTTGCTGCATTTTCTTGAGTTTGTTGGGTTGCATCAGTTGCATTTTCTTGAGTCATTGTTTCTTGAGGTTGTGTTTCTTGAGTCACATTTTCTCCTTCATTAGCACCAACATTTTCTTCTTCAGTTTCTTCATTAGCACCAACTGTTTCATCTATTCCTTGAGTAGCACCAACATTTTCTTCAACATTATTTACTCTATTATGCACACTAGCAACCAAAAAGTCTTTCACATTTCTTTCCTCAGCAGTTAGTATATCAACCTCCATAACTTCATCAGCTTCAGTGGTACCCAAACTTGTCAGAGACTCTTGCATAACTCTCTCAAGTTCCGCCCTCTCTTCAGAAGTTAATGGAACAAGTTCAACCTCATCATTATACACCACATGTTGTGCATATATTTCCACTTCATTTCCAGTAGCCCTTGTAACTTCAACCATATCCAATACATGTTTATCCGTTGTCAATGGATTCAAGCAAATGTTGAGATCAGAGGCAGCACCTTCATACGGCTTCAAGTACCACAATTTAGAAACCTTGAAGCAATCTCTGCAATGTTTCACATCTTTTCAATGTCCCACAAACATAACTCATTCATATCAATTTTTCCCAAACACAGAATTCACAACCAATATATTGAAGCATCTGATGTTCATCTCGCTCTAAACCCCCACCGTGGTGAAGGATTAGCGTAATATTTTCTTCCATCCTATGGATTTTGGCAACATTAGTCATAATCACTCACAAACAACAACATACAAACATTACAACAAATGTGTTAATTAAACTGTCCATAAACATCAAACTGTGTAAATCAAACTGTCCCTAAACATCAAACTGTGTTAATCTGTCCCTTTTCATCAATTTTAGTAACCAAAACATAAAAACAACAAATGTTCAAGTCTTAAACAAAAAACCCTAAAATGGATAATCTGATTAATGTGAACAAAAACATAACACTATCATGAAGGAGAAGCAAACAAAAATCAAACCAAGGTTTAAAAATGGAAAGGAAAACGAAAATAAAAGAAAAAAAACGATCTTTTTTCCAGCAAAATCAAAACGAAAACGCAAAAGAACAGGAGAAATCTTACCTTCACGACGAAATCGTCCTTCAAATCGATTTCCACCTTGATTCGATCATGTTGCCCTTGCGTTTGGAGAGGATGAAATTGTGAAGTTTTTAGTGGGAAGGAGAAAAGTCAGGGACGAGTTTGATGGACGTGAGTGAAAAGTGATGATGAAAGTATGTGTAACTAAGGGGTAAAACGGGAAAACCAGAAAAAAAATAAAACTGAAAAGTTAAAAATGAATTTTGTACAAAATCCATCAAATTGGTCCCTGTACACGTGGAAGCTAGATGGCACGTGTACAATCCAACACAACATGCAGCAGGACACCTCAACATCACTAACAAACGATTTGGACGGAGGGAGCAATTTGATGGACGTCTGCAAAATCCAGGGACGAATGGGATATTTCGCAAAATTGGGGGACAAATTTGATTGGTCCCTGAAAATTCATGGACGAATTTGATGATTCACTCGAGCAATTTTCGTTGGGAGAAAAGCAATTTTCAAATCATATTTATGACAAAAAAATCACTACAACCCAACCCAACTTTCTTCCTAAAAAAAAACAGCCCAACTTTCAACAAACAAAAGTTGGGAAAATCGTAGATTTAAGAGCTCACAGCCTTCATATAAGTCTGTGTGTGTCCTTTCTGTTTCTCTACAACCTTCTTTAATGGTTTCTACACCCTTCCCCGTCCCTCAATACTCTGCTACCGTTTCTTCTTCCTCCATCTCTCAATAATTTCATTCCATTCTACCATTTTTTCATCAATTAGTACTTGTGCCCGATAAAAAAATTGACTTGCAGAGGGAAATCTAGATATGTTGGTTGTGAGTTTCAGAGCTAAAATGCAACATGCAGTTGGTTGGAGTGCAAGATCTGGGTGAGGTGAAGAAGAAAGCTATGGGTAATTTGGTAAAGTGCATCAATCACCAAAAATTAAATTCCAAACGCAATTTTGCTTTGCCATGGAAGCTTGGGAATTTCAGCTTCATCTGTACTGCGTTTAGAAGCCAGACGTACGATTCCCATATTTTCTTTTTCCGTCATCCAAATAACACAAAAGGTGAAAATGGCATTTGGCTGGTGAAACACATGTTTGGAGGAGAAAAATGTGTAACCAAACAGACACTTAATCCATATACCTTTTTTATATGATAAATTTACGATGAGAAGAGGGAACCAGTGGAGCCACACATAGCGTGCAGCTGCACACACTCAAATTATGAAAATTGAACCAAAAATTCTTATTTATTACTATTTGAACCACATAAATTTATCAATAACCTTGCACCTTCTTTTTTTTTTTTTACTAAGAACCATGCACCTTCTAAATTTCTATCTAACTGGAATATCATTCCGACGTGTAATCATTTTCTTTTATCTATTTATTGTTTGATATTTACAGTGATGTTTTAAATAACCTTTTCACCTTTCTCTCAATTTTTCCAGCTCATAATTGGTTAAGAATCTCAAATTAGATGATAAGTGTAATCCTCATCTTATAAGTTGGTTTTGTAACGTTGAATTATGATGGAGTGAGAGGACCATGTATACAAATGATATTTTGTGGTTTAGGGGTGCCAACATAGTTTGAATGTTAAAGTTATAATATGATGCATTTGCACTTTAACTTTTGCTTTAAAAGAAAAAAGAGAGAGGTCCATATATGTAAGTAGGGCTAAAAATGAATCGAGTTAAGCTGAACTTAGATCAACTAGGCTCGACTTGATAAAAACTAGATCAGCTCAAAACTCAACTTTAACTCATCTTGATTATTCTTTTCAGCTTAAAATCAACTTAATTTGTGCTCGCAAATTCGAACAATTTGATTCAACGGGATACTTCCAATCAAGTGAACCAAAAGACAAACAATTTAAAGGGGAACACGTGGATTCTTTCAATTTTAAGCTCCATTCTCAATAAATATAAAAGACCATATATGATTTAGGCTAGATCCGGAGATCAATTGTCTTCGAAAAAATAAATTGATTTTTTTATTTTAAAGAGTATAGTGATAAAACTCATACAGTCTAAACGTAAAGAAGATATATAAGTTCGAATTTATGCCCTAATATACTAAATGTTTTTACAACCGTTTATCATCTCATCTGCATTTACGGGACTAAATTTCACATTTCTCGTTACTCTTAAAGAGGAAAGTATAAAATAATAGATTGTTCCAATGACTTCAGTAGTAAAGTCGAGGAGAGTTTCACATGTGAGATTTCTAAGCGTTGAACATAACTCAATAACAAACTTGAACAATAATGTAACACCTAAATAAATGTTATACCGTCATACAAAAAACATTATAAATACAAATTGGAGACATTATTTCAAAGGCTTAATTGCACTTTTGTCCCCTATCTTTTTTCAATTGTGCGATTTTGCACCCCATACTTTTTTTTGAGCGATTTTGCACCCTATCATTTACCCCCTTTCTGATTTTGTAGCCCCTCATGTGTTTTTTGCTGATGTGTTGACTTTTGCTGACATGTCCTTGCCATGTGTGTAATTTGTATTTTTTAAAAAATCAAAATTAAAATAATTAAAATCAAAATTAAAATTAAAATCTCACTCTTCTCTCTCCGCCATGGACATCTCTTTGCGATTCACAGTGCTCTTCGCAACAAGTGGGAACGACGCCGTATCCAGAAACGGAATCAACGGCATCGGTGCATTTCGCAAACCTCCCTTTAATCCTAGGCCTAGTTTCTGCATAAGCTTTACGAGAAGCATAACGAATTGTCTTCTCGAATCTTAGATCTAAGATCTCTTACACTCTGATAATCTGAGACTGTTTCTAACTCTGTATGCAAGTGCACGTTGTTGTTCTTGTAAGCAAGATCCATAAACGGAATAGCTTGGGAATCAGAGAAAAGATAAGGAGAGGAGTTGAGATCTGCTTTCGGATCAGAGATCAACCACGAAGCAGCTTCAGCTTCATCTTTAACAGCATCGTAGTTGTTATTGTTGCTGTGAAGCGATTTAACAGAGTGAGAAGTGTTGGATTCGAAGAAAGGAGTAACGGGAACAGGCAGAGAGAAGCTGCATCGGCTTTACACGTGACATGTGCAGGTGCTTGTTCGCAGACTTCGCAGAGAGTGACGCGAGGATGACGGGAGGCGAGTTTGTTAGCGACGTGGACTTTGGAGTCACAAGCGCCGCAGAGGAAGGCGGTGGGGAGATTTGGAGGGTGGAGAGGACGATGATGGTGAGAAAGGTTTAATTATTTTAATTTTAATTTTTTAAAAAATACAAATTACACACATGGCAAGGACATGTCAGCAAAATTCAACACATCAGCAAAAAAACACATGAGGGGCTACAAAATCAGAAAGGGGGTAAATGATAGGGTGCAAAATCGCTCAAAAAAAAGTATGGGGTGCAAAATCGCTGTAACACCCATATAGAGATTGCCTAGGATCTCTTACGAGTATTAAAATTTCGTACTGGATACATTAAATACAATACAGAAAAGTTGTTTATTAAATCCACAATACATAAGTTTATGATACAACTCAAGATCCAATACATAAGATTCCTTATAATATACATCATATACATCAATCTTATACAACATCCACATGATAAAACATAATACGGCACGATCAATCCGTAGCTTTCTCTTTACCTTTGCGTCGTGCCACCTGAGAAGAACCTGCACCAGAAGGAAAGGGATGAGACATAATGTCTCAGTGAGCTCCTACCCTACCTACTGTTTGGCAACCTCAGGGAACCTAGGGTCGCCGTGCCTACCTCGGCGATCTTGGGGATACCTATGATCGCCAAGTCTTAACTTTGCCCATAGAGGGTCAACTGACTGTTCCTGTTGATCTGGTGATCAAGGGGAGACCTAGGATCACCGTCTGATAACTGCTAACTGAAGTCTGATAATTGTCTGAGTAAATATTTCCTGACTGATAATATAATAGAATAATAACTGATACTTTAAGTTAGCTGTTAGCGTTGAACAAACATTATTATCTGGGTTCATTTTACGGAATGCCCCCGGGTGGAGTAACCCCGAAGCACATTCCCCTGATAACCGGTGAAAATTCCTATCATATCAGGCTAACACCGGACTCCTCTTGCCTAAGTGTGTGGTTATCCTCGCGGAAGATTCCTGCCCGTTCCATCTGGAACCCCCCGTCCTCTCTAACTGGTCGAGAGCACAGGAGACACACTGTAACTCTGTGTGGTTATCCTCACGGAAAGTTCCTGCCCGTTTCAGCAATGCTGAAACCCCCTGTTCTCTCTAACTGGTCGAGAGAACAGAAGACACAAAGCTTGTCCTGATTATTAATTATTATTCCTGGTATATGATTATACATTTCCTGATAAAACTGATACGTGTTCCCCCAATGTCACTCTGACGTGAGCACTGAGGCACGTCCTGATAACCTGTAACTATGCCTGTATCGAGGGAATTAAGTCCCACTGACTAAGGTATCCTGTAATCTGCCTGGTTAAGGGAATCCTGATAAACTACCCTTAACTTATCTGAAATTAATTCTATTCCTGTTAACCTATTCAAGGTTCTAGACATATCGTTCTCATATGTCACTCTTAGGGCTTACTTAACCATTTAACCTTAATTCATGAATTTCCCAAGCTTTGCCTAATCTTTGCTCAAGTAATTTCTCAACCTTTGGAAGCCTTTGGAATGAACATAAATGGTGGTTTATGTTTCTAAAATATATTATAAGAAAACAGTTGCCAAAAAGCCATGCCCGCGCGCACCAGGACCCCCAGAACAGCTCAACTAGGTTGGGCTGTCCAGGGCTGGTCGCTACAGCGCCCTTCTGGTCGCTACAAGCGCCAGTAGACAGAACCTGGTCGCTACAAGCGCCCAGTTCCTCGCTACAAGCGCCAAGCCGTCGCTACAAGCGCCAATGTGGTCGCTACAAGCGCGGCTAGGCAGGGAAAAACCCAGTCTGGTCGCTACAAGCGACAGTCCGTCGCTACAGCGACCGTATCAGTAAAAACCTGTGTAAAAACGTGATTTCCACCATTTTTGCCCATTTAATGATACCCACGCTTCCTAAACATGATAAATATGATTTTCCTTCATGAATTAACATTTATAAACACTCATGAGCAAAGATTAAACAAGCAAGGAAATTAGGGTAAACTTGAAAACTTTCTAAAACTTATGAAACTTATCAAAGACACTCTAAATTGGTTCTATAATCTGAAATGAGCTCACCTAAACCTTATTTGGTGCTGGTTGTTCTTGTTCTTGAAAACCCTAGCTTGTTCCTTCCTTATTTCTTCCTATTACTCTAGCTTCCAACACAAACTTGCTTGCAAAAGCTTCTCACAAGGATTGGGATGAAATCTTGAAGGATTAGAGTGAGAGGGAGTGGCGTGAGAATGAGAGGAATGGGGAGAGGATGGCTGGTTTTGGAGAGAATGGAGGAGAAGAACACATGAAAATGAAAATATCTTCTTTCCCCATTTTCTTATAATCCTCTTGTTTGAAATAATCACAAGTTTGCCATTGCCACTTATTACTAATTTGCCACGCTTATAAATTGCTTCTAACACTGATAACTGATACTAATAAGTGGGATATTACAATCTACCCCCCTTAAAGAAATTTCGTCCTCGAAATTTAGAATTTACCTGAAAATAAATGGGGATAGTTCTCTTGCATCTCTGACTCTAGCTCCCACGTTGCTTCGCCGTCGGGAGAACCTTTCCATACCACCTTAACAATAGGGATTTCTTTGTTTCGCAAGGTCTTAACATCGCGATCAATTATCTGGTCTGGCTCAGGTTGAAAAGTCAAGTCTGATCTCAAATCAATACTGTCCAATTCCACTGGTTGAAAAGGATCAGGGATGAACTTCCTCAGCTGGGAGACGTGGAATACATCATGCAGTCCTGACATGGCTGGTGGCAGCGCTAACTGATAAGCTGCCGGACCAACACGACGAAGTATCTGAAATGGTCCAACATACCTTGGACAAAGTTTCTTGGTTCGGAATGCTCCTCTTAATCCCAACTTGGGTGTAACCTTAAGAAATACATGGTCTCCTTCCTCAAATTCTAAGGGTCTTCGCCTCCTATCAGCATAACTTTTCTGACGACTCTGTGCTATTCTCATCTTATCTTGAATGGACTTAATCTTTAGAGTCGTCTCCTGAATAATCTCTGGACCCAAAATGCTCTTATCTCCGACCTCAGCCCAACAAAGCGGGGTTCTACATTTCCTACCATAGAGGGCTTCATAAGGTGCCATTCCAATGCTAGAATGGTAACTGTTGTTGTAAGAAAACTCAATCAATGGTAGGTGTTCGTTCCAACTTCCTCCATCTTCTAGGATGCATGCACGCAACATATCCTCTAACGTCTGAATAGTCCTCTCTGATTGCCCATCTGTTTGAGGATGATGGGACGTGCTCATCTTTAATCTTGTCCCCAAAGCTTTCTGAAAAGCTTTCCAAAAGTGAGATGTGAAGATAGGATCTCTGTCAGACACTATACTAGCAGGTACACCATGGAGTTTCACTATCTTTGCAATAAACAACTCAGCATACTGAGAGGCTCGGTAAGTGGTCTTAACCGGCAAGAAATGTGCTGACTTGGTTAACCGGTCCACTATCACCCATATGGAGTCATGTCCTCGCTGCGTTCGAGGTAATCCACTCACAAAATCCATGGTTATATCTTCCCATTTCCATTGTGGAATTTCCAAAGGCACTAACATTCCCGCAGGCCTTTGATGTTCAATCTTCACCTGCTGACAGACAATGCATCGCGCTACAAATTCCGCAATATCTCTTTTCATGCTCGGCCACCAATAATCTCTTTTCAAATCTTGATACATCTATGTGGTACCTGGATGAATGCTGAAACTGCTCTTATGCGCCTCTTCTAAAATCACCCTTTTCAATTCCTCATCGTTCGGAACGTAAACTCTTCCCTCAAACAGTAATGTTCCATCAGGTGCAAAAGAAAACTCCGGTTGGCTAACTTTCCTTTGAAGATCCATATCTATGCTTTGCGCTTGTGCAATCCTAGATCGTAGGTCGCACGAAATCTCTAACTTGTTTAACAAGATGCCACCATCCAAATCGGTAACATGGAGGTTAAGGTCTCTAAACTTTTCATACAACCCACACGTGTGCATCATCACCTCAGCTTTAACCAAAGCCTTTCGACTTAAGGCATCTGCTACCACATTTGCCTTTCCTGGATGGTATTTCAAATCAAAATCAAAGTCTTTAAGGTATTCCATCCATCGCCTCTGTCTCATATTAAGATCTCGTTGGTCAAACAAATATTTCAAACTCTTATGGTCACTGAACAAATCAAACTGCGCACCATACAAATGATGTCTCCATATCTTCAATGCAAAAACTATTGCTGCTAACTCAAGATCATGGGTGGGGTAATTCTCCTCATGAGTCTTGAGCTGTCTAGAGGCATAAGCTATTACATTTTCTCCTTGCATGAGAACACTTCCCAGTCCCTTGAAAGATGCATCGCAGAAAACGGTGTATCTCCTTTCAGGATCTGGTATTGCCAACACTGGGGCTTTAGTCAACTTCTTTTTCAGAACTCTGAAACTTTCTTCACATTCTTCATCCCAAACAAAGGGTACCTCTTTTCTGGTGAGGCGTGACAGAGGTAAGGCAATCTGAGAAAACTTCATGATAAATCTTCGATAATAACCTGCCAAGCCTAGAAAGCTCCTGACTTCAGCTACATTCTTGGGTCTTTCCCAATTGAGAACAGCCTCAACTTTAGATGGATCAACAGCTACTCCTCCTTGAGAAATAACATGACCCAAAAACTTAATCTCAGATAACCAGAACTCACACTTGCTAAACTTAGCATACAGCTGCTTGTCTCTAAGGACATCCAATACAATTCTCAAATGCTGAGCATGCTCCAGAGGATCCTTAGAATAGATCAAGATGTCATCAATGAAAATCACCACAAATTGATCGAGATAGGGTTGAAATATCCTGTTCATGTAATCCATAAACACTGCTGGGGCATTGGTTACACCGAAAGGCATGACCAGAAATTCATAGTGTCCGTAACGCGTTCGAAACGCCGTTTTAGACACATCTGAAGATTTAATACGAATCTGATGATAAACCGATCGAAGATCAATCTTGGAAAATACTGTTGCTCCCTTGAGCTGATCTAAAAGATCATCAATCCTTGGAAGAGGATACTTGTTCTTGATAGTCACTTTATTAAGTTGGCGGTAGTCAATACACAGCCTCATACTTCCATCCTTTTTCTTGACTAACAAAACTGGAGCACCCCACGGTGATACACTGGGTCTGATAAAATGCTTCTGGATTAAATCCTCGAGTTGAGATTTCAACTCTTTCAACTCTGTTGGTGACATTCTGTACGGTGCCACAGACACTGGCTCCGCTCCTGGAATCAAATCAATTGAAAACTCCACCTCACGCTCTGGAGGTAAACTAGTCACTTCTGAAGGGAAAACATCTAGGTACTCGTTCACAATGGGAATATCACTGGGACTTAATTCTGATTCTGAAGCCACAGTGAGCATAACATAGAATCCCTTATCTTGAGCACAAATAAACTGGATTAACTGATGGGTGCGGTTAATCAATTCTGATAAAGCCACACCTTCTGTCGTATCACTGGTAGGCATATAAATACTCTTCTCTGAACATCCTATATAGACATGGTTAGCGGAGATCCAATCCATGCCTAAAATCACATCAAGTTGCTCCATCGGGAGGCAAACTAAATCGACATAGTAAGTCTTACTAGACACAGTGATAGGACAATTCTCACAAACATACTTTGCCTCAATTCCGCCCTCAGTAGCGGTAGATACTAACATCGGAGGATTCAAGGAAGACAAAGGTAATTGCAACGCCTCTACACATTTATGTGAAATAAAAGAACAGGTAGCGCCGCAATCAAAAAGAACTTTTACCGGGTAAGAACCAAGGTAACACATACCGGCAATCAAATCTTCATTGGCAAGAGCCTTTGCGCCATCTAAGGAGTACACTCTGCCCTTACTGGTTGTAGTTCCTTCAGCTACTCCTTTTCCTCGTTTATAGGGACATTCTCGCAAGAAGTGTCCGGGCTGCTTACATCCAAAGCATACATTAGCACCTTCCATACACTCTCCTTGATGCATTCTCCCACACGTCTTACAAGTAGGATTAGTCCGTGGAGGATTTGATCGTGGAGAGTATGTCTGCTTCCCTCTCTGAGGGGATCCTTTTGGCTTGAGCTTATCATGATACTTATCTGACATTCTGCTTTTCTTCTTCTCATAAGCTGCCGCTCTTTCTTTCGAGGCCTTAGCAAGACCTGCTTCAACCACCAAGCTATCATGCACTAGTTCATCATAACTCGCTGTTCTCTGAAGACTCACAGCGGTGTCTATCTCGCCTCTTAAACCTCTCTTGTACTGATTCATCTTCCATACTTCATTCTCAGCATATTCGTTGTGTGTGGAGTAATAGGACAACTCCTCAAACTTCTTTGTAAACTCAGCAACCGACATACTACCTTGCTTCAATTCCAAGAACTCTTGCTCTTTCTTTACCTTGTAAGACACAGGTAAATATTTCTCTAACATCACTTCTTTAAAGTTCAACCAATTCACTTCAACACCATTGGCTTCCATCCTGCGCTGAGCAGATTCCCACCAGTCTTCTGCTGCGCCTCTGAGTTGGTTTGTGGCGTAGACCACTTTATCTTCCTCTGAACATTCAGCCATTCTAAAAATCTTTTCCATTTGCTTAATCCACTTTCTTGCTTCTTGTGGTTCACCTTCTCCATTGAACTCCGGAGGGTGATGCCTATTATACTCCCGGAACACTGGATTACCAATTGCTGGAGGGGGTGGTGGCTGTGGATGGAAACCTTGACCCTGCTGCATCATTTCCATCCATTGTTGTTGAGCCTGAGCCTGTTGCTGAGATTGTTGTTGCATCATCAACATCATTTGCTGATACTGTAATGCATTCAGAGCTTGTTGCTCCTGATATTGCTGCTGCCAAGCCTGTTGTTGTTGAATCATTTGTTCCCAAGAATTCATGCTGGGTCCTCCACTTTCGTCGCTAGCTTGATTAGTACGAGGTCTACCTCTTCTTCTCCCAGACATCTTATCCTAGCTGTCATATACAAGTCAAAGTGATCAGTTTTAACCGAATATAACATTTAGAATAATGTCCTGGATCCAAGAGGTCCACAAACTTGGATTGTACTTTAATGACCCACGGCACAGTCTGAATCGACCAGCTCTGATACCAAATTGTAACACCCATATAGAGATTGCCTAGGATCTCTTACGAGTATTAAAATTTCGTACTGGATACATTAAATACAATACAGAAAAGTTGTTTATTAAATCCACAATACATAAGTTTATGATACAACTCAAGATCCAATACATAAGATTCCTTATAATATACATCATATACATCAATCTTATACAACATCCACATGATAAAACATAATACGGCACGATCAATCCGTAGCTTTCTCTTTACCTTTGCGTCGTGCCACCTGAGAAGAACCTGCACCAGAAGGAAAGGGATGAGACATAATGTCTCAGTGAGCTCCTACCCTACCTACTGTTTGGCAACCTCAGGGAACCTAGGGTCGCCGTGCCTACCTCGGCGATCTTGGGGATACCTATGATCGCCAAGTCTTAACTTTGCCCATAGAGGGTCAACTGACTGTTCCTGCTGATCTGGTGATCAAGGGGAGACCTAGGATCACCGTCTGATAACTGCTAACTGAAGTCTGATAATTGTCTGAGTAAATATTTCCTGACTGATAATATAATAGAATAATAACTGATACTTTAAGTTAGCTGTTAGCGTTGAACAAACATTATTATCTGGGTTCATTTTACGGAATGCCCCCGGGTGGAGTAACCCCGAAGCACATTCCCCTGATAACCGGTGAAAATTCCTATCATATCAGGCTAACACCGGACTCCTCTTGCCTAAGTGTGTGGTTATCCTCGCGGAAGATTCCTGCCCGTTCCATCTGGAACCCCCCGTCCTCTCTAACTGGTCGAGAGCACAGGAGACACACTGTAACTCTGTGTGGTTATCCTCACGGAAAGTTCCTGCCCGTTTCAGCAATGCTGAAACCCCCTGTTCTCTCTAACTGGTCGAGAGAACAGAAGACACAAAGCTTGTCCTGATTATTAATTATTATTCCTGGTATATGATTATACATTTCCTGATAAAACTGATACGTGTTCCCCCAATGTCACTCTGACGTGAGCACTGAGGCACGTCCTGATAACCTGTAACTATGCCTGAATCGAGGGAATTAAGTCCCACTGACTAAGGTATCCTGTAATCTGCCTGGTTAAGGGAATCCTGATAAACTACCCTTAACTTATCTGAAATTAATTCTATTCCTGTTAACCTATTCAAGGTTCTAGACATATCGTTCTCATATGTCACTCTTAGGGCTTACTTAACCATTTAACCTTAATTCATGAATTTCCCAAGCTTTGCCTAATCTTTGCTCAAGTAATTTCTCAACCTTTGGAAGCCTTTGGAATGAACATAAATGGTGGTTTATGTTTCTAAAATATATTATAAGAAAACAGTTGCCAAAAAGCCATGCCCGCGCGCACCAGGACCCCCAGAACAGCTCAACTAGGTTGGGCTGTCCAGGGCTGGTCGCTACAGCGCCCTTCTGGTCGCTACAAGCGCCAGTAGACAGAACCTGGTCGCTACAAGCGCCCAGTTCCTCGCTACAAGCGCCAAGCCGTCGCTACAAGCGCCAATGTGGTCGCTACAAGCGCGGCTAGGCAGGGAAAAACCCAGTCTGGTCGCTACAAGCGACAGTCCGTCGCTACAAGCGACAGTCCGTCGCTACAGCGACCGTATCAGTAAAAACCTGTGTAAAAACGTGATTTCCACCATTTTTGCCCATTTAATGATACCCATGCTTCCTAAACATGATAAATATGATTTTCCTTCATGAATTAACATTTATAAACACTCATGAGCAAAGATTAAACAAGCAAGGAAATTAGGGTAAACTTGAAAACTTTCTAAAACTTATGAAACTTATCAAAGACACTCTAAATTGGTTCTATAATCTGAAATAAGCTCACCTAAACCTTATTTGGTGCTAGTTGTTCTTGTTCTTGAAAACCCTAGCTTGTTCCTTCCTTATTTCTTCCTATTACTCTAGCTTCCAACACAAACTTGCTTGCAAAAGCTTCTCACAAGGATTGGGATGAAAGCTTGAAGGATTAGAGTGAGAGGGAGTGGCGTGAGAGTGAGAGGAATGGGGAGAGGATGGCTGGTTTTGGAGAGAATGGAGGAGAAGAACACATGAAAATGAAAATATCTTCTTTCCCCATTTTCTTATAATCCTCTTGTTTGAAATAATCACAAGTTTGCCATTGCCACTTATTACTAATTTGCCACGCTTATAAATTGCTTCTAACACTGATAACTGATACTAATAAGTGGGATATTACAATCGCACAATTGGAAAAAGATAGGGGTAAAAGTGCAATTAAGCCTATTTCAAATGACATAAGTTTAGCGATGGAAATAGGCCACGACAGGCCACGTCAGTTTTTTTTAGAAGCTTATTTAACTTAAAAGGTCAGACTAGGGGTGACAACTTGATCCACCAAATCCATATCCATCCAATCCATCTACTACAAAATTCATCCACCAAACAAAATTTTTGTTAATGGATTGGTTTGGATCCATCCATTTAAAAAAAATGGATGGATCAAATCCATCCACCATATTTTAAAAATCCAATGAATTATATTTTCTAAAAAAACAAATCCATTGGATCATTTTAAATAATAAAAAAAACATTAATTTGATAAAATAAAAAAATTATTAACAAAAATTATTTTATAAAAAAACTGAAAGAAATTTTTTTAAAAAAATTTAAATTATTTTTTAATATTAAAATATTATGTGTTTAATATATTATTAATATTTAACATTATTTTAATATTGATGGTGGTCAACGCCGGAGCACCACCGCCGACCACCGGAAAACTGTCCGGACCGCCGCCAGACCATCACAGGTCACCGAAAACTGACCGGACCGCGGCCGGTCACCGGTAAGTGACCGGACCTCCGTCGTGGGTCGCCGGAGGACCACCGTGATCAACGCCGGCGGCGGCCGGTTGACCACCACCACCATATTATTTTAAATTATTTAATTAATAATATTTAATATTTATGAATTATTAAATTATTTGGGCTTATGTCAAAAACATTACTGGGCTAAAAAAAACTGTATTGGGCTTAGTTACATAAAATTTATTTGGATTGAATTCACTAAAAAAACACTTTAATAAATAACACATCTCTTCAAATAAATAATACACTTTGATTTATGGATCGGATGGATAATCCATCCATTAAAATCTAGTAATGGATGGATTGAATGGACTTATCCTTGATGGATGGATTGGATGGTTTTTTTTAACAAAACAAAATAGTGGATTGTAATGGACTAATGGACTTTTTTGATCCATCCATTAAGATCCAAAATTCATATTCATCCAATCCATCCATTTTGCCACCCCTAGGTCAGACCATTGGCCATTAAAAAAGTCTCTTAGGCATATTAGGTCGGTCTACTTAAGTAAATATAAATAATATACTTCATTATTATATTATATTTTGTACTTTGAATTAAATTATAAATTTGTTAACCTTTTCAGTAATTTAAGCTTATTAGTATATATTAAATTTTCACATATTTAAATGTTTTATTATAAACTAGAATTTAAATATGATATAATAAATAGTCAAGTTCTCTAAAAAATCATGTTAAATATCAAATGAGAGTTTATCTAATTGATCTATTAGTTCGCTAGTCTATTTAAACTTAGATCGCATTACTTATTTAACGATATTCATATGAAATAGACTTTTAAACAAGTTAGCAGATCATATCAAACTTTCAAAAGGTCATGCTTAGACCTAAAAAGCAAGCATGTGACATGTAAAGCTTATACCTTACAAATCTTAGCTCTACCTAACATATTTCCATCCCCATACATAAGTTTTATCTCATAAAGGAAATTTTATTTATAAGTCAAGATATTATCACAAGAAGGTAATATGAGTAACAGATGCAATTTTACACCTTAAACTTTCACCATTACTTTGGATATACTACAAGTTGATTTTGATTTTTCTCTAAACAATAGAGTTGTAAATATATTTATTAACTCTCAAATACATAACTAAATAGTACTTGGACAAGGACGCATATCAATATGATTGAGATATAATCATTATTTTAAGCACGTGGTTAATGATTTTATTTGAAGTGGTTGGTATAAAAGAGCAGTAATTTTAAAATTGTTGCCTCTCAAATGGAGCTTATTAGTTAGATAGTTGTTCCTAACTTGAGACCAACATTTTGGATCCAAATCATCAAACTATGCACTAACTTGGATAGTTCACTTTAAAAAAAAAAAATTAAATGCACTATTGGTCATTCTATTTTTTAAAAAAAAAAAGTTTTGGTTTCTTTAACTAAAGAGAAAAAACAGGCAGTCTGATAGAAATTGCTTTGTTCCTTTTCGATTCGACTTTTTTTAAAATTGGTTTTGTCCTTTTATTTAACTTTTCGTTGAATTTTGATCTCCCGTCTCATTTTTTGATTATTTTTTATGATGTGGTTTATTCATGTATGACGTTAAAGTGTTTATTAGGTCACACTAAATATTCATATCAGACAAAAAAAATGTATAATTACCACTATCACGTCATAAATGAATAAGTTAGGTTGTAAAAGAAAAAGACCTATCCCCGTGAGCTTAACTCAGTTGGTAGGGATATTACATATTATATGCAGGGGTCGGGGTTCGAACCCCGGACACCCCACTTCTTCACATTTAAAATGTGTGATTTCTAGCCACTAGACTACTTGACAAAAAAAAAGAAAAAGACCTAAATGACCAAAATTAAGAAGAAGAATTTTAGATAGGGAGACAAAAGACCGATTTTTAATATATAACAAAAACATAATATATTTTTTAAGATAGGGGACCAAAATTGTCTTTAAAAAAACATTCAATTTAATCCACATATATGTTTCGTTGCATAAATTAAATTTCTTTTTTTTTTGTCAAGATTTAATTTAACTTCATACTTTTCAATAAGAGGAAGTAGAATAAATATGAACTTAGCGAAAAATCAAAAAGAAAATGAGACTATATAAGGCCAGAATTAAATCAACCGTAGGCACATCGACAGGAAGAAGCAGTTACGTACTGAGATTAACTGAAAACATATATAGCCAAAATGTGAACATACACAAACATACATATACTGATATACATGATGTGTATGCAACCATGTATCTGCAGAGAAATATGAAAAGTTCAAGCAAGATATTTATACTTTGGTGTCTTGAAAAAACACAAACAACTCTTACATCATTTCCATTAGTTAGAGAAGCTTTCCAATGATTTTGATGAAGTAGAAAATTCTGGTATTGATCTTGGAGGAGAAAACATTACAGGTTTTGGTGGCATTTCCAAAGAATCCATGCTACCTTCCAACATATCAATAACTTTACTTATTGTAGGTCTATGAGTAGGAATTGTTTGAATGCACCACAAACCAACCATAGTCAATTTCTTAGCTATCTCATTTTCCTCATTAGACATTACCCCATCATCAAGTTCCAAATCATTTCCCTTCTCAAGCTTCTTATAAATCACCAAATGCGGAAAATATAACTCGCTCGAACGACTAGCTTCAACAATGTTAACGTTCTTCCGTCCACCAACCATTTCTAGCAACATCATTCCGTAACTATAGACATCAGACTTATGTGAAACGCCTCCAAAACTTTTGTTGAAAACTTCAGGAGCTACATATCCAACAGTCCCTCTAGCGTTTGACATTGAAATAATGCTCTCATCCCTTGTGCTTAGTTTAGCAAGTCCAAAATCAGATATCTTCGGACGGTAAGTTTCGTCCAAAAGAATGTTATGTGGTTTAATGTCGAAATGAAGAATCCTAGTGTTGCATCCTTTATGCAAGTACTCTAGTCCTCGAGCTATCCCTACCGCAATCTGGTGTAAATTCTCCCAACTCAATGAAGGACTGGTCTTAGTTTTTTCCGCCTTTTCGGATTCTTGGTTGTGATTTTGAATGAACTTTTCAAGAGAACCATTGGACATAAACTCATATATGAGAGCTTTTTTGGTTCCATCAAGACAAAATCCTAAAAGAGTGACAACATTAACATGAGATGTTTTGCATATGCTTGCTACTTCATTGATGAAATCTTCTCCACACCCTTTTGACTCATTCAATAGTTTTACAGCCACAAAACCACCATTGAGTAATTTTCCTTTATATACAGAACCATAACCACCTTCTCCTAGTTTAACTTTGAAGGATTCAGTCATTTTCCTTATATCAGAGTAATTGTATCTTTTTATATTCAGAGGACCTTGACTTTCAAGGAAGGCTTCTATATGCTGATTGTTCCTTGTTATTTTGCTGAATTGTGTTTTTATAACCTTCCATATCTTAGCTTTATTTCGGCATATTATGACAGCAATAAGAGGTAATAACATTCCAGTACCTATGAAACCTATCAAAGTCCAATGTAATATTTGATTATTTTTAGAATGCATTAAATAGTATCTTATATATACTCTTATAATCTTAGTAGGAGATCAGATATATATAGAAGCAAATTGGCTTATATTTGTCTATAAGAACACATGTGCTTAATAAGGAATACTAATATATTTGAGAGAAATTTGTACCTATAACCAGCTTCAACACTTTGTTTTTTTTGCTACCTGAAATGAAAAACTACATTAGTCTTGGATTGGTAAGGTTCGCAACTTTATATTATATTAAATGATTAATTGAATTGAACAAATGTAAGTATGACATTGTCATAGGAAAATGAATATCTGACTTGGCATCTAGAACCTATAGGCAAAAAGAAATAAAGTGAGTGTGCCAATGTTGGAAAATAGTTTCACTTTATAAATCATATTTTATTTTTAATTTTAGGGGTATGAATCGATAATTATACCAATTTGCATATACATGTCTACAACACAACAACCGTATGTTGTGTTCAATTTCTATCCATGTGGGGCTGCTACTAAATTAGGCAGGAAAATAATGATAAGTCGACATCTACGGAAAAAGGTGTCAATTATAGTCAAGTAAGGTGTGCTACTATTTGAGCTAGTGTCCAATTTTACATGGCTTGTTTTTCAAACTGTTTTTAAAATGAAAAGTAGCAGTAATGTTTTTTTATAATTATTATTCCTGATATTTGATGTTTAGTTTACCTATATATTACGCAATTATGCACAGCTTCACATCCTTTTAAAGAAGAAAAATAGAAGGATTGTTAGGTGGAACGTCTCAATTGAAGCATCCAATTAACATATGATGTTAAAAAAATCAAAAAGTGGATGATGTGTCATAATTTAATTGGTTTCACTGCAACCAATATCCCCTGTTTTAGGTCATCTGGTCCTGTCTCATGACACACATGGTGCATTAATTTATTTCCTTGAGTTTAAACACTATCTATTGAGGTCAATATGAACATGACTAGATCTCTAAATTATTAGTATGACATTGCTTAAAGTATGATTTGATACATAGTATACGGTTTTCTTTCAAATATTAATATTAGTTTAGAAACACATCACAATTGCCTGAGCCAGAAAAACTTGCATTTGTTAGGACAATTTAGATAAATTATTGAACTTCCAATTCATCGATGGTATTTATACATACTATACCCCTATAGTGATGGTAGTTATGAAGGAATGATATGGACACCATACATTAAAGTCACGTTAACACGTTGAAACAGATGATAATTTAAGAAAACAAACTTATTGAATATAATCACATGTGTCGGTGTCGGACATCAGAGATACAGATGGTGATAGTCTTGTAGTAGCAAGTAAAGACCGGGTGAAAAAGAATACTTGGTTTTCTAAAAAATGCTTTTAGTTAATAGACAACTTAGTTAAGCGCTTATATATAACCTATTTCTATAACAAAAAACAAACTAATGTCAAAGATTTTTCATTTAAGTTATAAGCGATTATGACGAGCTAATGGAAAAGTTGTCGTAAGATATTTGCATAAGCTCTTTCAAATAGCGTTGCAAGTTTTTATGTAAGTAGATAAGTTCAAATAAATAAAATCAAATCAATTAAATGTTTATCTTAATTAGTATTTGTATAAGCTAGACATGAATATACAGCCAATAAAACAAGTCTATAACAAATTAGCAAGATACTCGCTCATTCACACTAAAAAAATGAAGTAAAGAAGAAAAGAAAGAGTGCATACTTTTGTGAGCAGAACATTGAGCAGCATGAGTTCCACCAGGACAATAACAAGAAAAATGAGAAGAATCATTCTGATTGGTACCACATGTTCCTCCAGATTCCCTACACACTTCACACTCAGAGGACCACCCTGCACCTTCATCATACTTCACATCAAATCCTTCTTGCACTACCTCAACTCCACTCTCAGAAACACCATCCGTAGAAACTTGCACTTGAACACTAGTCCCACAGTTCTGAAGGTTTGAGAATTGGTTTTGTTGCTGAGTTTCATTCTTCACCACGTAGAAAGCATGTTTATTGCTACCATTATTCTCACACGTAAAACTGTTTATGTTTTTTCCAATAATTGAACTACTTTCAATGGGACAATTATAGAATACAGTGAGATTATGAACATTTGGAAGAAAAGTAAAGGGACTTCCATTTAAAGAAGTGTTGGTGAAATTTGAAGAACAAATATCATTGACAAGATTTGTTCGAACAATTTTCATGGTAGAAGCTGTTTGGTTAATGTTTAGTACATTGAACTTTTGTGAACCAATTTGAATAGAAGTGTTTTGGTTATGCATGCAAGTGAGTTTGAACTCATTTTTGCCACAAAAATTTGGTCGGTTCTTTCCCCAAAAAGGAAATGATACATTTGTGTTTGTTCCACATGTGAAATATGATTGGTTGCAAGTAGAAAAGGTGTCATTTTTTTGAGAGTTGGATTGTGGCAAAATTGTTGAGAAGAAAATAGTGTTGAATAATATAATGAAAAGGGTTCTCATTGTTGCGTGGTAGAGCTTGGATGTGATTGAGATGAAGAAGAAGCATATACAAGGTCTATTTAAGGAGAGAAGATTGAAATGTTGAAAAATACAAAATAAAGCATGGAGAATTTGTTGTGACTATAGTCTAATCTATATTATTATTATAATTCTGCACTGTGACTGAATTGATGTGCTAGTTATGAAAAGCTGGATGCAATCAATTAGTGTTATATTATATATTTGATTATTGGAAATGAGAAAAACTTACAAGTGGAAAACAGAAGAAAATGTTGACTTAATATAGATGGCAGGGCAAACTCAATAATTTTAGTTGAGAAAAAGGATATGTGCCACTAATACTATCCTCTGGGAAGAGGGTGGGAAACTGCCAAGTACTTGTTTGGACTTGGATTCTCTCCCACTATGCAACAAAGTTTTTGTATACAAAAGTGCTTATGTTTGATGTTTCAACTTTTTTTTTTCCAACCGCTGAATTTTCAATTTGGCTTTGTTCATATTTGATTTTGAATCAATTATTACATACTTGGTATCACGGTGAGTCGCTGTAATTTTATAAAAGTTACACTTATAGACAGTGACACTACTCCAAACATACATAAAAATCATGATTTTTGATAGAAACTTACAGACAAATATAAGTAAAACATCAAAAATAATTTTTATAAAATATAAAACAAATGGGACCTTAATTTAGTTTAAATAATCACTTTTTCATTTTGTTTATAGTACTTAGAACTTCTAGAAGAGAAGGAAGCAGCTAATATATGATTTAGCGTTCCTGAAATGAACTTATATTGGCAATGGCACTGCTCCAATAGTCCAATTAATTAAATATGTATGTTTGGCTGGCATGTAGTATAAAAATAACCTATATCTATCATATTTTTGGCATGGAAGCCAAAAAGTTCAATTTCGGAGCGTGAAGATCCACAATACTTGGAACACGCATGAGCTGTATAACTTGATTAATAATAAAGCTTTTTATTTACAGGTGATTATGATAAGCTAGGATAGCTAGATGCGGCAAAGTGATTTTGAATTACTACATGGAGGAAAAACCTAGCACAATATGTGTTTGGTTTATCTTTCCATAAAAAAACTCACCAATGCCTTTTTTCAACGTAAAAGCCAAACTCTTCAAATTGGATCTTCACATTTTCGTATGTTTGATGCTATTGGCCGCATATCTAAACATGCTTATTGAAGCGGCGGGGAAAATGCGCGGGCGGAAAACGCTCGCTAGACAGTAAAGTCGCCACCGAAGTTTTATTTTTGAAAAGGGGAACGTCGATAAACCCCTTTGAGAACGAGAACAAGGTCATCGCAACCAAATTCGGGTTCGGGAATCGGTTATGCGAGGGGAAGGTATTAGCACCCCTCGCATCCGTTGTACTCAACGGGAACCATTAATTAATTAGCTTTTAAAATGTGTTAGTTTCAAAAAAATGTTTGTAAAAAATGGAAGAGAAAGAAAAATGATTTAAAGACTAAAAAAGAGTTTTTTATTAGGGTGCTTGACAAGAGTTTGATCTTGCTCCTACGTATCTCCACCCTGCGATGGAGAATTCAAAGCTACGTAGTTCTTTGTAGAAAATGTTTGTGTGTTGATTGATTTTATTTATGAAAATGGTTTAGTCACACTTGGGCGAAAAAGTTTGTTTTTAGAAAAAGACGGATCGCACTTGGGCGATGATATCCATTTAAAAACGCACATGGGCGTGAAAAAAAGTTTGAATAAAAGAGCGGACTCGCGCTTGGGCGATGACATCCGTTTGAAAACGCACATGGGAGTGAAAAAAAAGGTAAAGTTAAGTGGGTTGAGATTGATTTTAAGCGGAGGACGAATATCCGAAAAGTGAAGTGTCTACCTCGTTTTCGAATATTCGGGGAAGCGTCGGGTGTCTACCCAAGTTTTCCTTTTTCGCTCACTAAAGAAAAATGTTTTTTTTATTATTTTTGTTTTATTAAAAATTTAATCGAAAGACGAATGCTTTGAACGTGATCGAGACGGGGATCTCGTATTCCGCATTCGGGGAAGCGTCGGGTGTCTACCCAAGTTTTCCTTTTTTCGGTCGATTAAACTCTTAATATTCATTTTCATTTACGAAAGAAAATTGTTTTTTTTTTTTGTTTTTTGTTTTATTGAAAATAGGATAATAATCTAATAAAAATAAAATAAAAAAAACGTGAAAAGATTAGAGCATTAATACTCAAAAATGAAATTAAGTGCGATAAACTAAACACGAGGGGTTAGATTACGGCGTTGGCCCAAAGTGAAATGCAAAGTAAAACCCTAAATGCATTCTAATGACATATAAATAAATAAAATGATAAATGCAAAGTGAAATGACAAATAAAATAAAATGCATGATATGATGTGATAAGTAAATAAATAAGATGTGAAAAATAAAAGAAACAATAAAAAGGAAATAATAATAATAGGAAATAAAATTGCAAAGAAAAAATAAAATAAATAAACGGGGAGGTGTAAGAAATAAAATAAGGGGTGCAGGAAGTGAGAAAATAATCAGATTTAAAACAAATAGGCCCAAAATGCATTGGGCCAGCGTGATTTAATCTGGGCCGTCTGATTGATCAGAGGGCCCTGATCTGATCACAAGAAAAAATAACCAGAACCGTCTGATTTAAAATCAAAGGGCCAAAGGGGCGAGGGTGCATGCTAACGCATGCACCCACGCGCGCAGGATTAGGGAGGGGGTATAAATACCCCTCATTACTAATTTTTCTTCATTTCACCCTTTCCTTTCTCTCTCTAATTCTTCTCTCTTTTTTCTTCTCTCATCTCTTCTCTCCCCTCTCTCTAGAAAAGTCAGCAGCGCCGCCCCTCCCCTTCACGGTGGCCGGAAAATTTTCCGGCGCGGTGGCCGCCGGCGGCGCCACCGCGCCGGAATTTAAAACTCCGTTTTTTAAAAAAAAAAATAGTTTTTCTAACTCGTTTTCTCGCCCTCTTCTCAAATCCGGGCTTGGATTTTTAAAAAACGCTTTAAAAACGAGTAGATCTACACTTTTAAAAACGCAAAAAACTACCTTTTTGGGTCCTTTTTGGTTCGATTTTGTGCTGTTTTGGGCTGGTGTTTTCGCGTGTGTGTGTGCGCTGTTGTGGCTGTGTGTGGTGCGGTTTTGGGTGTGTGGTGTTGTGGTTCTTGCGTTGTGTTGTTGTTTAGGTCGTGTGGGTCATGTGTTGTTGTTAAGGCCGCGCGTTTGAGGGTGTTTTAGAGCTGTTGCAGCTGTTTGTTGTGCTGTTTGGGACGTGTGGGGGGCTGGTTGTGCGCGTTTGGGTTGGATGTGTGTGTTGGCCGCGTTTTGTGTGGGCGTTTTGCTGAGTTGTGTTGTTGTTTGTTGTGGCCGCGTGAGCTTTTTGGGTGGTGGGGGAGCTTTGTGGTTTTGTTTTTGTGTGAGTGTGTGAGAGGTGAGTTGTATTTTTTTTTTGTGTTGTGTTTGGTTACTGTTTGTGGTGTTGGTGATGGAGGAGGAAATGTATTTGTTTTGTTGTGTTACTGCTGCTACTGTTCTGTGTTTTTGTGTTCTCCAAATCCTCTCTTCTACACTGTTTTTATTGAAAATGGATGGACAAAAGAGGCTGTGTCCAGAGCTGTTGAGAGGGATCTGTGGCTTAATAAAAAAAAATGGCAAGAAACCAAGCAAAAGGGACAAAAAACTGATGAAGAAAGTGATGGATCTGATGAGAAAATGATGGATCTGTTTTATTAATTAATTAAATAATTAAAATAAATGATAAAAATAACAGCATAAAAAATAAAACAAAACAGAAAATAATTAACAGCAAATAAAAAAAACGAAATTAATAAAGTAATAATAAAAAAAACTAAAGTAAAAATGAAATAACAATAAAACTAAAATTATCGCTTTTGAAATCCTAAATGAGGTACTTTAAAATACCTCCCTGCCGAAATTTCGTCTGAAACGACGAAAATTCTCGGCTTTAAAAAAGACGATTAAAACGAATCAAAACTGGGTCAAAAATTGGGGTACGACAGCTGCCCCTATTTAAGTTTCTTCGTTACGGAGATTTAAAAGTGAAGTTTTAATTCGACGGGTCGAAGAGACTTAAATACAGAGTACCTTATTTTTGACCAATTTTGACGGGAAAATGCTAGGGATGCAATGCTATGCATGCAATGCTGTGAATGCTCGCGATGCAGGTATGAATGCAAAACGACGAAGATGACCTGACTAGGGACGAAACAAAACAAAAAGGCTACTCGAGTTTGTTAAAGAAAAAGGATCCGACTCCACTGGGGATAACAGGTTTCACTGGGGAAGATTGATCATATCCAGCCGCTTACGCTGAAGGTAGATCTCTAAGGACAAAAGTGATCATATCCGGCCGCCTACGCTGGAGGTAGATCCTTGGGGATAAGGGTGATCTCATCTAGCCGCTTATGCTAAAAGTAGATCCTAAGTGCGAAGGCGATCTTATTCAGCCGTTGGTGCTGAAGGTCGATCCAGGAGGATAGGTGATCTTATCTAGCCGCTAATGCTAGAGGTAGACCCCGAGGATAGAGTAATCTTATTCAGCCGTTTATGCTGAAGGTCAATTCCTAAGGAAAGAGGTGATCATATCCAGTCGCCTGCGCTGGAGGTATATTCTTGAGGATAAGAGTAATTTTATTCAGCCGTTTATGTTGAAGGTCAATTCACTAAGGAAAGATGTGATCATATCCAGCCGCCTGCGCTGGAGGTAGATCCCTGATGATAAGAGTGATCTTATTCAGCCGTTTATGCTGAAGGTCGATTCACCGAGGAAAGAGGTGATCATATCCAGCCGCCTGCGCTGAAGGTAGATTCCTGAGGATACGAGTAATCTTATTCAGCCGTTTATGCTGAAGGTCGATTCACTGGGGAAAGGTGGTCTTACTCAGCCGCTTACGCTGAGAGTCGATCCCTAGGGGAAAGTGATGCTTGACCGATTACCCCCAAGTGGGTCTTGGTGGAATGGTAAAGGGTGATATGATCATCGTCAGTCTGACGCTGGTGAAATGATAATGATATGATATGATCATCGCCAGTCTGACGCTGGTGAAATGATAATGATGTGATATGATCATCGCCAGTCTGACGCTGGTGACATGATAATGATATGTTATGGTGGTTGACTCGCTGGGGGAGTTTTAACTGGGGAACCTTAGTGGATGTGAGTTAGTCCACTGGGGAATGGGACAGTTTGGGAAGAAATCCGCCGAGGATTTTTAGAAAAACTTACTAGATAAGTTCTTGAATGAGGTTCACTAGGGAACACTAGGATGACTCACTGGGGAGTATTTGATTGAGGTTCATTGGGGAACATGAGAAATTGTGAGGAGAAGTATGATATGAATATGAGATGCATGCTAATGAATTTGATATGATGCATGCACTATGCTGACATGTGGGGGAACAAACGTCATGTTGGGGATTATGATTGGATGCCGAGCAAGGTCGGGCTTGGTTGTGATTGTGAGAGGGAATGCCCATGAAAATTGGGCTTTATTTATGATTTGTGTTTGCCAGTGATGACTGGGCCTTTTGTGAGTAGGTGTTTGTGGGTGCCAATGATGATTGGGTTTTGGGGTTGCAACTCTACTGAGGAATGCCAATGAAAATTGGGCTTTTTGTGATTAGGTGCCAATGATGATTGGGCTTTGGTCAGGTATGTTGGTGAGTGCCAATGAAGATTGGGCTTTGGTTGGTTAGGCGCCAATGAAAATTGGGCTTTGTTTGAAATGTGAGGAATGCCAATGACGACTGGGCTTTTTGTAGGAAATTGTAGTTGTGATTGCCAATGAAAATTGGGCTTTGGGTTTTTATGGGATAAAATGGTTAGGGTACGATGTTTGGGGTTTTCGATCCTTCGGCATTCGCAAAAACTCATTGCTATCGAAGTTTCAAATGGATGGCTGCTGACGGAGCTTTCGACTTTTCGTGCCTGCATGGGTAGTTTGTATGCTATGTAGATGCCGACTCTGCTATAGACGGGAATCACTTGTTGTTGCTCTGAGAATTCTGAGAGGTACAACACCTCGCCGGAAGTCGTTAATTTCCTTTATGATATTTTCAAATCAAAGTAATCATGATTTCAACAGATTTTATGTTATTATTTTTATTTCAAAATTGTATCATCAAAATAGCATTTAGTGATAGGGAATGACAAAAGGTAAATAAAAAGATGCGCTTTATTGATGGTCAAACAAAGTTTAGTACATGGAATGGTAGCACACTAAAGGTGTAACTCCATAAGATAAATAAGAGAAATGAAGATGGGAAGAGGGAAAACATTGGAAGTTCCCATTGAGTCATGACGACTGCTACTTTTTTAATAACCCTAAGCCCACAACACCCTGCTTCTGAGAATGGTGAAAGGATTGGTTCTTCAGCCGGTGTTAGGAGTAGACTGCCCCAATGTAGTTACATGCCTTTTTCTTTTCCTAACTTTTGCCTAAGTCGCCTTTTCAGGTTTTAGACTTAGCGGGTTTTCTTTTGTTTTTTATATCCCTAACTTTTGCTTGGACCGCTCTTTCGAGTTTTCAGTCCACCGGGATGCCCCTTTTTGCCTAAGTTGCCCTTTCAGGTTTTCAACTTAGCAGGCGTTCTTTTTGTTATTAGGCATAGTATTTCTTGACTACATCGGAATTCACAGGACGCGGGAAGTCCTCGCCGTCCATTGTTGTGAGAATCAAGGCTCCTCCAGAGAAAGCTTTCTTCACTATATAAGGGCCTTCGTAGTTCGGAGTCCACTTTCCACGCGAATCCTTTTGTATAGGTAGGATCCTTTTGAGCACCAAGTCGCCTACTTGGAACTCTCGAGGACGAATCTTCTTGTCGAACGCCTTCTTGAGCCTGCTTTGATACAACTGACCATGGCATAAGGCTATCATCCGCTTCTCATCGATCAGGTTCAGCTGGTCAAACCTTGCTTGAATCCATTCTGCTTCTTCTAGTTTCGTCTCCATCAAGACTCTCATTGAGGGAATTTCTACCTCAATGGGGAGGATTGCCTCCATGCCATATACCAGGGAGAATGGGGTTGCCCCTGTCGAGGTGCGAACCGAGGTCCTATAGCCATGTAAGGCAAAGGGAAGCATTTCATGCCAATCTTTGTACGTTTTCACCATCTTTTGAAGGATTTTCTTGATGTTTTTGTTGGCTGCTTCTACGGCTCCATTCATCTTTGGCCGGTATGGCGAAGAATTGTGGTGTTCGATCTTGAAACTTTCACACAAATCTTTCATCATTTTGTTGTTCAAGTTGGTGCCATTGTCAGTGATGATTTTATTGGGGAGTCCGTAGCGACATATTATCTCCTTTTTGATGAATCGAACTACCACTTGCTTTGTTACATTGTGAAATTCCTGGCAACCTGACTGAAATATGCTGTGCACAATGATGGCACAAATGTCCGAGCGCGTGTCTACTCAGAACAACAATTAAAATAGCGCAACGTAACAAAGCACAAATTAAAAGGAACACAGCGGAAAAGTAAAGTACACAGTGAGTTTGTTAACCCAGTTCGGAGCAACTCTCCTACTCTGGGGGATACCAATCCAGGAATGATTCCACTATTATAGTTCTAGTGAAAAGACCAACGCAGACACACTACTTGACTTTGCACCTAGACCCTACCAGTGGCAACTCTATCTAGGAACTCCTAGATATGAGACCCCGTCTCAATTCCTACCAACAACACAGACAGTGTTGTTATCAAACACACAAAACACAAAACTCAACCAAGAGAAACACACGCTAATAACACATACTTACTCCGTACTTAAAAGCTTAGGAGCAGCTTACAAATTACAACTCAAAACAAACTCAGTCCTTAGCTTGAATCAGGATGATACAAGCAAGGCTCACAATTAACAAACAAAACCCTAAAAACCTTAAAACACACGCTTTGATAACACACACGGTTTTTAGTTACCCAACTAGGGTTTGCCTTCACAAATATATAGTACTGAGATACCACGGGTCTGGGCTTCAAAATAGAGCATGGACGTTGTCCGGTCCAGCTGAAACAATCTTCTAGAAATAATAAAAAGCTTCCAAATATAGAACGATATCTTGTGGAACAAATAGCAAGGCAAATAAAACTTCAAGCAAATCTTCAATCAGATACACGCGCCTTGATCAGCAAGCTAGAGGAAAATAAATCTTCAGACAAATCTTTTGGAAGATTGCGTACACAAATATAAAACGCTAGCTGGCGCGAAAGCACAAGTCACGTAATGCTGTTCCATATGCTACCGCATCTGTCCCAGCATTTGGCTAGTAGATGTTTTTGCAAAATGTAGCCAATCTACAAAAACCCAACAATCTCCCCCTTTGGCAAAATTTTGGCTAAAACACTCTAGAGCCAGTTCTTTGGGAGATACACAGATAAGATTCCTTCACGTCAACATAGGCACACAACAAGAAAGGAAAAATCGTAGCATATAATAAGATTACTTCCACGCGAGAAAGAGTCAAAGATGGCTTGCAAATAGAATCAGAGGCATGCACCAGATAGCACAAACATCTAGCCTCACAGGAACAACCAGAGAGAAATAAACTCTCATATAGTGGAATCACATAGAGAAGGGAAAAAATAAATTTCCACACACCAAGAATAAAAACTCAAGAGCTCAGCTCCCCCTCAAAACATGTACCAGGACTCCCCCTCAACATATACTACACTCCCCCTCAACACATGTAACCATACATAATATAAGCTTCAAATCATGCACACAAGTAACAGATATAAATCAATTCTACTCCCCCTTTTTAGCCAAAAATTCTGACAACCAACAGATAGGGCAAACTCATAGAAAGTGCATAGAAGCATAAAGAGTGCATAGAAACCACAAAGTGTGCAGAGAAACCACATAGAGGGCATATTACAGACCAGAAGCACACATGGTGCATAAGAATTCAGGGCATAGCCCAGTCACCAACAAAATACAAAAGAGTACATCAAAAGAGATCAGAACAAAACAAGAAAATCAGAAATCCTCAGAATCATCAGAGGCATCTTCAGAGTCACCAGTAGAAGCAACAGGCACATTTCCTCCTTCTTCCTCATCCTGCTCACCCTCATCATCAGCTTCAGCCTTCAAAGCTGCAATTATCTTGTCAATCTTCACCTTCCTAGCTCCAAGGGCCACACTTGTCTCAGTAAGATCAGCAATCATTTGCTTTCTGGAGAGCACACCAGATGTCCGGACAGAAGTATGATAAGTGCTTAAAAGTTGATATATTTTGCTAACTTTTAGGGCACTTATGCTTACTTGTTGTACAAGTTACCTTAGGATTAGGGCATAAATGTATTAGAAATGCAATGAATGAGATCCTAAGCCTTACCCCACTTGATTATGCAGGAAATGCATGCTTGAACCTGATTGATGCAAAAGATTGAAGCATTTTCTCATGCCATCGCTACAAGCGCAGGACTCATCGCTAGTAGCGAGGATAGGCAGGGATTTCCAGACATCCATCGCTTGAAGCGCAGCACCCATCGCTAGAAGCGAGCCTAGGCAGGGAATTTCAAAGGCTGGTCGCTAGTAGCGACAGACCTGGTCGCTATAGCGACCAATGGGGCGGTTTAATGCTGATGGTGACGTGGAGCTCTTGGATTGGCCAACTGAAGTCCTCGCTACAAGCGACAGACTGGTCGCTTGTAGCGAGCGAAGATTTTCTCAGCATATAAATAGATTTTTAAGCTCATTTCTGAATATATAGCTTTTTATCAGAATATTTAATTTTCCAGAGCTTAGAAAACTTATAATCTTTGAGAGAGAATAGGCTTAGAAGGAGGAAAACTTCATATAGCAACTAGAGTTGGATTGAAGAAGATCATTAGAAGCTTTGAGACATCAAGCTCTCAACTATCTTCATCTTTCTTTCCTATTTTGCAAGAGTTGTCATGAAAATGATCAACCAATCTCCTTTGTTGGGATTGATAGGTAATCTATCACTCATGTTGTAAACTTTTGATTATTCAATATATAATTCTAGCAATTTTTATATACCATTGAATTTCTTCTTGCTTTTCAATCTTATGTTTGATTTAAATGTTGTTGAAAAAGGCTTTTGAATCTAGGTTTAGAAGGATTTTCTATCAAGATAAGAAATTCTAGAAATGGGATTTGGTTTTGATAATTACATTATAGTATTGAATCATAATGCTTTTGGATCGTTTAATAGATTGAGAAATCATCGATTAAACGATACAATCGATATCTCGACGTCATTTGGGAAATCAATGATGTTATTGAGCAATACGTAATAATGCAATATATAAGAAAACGCTAGAATTCGTATTTGTGATCAATCGGATATAACCAATGTGTGATTGATGAAAGTCAATCCTAAACACCTTCTATGTCCTATTACTCTACCATTTATTTATTATGATTTAAAGTATGAGTAGTGTAGTAAAACAAACAAGTAAACCCTAACTTAAAACGATAGTCGAAGTTGAACGGAATATGATATCACCTTAATCCCTGTGGAACGATATAAAACTAATACTTGCATCCGCAGTACTTTAACAAAATGGCGCCGTTGCCGGGGATTAAAGTTTTGATGTTATAATCATTGCAACTTTAATTATGGTTTTAAGCAATTTTGCACAAAATTCTTTTATGTATATAACTAATACTCTTATCCATCTTGTTTGCTAATTCTTTGTGGTCAGATTATTGAAATCGTTTATGCGAGGTCAAGTTTCCGAGGACCAACTTCTTTTTGATTCCGAGATTGAAAGAACAGCTAGAAGAGCTAATAGCAAGAATCGGAGAAAGAAGCAACAAGCTAAGAGGAGGCAACAAGAGGAGAGTTCTGTTTCTAGTCATTCATCAAGTCCTAATCCAAACCAAGAGTTACAAATGGCTGCGCCAGGAGGAGATGGAGCAGGAGGTTCTGGGGTTCCATGTCTAAATAGTCCACGTCGTTTTGCTCAATTGGGAAAAGCAACACGGACTACCAAACAAACGGAAATGAAGACGGGGATCCTACAAATTCTATATGCTAATCCGTTCTCAGGATTAGATCATGAAGACCCGTTCCAACATCTCACAAAGTTCTATGAGATTGCGGGAACTCTCGGTGAGACGGAAAATAATGAGGAGGCAATGTGGATGAGAATGTTTCCACATTCATTGATTGGCAAAGCAAAGGAGTGGTACTTAGACCAACCTCCAACGGTGATGACAAACTGGAATACACTTGAGGAGAAATTCCTTGAGAGGTTCTTCCCTCAGAACCGGTTTATGGAGGCAAAGACAACCATTGCGGTGTTTTCACAAGGTACAAGTGAAACACTATGTGAAGCCTGGGAGCGTTTCAAGTCAATGCTCAGGAGATGTCCGAACCATGGATTTGATGAGTTAACACAAATTCATCTTTTCCGGAACGGAATGCAACAACAATCAAAGCTTTTGCTTGACGCTGCAGCTGGTGGTTCTTTAATGGCCAAGAGCGCGGAGGATGCTGTTGCTATTATTGATAGAATGGCATTGAACGATCACCAAGCTCATCACAACCGGAGCCAAAGCCAAAGGAAGACAGGAATCTTAGAGTTGGGAACTAATGATGCGATCCTTGCACAAAACAAGTTGCTTACGCAACAAGTGGAAGAGTTGACAAAGAAAATGGCCAACCTTCCCCAACAGATGAAGGACATTCACAACGAGCAAAGAAGACAACATCAAGTCGCATCTTGCGAGCTTTGTTCGGGAGATCACCCAACCGGATTCTGTCCACCCCCCACAGAAGAGGTAAGCTATGTTGGTAACCAACCAAGGCCTCAACAGTTTCCTAACCAATTCCAAAACCATCCAAACAACTTCCCAAGAGGGAATAACCCAAATTATGGTCAAGGGTGGAGAGGAGAAGCTGGCCAATACAACCGACAACCTTACCAGAATTACAACCAATATCAACCTCCACAACAAAACCGCAACCAATCCACTGATGAAACCCTCAATCTATTCATGCAGCAGTCAATGGCCAATCAGAAAAACACCGATGCGTCCATTAAAAACCTGGAGACGCAAGTGGGTCAATTGGCACAACAACTTTCACAAGCTACTCAACAAGGCGGAGCCTTTACCGCCAACACACAAACCAACCCGAAGGATCATGCATCATCATCGAAATGACAATTAAGTCATTTTGATGAGGAAGCCCTTGCAACAAGAGACAACGAAAATTGCAAGGCAATAGCTACAAGGAGCGGGAAGGTAATTGGCAAAGGTATCGGGGACAATTTAGAAGTAGAGAGGAAGGTGGTTGAGAATGAGGTGAAGGAGAAGGATGAAGATGAAGGGCATGAGGAAGAAACGGAGGATGTACATATAGAGGATGTAGAAGTAGAAAAAAATAATAAGGATGTAGTTGAAAATGAAAACATTGTATGGAAGAAGGATGTGGTGAAGGAGAAGAGCAAGAAGCAAGATATCGTGAAGAATGCACCAACACCGCACCTACCTTACCCAACTACACCAGCCAAAAAAGAGAAGGAGAGGCAGTTTGCTAGGTTCCTTGAAGTTTTCAAGAGATTACAAATCAACATACCATTCTCGGAAGCCTTAGAGCAAATGCCTACCTATGCCAAGTTCATGAAGGAAATCTTATCCAAGAAGAGAAGGTTCAATGAAGAAGAAACAATTTTGCTAGATGCAAATTGTAGTGAGATCATCCAAAACACATTGGCAAGAAAGAAGAGAGATCCGGGCAAAGTTACATTGCTCGTGTCCATTGGCAATGTGGATGTCGGCAAGGCACTTATTGATTTGGGTTCAAGTATCAACCTAATACCCCTATCCGTTGTCAAAAGGATAGGTCATATAGTTGTGAAGAGAACCAACTTAACCTTGCAATTAGCCGACAAATCCTACACTCGTCCATTGGGAATTGCTGAAGACGTGTTGGTGAAAGTCGACAAGTTCTTGTTCCCCGTCGACTTTGTAGTGATGGATATTCCGGAGGATGATGACGTGCCACTACTTCTTGGAAGAACTTTCATGCAAACGGCACGGATGATGATTGATCTTGACGGAGGCTTAATGAAGGTCCGTGTGGACGATGAAGAAGTCAATTTCAACATCCATGAAGCCATGAGGTTCCCTAGTGATAAAGCTGCATGTCTCAAGATGGATGCAACGGAAGAATTGATTGTTGATACGAGAAACCAGTTGCATGATTTGACGCATCTTGAGAGAGTTTTGACAAATGCACTAAGTATCCTAGGAGAAGAAGATGAGCAAGAGCTTGAAGAGTGTTTGAAGGAGCTCGATTCGTTGAAGGAAATTCCTCCTCACAAAGCCAAAATCGAGGAATTAACGAATGATGCTAAAGTAGAAGAAGTGAAACCGGAGATGAAGATATTGCCCTCACATTTGAAGTATGTGTTTCTTGACAAAGAGGGTACCAAACCGGTGATCATTAGTAGCTCCTTATCAAACCTTGAAGAAACAAGATTGGTCGAAGTTTTGAAGTCCAACAAAGAAGCAATAGGTTGGACACTATCCGACTTAAAAGGGATAAGTCCTTCCTATTGTATGCACAAGATCATGATGGAAGAGGATTATAAGCCGGTGGCACAACCTCAAAGACGGCTAAACCCAAACATGAAAGAAGTAGTCCGGAAAGAAGTAGTGAAGCTACTAGAAGCCGGCATGATATATCCGATCTCGGATAGCTCATGGGTTAGTCCGGTTCAAGTTGTCCCTAAGAAGGGAGGTATGACAGTTATCACAAATGAGAAGAATGAGCTCATACCGACGAGAACCGTGACCGGTTGGAGGATGTGTATTGACTACCGGAGGTTGAACAAAGCAACGAGAAAAGGATCATTTTCCTCTACCATTTATGGATCAAATGCTAGAGAGGCTGTCAGGACAAGCTTTCTACTGTTTCCTTGACTGGGTATTCAGGTTACAATCAGATATCAGTGAATCCAGACGATCACGAGAAGACTGCATTTCACATGTCCTTTTGGGGTATTCGCATATCGACGCATGCCGTTCGGTTTATGTAACGCTCCAGCAACATTTCAAAGATGCATGCAAGCTATTTTTGCCGACTTGATAGAGAAAAGCATTGAAGTGTTCATGGACGACTTCTCAGTTTTCGGGTCATCGTATGATTATGCTTGGAGAATCTGGATACGGTACTGAAAAGGTGCAAGGAAACCAACTTGGTGCTCAATTGGGAGAAGTGTCACTTCATGGTAACCGAGGGTATTGTCCTTGGTCACAAGATCTCCTCCAAGGGTATCGAAGTTGATAAAGCTAAGGTCGACGTGATAGGAAAACTTCCACCACCAGTCAATGTCAAAGGGATCCGAAGCTTCCTAGGCCATGCCGGGTTCTATCGGAGATTCATCAAAGACTTCTCAAAAATCGCAAAGCCATTGAGCAACCTGCTCAACAAAGATAAGTCTTTTGATTTTGATATTGACTTGTTTAAATGCATTTAATAGTTTGAAGGATAGCTTAACATCCGCACCCATAATCACCGCACCAAACTGGATATATGATTTTGAACTTATGTGCGATGCTAGTGATTATGCGGTAGGCGCGGTGTTAGGTCAACGCAAAAACAAAATTTTTCATGCTATACACTACGCAAGTAAAGTTTTAAATGACGCACAAGTCAATTATGCTACTACTGAAAAAGAATTACTTGCTATAGTGTTCGCATTAGAAAAATTTCGTTCATATCTCATTGGTTCAAAAATTGTTATCTGGACTGACCATGCAGCTATAAAGTACTTGATTACCAAACCCGACTCAAAGCCGAGACTCATCCGTTGGATGTTGCTACTCCAAGAGTTTGATTTGGAGATTAAGGACAAGAAGGGGACTGAGAACCTAGTAGCTGATCACCTGTCCAGATTGGTGAACAAAGAGATAACGAAGAATGAAAGGGACATCCTTGAAGAGTTCCCGGATGAACAATTGCTTACGGTGCAAGAAAGACCATGGTTCGCGGACATGGCCAACTACAAAGCAACGGGGTTCATTCCGGAGGATTACACTTGGCAAATGAAGAAAAGGTTGTTGAGAGACGCCACTCAATTCATTTGGGATGACCCATACTTATTCAAGATTGGAGTAGACCACTTAATAAGAAGATGTGTTGCTAGAGAAGAAGCCAAGGACATCATGTGGCATTGTCACAACTCGCCATATGGTGGTCACTACAGTGGAGAAAGAACTGGAGCTAAAGTTCTTCAAGCTGGCTTTTATTGGCCCTCGTTGTTCAAAGATTGTTATGAACATGCGAAAGAATGCGAGAGTTGCCAGAAGACCGGAGGGATTTCAAAGAGGAATGAAATGCCTCTACAAAGTATCCTTGAAGTCGAAGTCTTCGACTGTTGGGGTATTGACTTTGTAGGGCCATTTCCATCTTCTTTGAACAACGAGTATATTCTGGTGGCTGTTGATTACGTTTCAAAGTGGGTTGAAGCAATAGCATCTCAGAAAGCCGATAGCAAAACGGTGGTCAAGTTTCTGAAAAGGAACATCTTCTCCCGATTTGGAACTCCAAGAGTGCTAATAAGTGATGGAGGTTCACACTTCTGCAATCAGCAGTTAGCAAAAGCACTTGAGCACTATGGAGTAAAGCACAAGGTAGCTTCACCATACCATCCACAGACGAACGGTCAAGCCGAGGTAGTCCAACCGAGAAATCAAGCGGATTACTTGAGAAGACCGTGTCATCTTCAAGGAAGGATTGGGCTATGAAACTGGACGAAGCGTTGTGGGCCTATAGGACCGCATACAAAGCTCCTACGGGTTTCACCCCATTCCAGTTGTTGTATGGGAAAGCGTGCCACTTGCCGGTCGAGTTGGAGCACAAAGCGTTTTGGGCGCTCAAGTTTTTGAACTTTGATCAAGAGCAAGCTGGGGAGAAGAGGAAACTTCAAATGCATGAGTTAGAGGAGATGCGTGACCAAGCCTATCAGTCAAGCAAGCTCTATAAGGAAAAGGTTAAACGATATCATGACAAGAAGATCATGAAGAGGGAATTCAAGCCTGGTCAGATGGTCCTGCTGTTCAATGCAAGACTGCGATTATTTCCGGGTAAATTGAAGTCCAAGTGGTCCGGTCCGTTCATGATAAAGGAAGTAAAACCTTATGGAGCTGTGGAGCTTGAGGATCCTATCACCAAGTCGACGTGGACAGTGAATGGACAAAGGCTGAAGCCATATTTTGGAGGTGAAGTCGTTCGACACACGACGACGATTTCACTCATCGATTCACATGCATAAGCGAAACAGGCGTCGATCTAATGACGTTAAACAAGAGCTTGTTGGGAGGCACCCCAATTTTGTAAGTATGTTGTGTTTTTAGTGTTAGTTTACTTCTGTACAAATATTTATGCATGTTGGGATAGTGGTTAGAACTTCAAAATTTATTTTTCTGTTTTCTGTCATGGTCGCTACAGCGACCAACTCATCGCTGTAGCGATGGAATTTACACTTGTCGCTTGTAGCGACGCACTTGTCGCTTGTAGCGACAGCTTTTGCACTTGCGCTTGTAGCGCCAATGTTCGCTTGTAGCGATGGGCTTTTTGCCTGTCGCTGTAGCGACGAATCGCGCGCTTGTAGCGAGCGTATCAGAAAACAGTTTTATAATACCCAGGCTTGACCTGTCGCTTCAGCCACCCCCCCAACCACTTTCATTTATTATATTAGCCGTTTTAAACTTACATTATCGCATCTGTAACATTCCATTAGCATCCATATCAATTCTGCATCTCTGTCATTTCTATTTCTGCAAATCTTCAACAAAATCACTAAGAGCCTGTGTTAATCTTGCTAAAACAACTCTTCAAGTAAGTATTTCGACCTTGTCTGTTCTTGTTTTTAAGCTTTTTACTGCTTTTTGGTGCTGCATGCTGATTTTAGAAATTTAGGGTTTTAGGGTTTTACGAAATTTCAATTAAATCATGCCCTGTTGTTACCCATTGCTTATACTTAGTTTAAGCTGTTGTAAATGAACTAGAATCACTAGGAAAACTTCCCTTTAATCCTCTTGTACATAGAAATCATATTTTTGGAAAAAACCCTTTTGTAAAATTCAAAATAAATTAGGGTTTTTGAGGATTTAGGAAGTTTAGGTGATTGTTAGTCATTTATTTTAGCTTTAATGATGATTTCGCATGCTATAAGTTAGTCAAAATCAAGAAAAACATGAAATTTGAAAAAGGGTCTTGTCGCTAGAACAGCGCTTGTAGCGCAGGAATCTGGGATTTTCTGGGTTTCGTCGCTACAGCGACCAAGCTGTCGCTTGTAGCGAGCGAACCCAGAATTTGTTTTATTTGTGTTTTGATTGATATATGACTTGTGTCCTACCTAACTTTTATCTGTTTTAACTCATTGTGTAGGAATGGCACCTAAAACATCCTCAAAACGTCAAAGAAACGTTGAAAGTTCCTCTTCACGACCAAGGGTCAATGTGCCACAACACGATGCAGCTCGTTTCCTCAGCTGGAGGAACCAGGAGAGATACGAGGAACTGAGAACGAGAAGAATCTGGTCCGAGAAGAGATTTGAAATTTCTGAAGAGGGTGAATATGGGCATATAGCAGCTGTGATTAAAGAGAGGAAGTGGGGAATCCTTTGCACACCACCGAGGAGGATCAACTATGAGATCGTGCGCGAGTTTTACGCGAACGCGATCCCCGCCGATCCGTCTGATGAGTTTACCTTCACGACCTACGTGCGTGGGCGCACCGTCACATTCGACCGCATGTCCATCAACGCATATCTGGGCAAGCCTTTGGAGTTGGTTGATGATGAAGAGGATAATATACTTGCACCCACAGCACTGTGTGATTTTGGTGAGCGTCAGAGGAGTGGAGAGTGGGACCACGACACCATAGCACAGGACATCTTCCAGCAGGGGAAGAGTTACGACTTGAGTAGGGCTTCGGGTAAGCCTTTCCGAGCACTCCGTGAGGACATGACCACTGAGGCTCAGGTAATCCTTACCCTTATTCTTTATAACATCCGCCCTAAGTCTCACACCTCTTCCACCACTTTAGATGTGACCCCCCTTGTTCACTACATCCTCACTCAGCGTCAGGTCGACGTAGCTAGGCTGATAGCTAATGAGATGAGGATAGTTGCTGAGAGTGGACTATTACCCCCGGGCAAACCTAAGTGCCCTTTGACTTTTCCCGGGTTGATCATGGGTCTGTGTAGGAGAGCCAGAGTTCATATGCCATCACAAGTTGATGAGGAGATTAAAAATCCTATTGATGATAGATACATCAATAGGTATTGCTCTACACCTGCACCTGTTGCCCCACCACCACATCCTCACACCTCAGCCGGACCTTCATCCTCAGCAGGACCTTCTCACATGCCACCACCACCACCACCTGAGACTACTAGCCACCCTAGCCATCCGACCATTCCACCTTTGGACTTTTCCGGTTGGGATTATGCTACTGTGAGCTCTATGCTGTTGGCGCAGAATGCGTCAAATCATCGGGCACTTACTACGCTTCAGAGCCATCTGCACGACAGTGGCCATAGCCCGTGGACACCTGCGTTCTTCTCCGAGCACATTGCTTGGCCTGGGGACAGGCCATTCTTTCCAGGAGGGGCAGAGGCAGCTGGTGCTGGTGATGATCAGGATGCTGGAGACGATGGTGATGACGACATTGATGTCGATGCTGATCTGGGTGATGATTCTTCATTTGAGTCTATTGATCGCAGGGTAGCTGACTTGATTGACTCTGAGGACGACATGGCCACAGATTCAGATTGATGCAGAGCTGCAGATCTTGATTTGTTTTCCCTTTCGTTTTATTTATTCTGCTTTGTATTTTAACATTTTGTTTTATGCTTTGTACTTTGGGTATTTCTGTTGTACCTTGGTTAATATTATGTTTATGTTTATGTTATTTATATTTTGGGTATAACATGTTAGTATAGTTTCTATTTTAATTATGCTTTAGTGTTTATTTATGTTAAAATTTTTTTTTGAAAATCCCAACAAATTTTGAAAGAAAGATGATTGATTCAAAAGCAATGCTTGAACTGTGAATCATCTGAGTGATAATGATAAGAATGAGTGTTAAAGCGCGCAGCTAAGGTACTCGTTTTCTCGTTTTTCTAGGTATATTCTTTAATGTGAATAAGTTCTTTACACGCACAAGTTAATTTATTCAGTTTTTAAGCAAGCATGTGTTTAGTTTTGAACCAATATAGAACTAGCCAAAAATGTGAGGAATCCTCAACCTATGTATATATGCAGGAGACCAATACCATGTTTAACTCAGTTAGATTATGTTAAATCTGTTGTTGTTTTAATTTGTATAAGAGCATTGAAATGATCAAGGCAATCTTTTTGAAATTGAGAGAAATACTTGACCAAATGAACCTACCCTGTGAGATGTGTGAGTATCTGTTAACCCAGCTGAGCCTAATGGAATCAGAATTGTTAACTGTGGACTGTCAATTTAATAAGCTCATCTGCTTATTTAAATTGCCGGAGTTTGTAAAAAAAATTCAGTCACAGTTAACTCTCTATTGAATTCTGATAATTGTTTTCTTTTGAACCCTTATCCGTCGTTTTTATTGACCTTTGCCATAATAACAAAGGAACATTCGATTAGGGTATCATTGGAATAAGTTGGGGAGAAAGGAAGGTTTTATTTAAGTCAATGTATGGTGAATGTAATATTTGATCTTGACAATCTTGAAAAAAAAAAAAAAAAGAAATGAAAAAAGAAAGAAAAGCAAACCAAGAAAAAGAAAAGAGAAAAATGAAAAGGTTTGCAAGATTTCAAAGAAAAATAAAAGTTGTCAAGAATCAATCAAGAAATAGAAAAGAATGAAATTCACCAAGTGTTGTATTGGAGAAAGAAGGAAGTTGTAATTAGTTTGAATGTTTCCTTTTGCTTGGCCATTTGAATTCAAATATCCCACATATGACAATTCTTTTGTAGCCTAGCCCAATTACAACCCTTAAAGTCCTTTTGATCAATGCCTTTTATGCTTTTGGAAATGATAATTAGATAGACACATAATTTGATTGTATGTTATCATGTTTATTGGATGAGTGTTCATAACCCTCGCAAATGATTTCAATTGTTCATATACTTTATAAAGAAGTGTGTTAGGTTTGGTTCAAATTTAAACATGTTGCTTGTTTAGGATTGTATGATTTAATTCCTTGTGTTTAGAACTAGTTCACATTTGTAGAATGTATCTTGTTTAATGAGAAACTGGACTTAAGCTTGCGCAATCACATTTGAATCACTCTTTGGATGTTTAATTCTTCACACTTTTGAATCTTTTGCTAAATTGCTCAATACTGTGGTTTTCAAAGCTTTGAAAAATTTCCTTTTGTTCTTTGGTTTGAGGACAAACCAAAATGTAAGTTGGGGAGAGTTTGATAAGTGCTTAAATGTTGTTATATTTTGGTACAAATTTAGGGCACTTATGTTTACTTGTTGTACAAGTTACCTTAGGATTAGGGCATAAATGTGTTAGAAATGCAATGAATGTGATCCTAAGCCTTACCCCATGTGTTTATGCAGGAAATACATGCTTGAACCTGATTGAAGCAAAAGTTTGAAGCATTTCTTCATGCCATCGCTACAAGCGCAGGACTCATCGCTAGTAGCGAGGATAGGCAGGGATTTCCAGGAAGCCATCGCTTGAAGCGCAGCACCCATCGCTAGAAGCGAGCTTAGGCAGGGATTTTCCAGGGTTCATCGCTTGTAGCGATGAACTGGACGCTTGAAGCGAGCCTAGGCAGGGAATTTCAAAGGCTGGTCGCTAGTAGCGACAGGCTGGTCGCTATAGCGACCAAAGGGGCGGTTTAATGCTGATGGTGACGTGGAGCTCTTGGATTGGCCAACTGAAGTCCTCGCTACAAGCGACAGGCTGGTCGCTTGTAGCGAGCGAACATTTTCTCAGCATATAAATAGATTTTTTAAGCTCATTTCTAGATATATAGCTTTTTATCAGAATATTTATTTTTCCAGAGCTTAGAAAACTTATAATCTTTGAGAGAGAATAGGCTTAGAAGGAGGAAAACTTCATTTAGCAATTAGATTTGGATTGAAGAAGATCTTAAGAAGCTTTGAGACATCAAGCTCTCAACTATCTTCATCTTTCTTTCCTATTTTGCAAGAGTTGTCATGAAAATGATCAACCAATCTCCTTTGTTGGGATTGATAGGTAATCAATCACTTATGTTGTAAACTTTTGATTATTCAATATATGATTCTAGCAATTTTTATATACCATTGAATTTCTTCTTGCTTTTCAATCTTATGTTTGATTTAAATGTTGTTGAAAAAGACTTTTGAATCTAGGTTTAGAATGATTTTCTATCAAGATAAGAAATTCTAGAAATGGGATTTGGTTTTGATAATTACATTATAGTATTGAATCGTAATGCTTTTGGATCGTTTAATAGATTGAGAAATCATCGATTAAACGATACAATCGATATCTTGACGTCATTTGGGAAATCAATGATGTTATTGAGCAATACGTAATAATGCAATATATAAGAAAACGCTAGAATTCGTATTTGTGATCAATCGGATATAACCAATGTTTGATTGATGAAAGTCAATCCTAAACACCTTCTATGTCCTATTACTCTACTATTTATTTATTATGTTTTAAAAGTATGAGTAGTGTAGTAAAACAAACGATTAAACCCTAACTTAAAACGATAATCGAAGTTGAACGGAATATGATATCACATTAATCCCTGTGGAACGATATAAAAACTAATACTTGCATCTGCAGTACTAACAAGATACTGGATGGAGTACAGTTGCTCGTTGTGTACCAGCTCAGGAGATTGATGGATATAGTATAAGTATTGTAATAGTATTGGATAATTGTACAGACGAGTAAACTTGTATTCATTCATTTGTGATGTATTATTATTATTATTGAAATTTTTAAATGCATCCAGTATCAGTTTAACGCACATGCTAATATACTAGTTAAAGTTAGTATGGGTGTTACATAAACTATGTGTGGTTATCCACGCGGAAAGTTCCTGCCCGTTCCAGCAATGACTGGAACCCCCTGTGCTCTAACTAGCGAGAACACAGAAGACACAAAGTTTATCCTGATAATTAATTATTCCTTATATATATACATACATATATATATATATATATATATATATATTATATTCCTGATAATTTCCTGAACATCTATATATATAAGAGTCGTCATGTAGGCTCCCTAACGGGCTGGCCTATCCAGAATAAATCTGAAGTGTACATGTGCCACGACTTGTCAACATATATATACATGTTTATACATAATCTATATAAATCCTGATAAATATCCTTGTACCTGTAATATCCCGCTTAAGCGAGACATTTAACAGTATTACAGGAATTAAACGTATTGGAATGGCAAAGTTGTAAATAGAGGGAAAAGGGACCAAATTGAGATAAATATGAGTTTTTCTCATATTTATCACTTCATTCCTCTCTCTAAAAATCTGAAAATCCTTCTCCCCTCTCTCTAGAAATCGCCCTCACCAATCTTCACCCTTAATCCATCAATTTCTTCCTAAACTCTTATGATTCAAGCAATCAAAGTCTTGGAAAAACTTGGAACAAGAGAAGCTAAGGAAAAACTAAGGAAAGGAGGATTTCACAAGTGGAAGTTTTGGGTTTGGAGCTTAGCCAGCTTATTACCAGTTATAGGTGAGCTCATCTTGGGTTTTAGAACCCACCTAGAGTGAGTTATATGAGTTTTGCAATTTTATGCAAAGTTATAGAAAGTTTACCCTAACTCCTTGCTTGCTATTTCCTTGCTCATATGTGTTTTAAATTGTCATTTTGCAATAGAAAATCATTCATAACATGTTTGGGATGCTTGGGTATCTTTGTTTGAGCAAAAATGGTGGAAAAACACGTTTTTGGACAAGTTCTGTACTGTCATGGTCGCTACAGCGACCAGCCATCACTTGTAGCGACCAGACAGCATTTTTGCACTGCCTACCGTCGCTTGTAGCGACCAGCCTGTCGCTTGTAGCGACCAAACCAGAACAGCTCATGACAGTTGAGCTGTTCTGGGGGTTCTGGTGCGCGTGGGCGTGGCTTTTTGCAACTGTTTTCTCCTAATACATTTTAGAAACATTAACCACCATTTCAACTCATTCTAAAGGCTTCCAAAGGTTGAGAAATCATAGGAACAAGGAATACGCAAGGCTTGGAAAATGTAGAAACTAAGGTTAAATGTATAGTTAAGATTTAATAGCGGCATATGACAACGATATGTCGAATCCTTGATAGGAAAACAAGATTATAGGTGTATTCGGATTAGAATACAAGGGTAATAGGAATGCTTCGGCATTTGAAGTTTCAATTAAGCTTATAGTGTTGGTTCTCCAACAATTAATAGGTGGCTTATGAGAACGATAAGCCAAGAACCATGTGTCATAGGTTATGTGTTACAGGATAGTTATTATATGATTACAGTAACAGATATGTATATTTATATGTAAAAGTTAAAGAATAATACATCACAGTCATAGGCATGTTCAGCAGACTCCGGGATACGCCGGATGGGACTTCTCCGAGAGGGTTGTCCACATGCAATTCATAGTGGAGTCCGGTGTTAGCCTGATATGATAGGAATTTCAACGGGTCATAGGGAGATGTACTTTGGGGTTACTCCACCCGGACCGCACTCCGTAAAATGAACTCAGATAATAATGTTTGTTCAACGCTAACAGCTAACATAAAACTGTTTATATGTATTATGTTTCATAGTTATAGTCAAAGTTATAGTTACAGGAAGATTTACAGTTACAGGTAGTTTACAGTTATAGTTATAGGCGGTTTAAATCCTTGGGGATAGAATTAAAGACTTGGCGATCATAGTTTTTCCCCTAGATTGCCAAGGTAGGCATGGCGACCCTAGGTTCCCTGTGGTTGCCAACAATAGGTTGGGTAGAGCTCACTGAGACATTATGTCTCATCCCATTCCTTCTGGTGCAGGTTCACAGGCAGGTTCTCAGGCAGCACACAACAAGGGTAAGGAGAAAGCTTTGGACTGATCGTGCTGATGTTATATGTTTTATAGTTTGACTGTATTATGTGGTTGTACCTATGATGTACATGTATCAGAGAGATGTTGTATAAACTTTGGATTGTAATATTACTATGTGATGTAATATTCTGAACGAACTTTTAATATTGTAAATTAATGTATCCAGTACGAAATTCTAATACTCGTATAAGATCCTAGGCAATCTTAATATGGGTGTTACAATTTGGTATCAGAGCAGGTCGATTCAGACCGTGCCTTGGGTCATTAAAATACAAATCAAGTTTTTGGATCTCTTGGATCCAGGACATTATTCTAAATGTTATATCTGGTTGAAACTGATCACTTTGACTTGTGTATGACAGTTAGGATAAGATGTCCGGGAGAAGAAGAGGTCCTGGAAGGCCTAGAGTAAACCAGGCCAATGCTGAGGAAGTCGGAGGAGACCCTGATATGAATTTTTGGGCTCAAATGATGCAACAGCAGCAGGCGTTGCAACAACAGTATCAAGAGCAGCAAGCCCAACAACAGGCTCAATCTCAGCATGAATGGATGGAGATGATGCACCAAGGGCAAGGTGCTCAGGAGCAGACACCACCACCAGTTGTGGCAAATCCGTCTTTCCGGGAATTTAATAGAAACCACCCTCCTGAGTTTAATGGGGAAGGTGAGCCTCCAGAAGCCAAGAGATGGCTAAAACAGATTGAGAAAGTGTTCCGGATGGCGGAGTGCTCAGAAGAGAGTAAGGTATTGTTAGCTACCAATCAGTTCAGAGGCGCAGCAGAAGATTGGTGGGAATCTGCTCAGCGCAGAATGATAGCAAATGACATTGAGATTAATTGGGATAGCTTCAAGGAAGCAATGCTAGAGAAGTATATACCGATGTCATATAAAGTAAAGAAAGAACAAGAGTTCCTTGAATTGAAACAAGGTGGCATGTCAGTCACCGAGTTTACTAAAAAGTTTGAAGAGTTGTCATACTACTCCTCTCACAACGAGTATGCCGGTAATGAGAACTGGAAGATGAATCAGTATAGGCGTGGGTTGAGAGGTGAAATTGATACAGTAGTGAGCCTTCAAAGAAATACCAGCTATGATGAAATGGTTCACGACAGTTTGGTTGCTGAAGCGGGTTTTGCCAAGACCGCTAAAGAGAAAGCTGCATTATTTGAAAAGAGAAAGGGCAAGTTTCAAGATAGGTACCAAGAGAATAAGCCTAAGGGCTCTCCTAAGAGGGGCAAACAATCGTTTTCACCACAGGCGAGTACCACTTGTAAATACTGTGGGAAAGTACATTACGTTGAATGCATGAGACGTACAGGTGTGTGTTTCGGGTGTAGGCAGCCGGGGCACGTCTTAGCAAATTGTCCAGAAAGAAAGAGTAAGAGTGGAGCTGAAGGTACTACTACAAGTAAAGGTAGGGTGTACTCCCTTGATGGCCAGAAGGCTTTGGCCAATGAAGACTTAATTGCTGGTATGTGTTATCTAGGCTAGAATCCAGTTAAAGTACTCTTTGATTGTGGTGCAACATGTTCCTTTATTTCTTATAAGTGTGTAGAAACACTTCAGTTATCTATGTCACCATTGATTCCTCCTATGACGGTATCTACCACTACAGAAGGTGGAGTTGTAGCTAGTTTTATATGTGAGAATTGCCCGATCACTGTATCTAGCAAGACATACTACATAGATTTGGTGTGTCTTCCCATGATACAACTAGATGTGATCCTAGGAATGGATTGGCTTTCTGCTAATCATGTGTACATTGGATGTGCGGAAAAGTGTATTTTTATGCCTACAGAAGATACGACTGAAGGTGCGGCCTTATCAGAATTAATTAATCGCACTCATCAGCTTACCCAACTTATGTGTGCTCAGGATAGGGGTTTTTATATAATGATTACTGTGACTTCAGAATCAGAGCTGAGTCCCAGTGACATTCCAGTTGTCAGTGATTATCTAGTTGTTTTTCCTTCGGAGATAATTAATTTACTCCCAGAACGAGAAGTTGAGTTTTCTATTGATCTCATCCCAGGATCGGAGCCAGTATCTGTGGCGCCGTATAGAATGTCACCGTCAGAGCTTAAGGAATTGAAGTCTCAGTTAGAGGACTTAATTCAGAAACATTTTATCAGGCCCAGTGTGTCACCTTGGGGTGCACCAGTGTTGTTGGTTAAGAAGAAGGATGGTAGTATGAGATTGTGTATCGACTACCGCCGGCTGAATAAAGTGACAATTAAGAACAAGTATCCACTCCCGAGGATTGATGATCTTTTGGACCAACTCAAAGGAGCAGCAGTATTTTCAAAGATTGATCTCAGATCAGGATACCACCAGATTCGCATCAAATCATCAGATGTATCTAAGACGGCGTTCAGAACACGTTACGGACATTATGAATTTCTGGTTATGCCTTTTGGAGTGACTAATGCTCCAGCAGTGTTTATGGACTACATGAATAGAATTTTCCAGCCTTACCTGGATCAGTTTGTGGTGATCTTCATTGACGATATTTTGATATATTCAAAGGACTCACAGGAACATGCCCAGCATCTGAGAATTGTTTTGGACATTCTCAGAGAAAATCAGTTATATGCAAAATTCAGCAAATGTGAATTTTGGTTGTCGGAAATCCAGTTTTTGGGTCATGTTATCTCTAAAGGAGGAGTGTCAGTGGACTCATCTAAAGTCGAAGCTGTCCTTAATTGGGCCAGACCAGTGAATGTGACTGAAGTTCGGAGTTTTCTGGGTTTAGCAAGTTACTACCGAAGATTTATTATGAGATTTTCACAGATTGCTTTGCCTTTGACATGTCTCACGAGAAACGATGTGCCTTTCGTTTGGGATGAAGATTGTGAGAAACGTTTCCGGACCTTGAGGGAGAAGTTATCCAAGGCCCCAGTATTAGCAATACCGGATCCCGAGAAGAAATATGTTGTTTATTGTGATGCGTCCTCTAAGGGGATGGGTAGTGTGCTCATGCAGGAAGGGAATGTAATAGCTTATGCTTCTCGGCAACTTAAATCTCGTGAGGAGAATTACCCTACTCATGACCTTGAGTTGGCAGCTATAGTTTTTGCCTTGAAGGTATGGAGGCATCATTTATATGGAGCACAGTTCGACTTGTTCAGTGACCATAAAAGTTTAAAGTATTTGTTCGATCAACGAGAATTGAACATGAGACAGAGAAGATGGATGGAATACTTAAAAGATTTTGATTTTGAGTTAAAGTACCACCCGGGAAAGGCGAACGTAGTTGCTGACGCCTTAAGCAGGAAATCCTTGTTGAGAGCAGAAGTGTTGATGCACACTTGTGGTTTATATGAGAAATTTAGAGATCTTAATCTCAGTGTCACAGAGTTGAACAATGGCATTTTGTTGCAAAGATTAGAGGTCACTTGTGATTTGCGGTCCAGGATCGCACAGGCTCAAGAATCGGATAAGGATCTTCAGAGGAGGATTGGACAATCAGAGTTTTCAAGGGCATCGGATGGTACTCTGCTGTTTGAAGGTAGGGTTTGTGTTCCCAGTGATGCTAATTTAAAAAGGTTAATTTTGGAAGAGGCACACAAGAGTAGTTTCAGTATTCACCCGGGTACCACTAAAATGTATCAAGATTTAAAGAAGGATTATTGGTGGCCTGGAATGAAGACCGATATTGTGGAATTTGTATCGCGATGTATTGTGTGTCAACAAGTAAAGATTGAACACCAGAGGCCTGCAGGGATGCTAGTAACATTAGAAATCCCTCAGTGGAAATGGGAAGAGATATCCATGGATTTTGTAACAGGGTTACCTCGAACTCTACGAGGACATGATTCAATTTGGGTAGTAGTCGACCGGTTAACTAAGTCTGCTCACTTCTTACCGGTTAGGACTACGTACAGGGCTGCTCAGTATGCAGAATTGTTCATAGCAGAGATTGTGAAACTGCATGGTGTTCCAACTAGTATTGTTTCGGATAGAGATCCTATTTTCACTTCTCACTTTTGGAAAACTTTTCAGAGGGCTTTAGGAACAAGGTTAAAGATGAGTACGTCCCATCATCCTCAAACAGATGGTCAATCTGAGAGAACTATTCAGACATTAGAGGATATGCTACGTGCATGCATTTTAGAGGATGGAGGAAGTTGGAATAATCATCTACCTTTAATTGAATTTTCTTATAATAACAGTTACCATTCTAGCATTGGAATGGCACCTTATGAGGCATTGTATGGCAGAAGGTGTAGGACACCACTTTGTTGGTCAGAGGTTGGGGTAAAAGTATTCTGGGACCTGAGATTATTCAGGAGACCACTTTAAAGATTAAATCCATTCAGGATAAAATCAGAACTGCTCAGAGTCGACAGAAGAGTTATGCGGACAAGAGGCGAAGACCTCTAGAGTTCGAAGTGGGAGATCATGTTTTCCTGAAAGTTACCCCTAAGTTGGGATTACGAGGAGTTTACGGGACAAAGAAATTGAGTCCAAGATTTATTGGGCCATTTCAGATACTTAAACGTGTCGGTCCAGCAGCCTATCAGTTGGCTCTGCCACCGGCTATGTCAGGATTACATGATGTCTTCCATGTTTCTCAGTTAAGGAAGTTCATTCCAGATCCTTTTCAACCAGTAGAGTTGGAAACCATCGACTTGAGATCGGATTTGACTTTTCGGCCAGAACCGGAACGGATCATTGAACGTGATGTCAAGGCATTGAGGAACAAGGAGATTCCAATTGTTAAAGTTATATGGAAAGGTTCTCCCTACGGAGAAGCTACATGGGAATTGGAATCAGAGATGCTGGAGAACTATCCGTATCTATTTACAGGTAATTTCTAAATTTCGAGGACGAAATTTCTTTAAGGGGGGTAGAGTGTAATATCCCGCTTAAGCGAGACATTTAACATTATTACAGGAATTAAACGTATTGGAATGGCAAAGTTGTAAATAGAGGGAAAAGGGACCAAATTGAGATAAATATGAGTTTTTCTCATATTTATCACTTCATTCCTCTCTCTAAAAATCTGAAAATCCTTCTCCCCTCTCTCTAGAAATCGCCCTCACCAATCTTCACCCTTAATCCATCAATTTCTTCCTAAACTCTTGTGATTCAAGCAATCAAAGTCTTGGAAAAACTTGGAACAAGAGAAGCTAAGGAAAAACTATGGAAAGGAGGATTTCACAAGTGGAAGTTTTGGGTTTGGAGCTTAGCCAGCTTATTACCAGTTATAGGTGAGCTCTCTTGGGTTTTAGAACCCACCTAGAGTGAGTTATATGAGTTTTGCAATTTTATGCAAAGTTATAGAAAGTTTACCCTAACTCTTTGCTTGCTATTTCCTTGCTCATATGTGTTTTAAACTGTCATTTTGCAATAGAAAATCATTCATAACATGTTTGGGATGCTTGGGTATCTTTGTTTGAGCAAAAATGGTGGAAAAACACATTTTTGGACAAGTTCTGTACTGTCATGGTCGCTACAGCGACCAGCCATCGCTTGTAGCGACTTGACAGCATTTTTGCACTGCCTACCGTCGCTTGTAGCGACCAAACCAGAACAGCTCATGACAGTTGAGCTGTTCTGGGGGTTCTGGTGCGCGTGGGCGTGGCTTTTTGCAACTGTTTTCTCCTAATACATTTTAGAAACATTAACCACCATTTCAACTCATTCTAAAGGCTTCCAAAGGTTGAGAAATCATAGGAGCAAGGAATACGCAAGGCTTGGAAAATGTAGAAACTAAGGTTAATGTATAGTTAAGATTTAATAGCGGCATATGACAACGATATGTCGAATCCTTGATAGGAAAACAAGATTATAGGTGTATTCGGATTAGAATACAAGGGTAATAGGAATGCTTCGGCATTTGAAGTTTCAGTTAAGCTTATAGTGTTGGTTCTCCAACAATTAATAGGTGGCTTATGAGAACGATAAGCCAAGAACCATGTGTCATAGGTTATGTGTTACAGGATAGTTATTATATGATTACAGTAACAGATATGTATATTTATATGTAAAAGTTAAAGAATAATACATCACAGTCATAGGCATGTTCAGCAGACTCCGGGATACGCCGGATGGGACTTCTCCGAGAGGGTTGTCCACATGCAATTCATAGTGGAGTCCGGTGTTAGCCTGATATGATAGGAATTTCACCGGGTCATAGGGAGATGTACTTCGGGGTTACTCCACCCGGACTGCACTCCGTAAAATGAACTCAGATAATAATGTTTGTTCAATGCTAATAGCTAACATAAAACTGTTTATATGTATTATGTTTCATAGTTATAGTCAAAGTTATAGTTACAGGAAGATTTACAATTACAGGTAGTTTACAGTTATAGTTATAGGCGGTTTATATCCTTGGGGATAGAATTAAAGACTTGGCGATCATAGTTTTTCCCCTAGATTGCCAAGGTAGGCATGGCGACCCTAGGTTCCCTGTGGTTGCCAACAGTAGGTTGGGTAGAGCTCACTGAGACATTATGTCTCATCTCATTCCTTCTGGTGCAGGTTCACAGGCAGGTTCCCAGGCAGCACGCAACAAGGGTAAGGAGAAAGCTTTGGACTGATCGTGCTGATGTTATATGTTTTATAGTTTGACTGTATTATGTGGTTGTACCTATGATGTACATGTATCAGAGAGATGTTGTATAAACTTTGGATTGTAATATTACTATGTGATGTAATATTCTGAACAAACTTTTAATATTGTAAATTAATGTATCCAGTACGAAATTCTAATACTCGTATAAGATCCTAGGCAATCTTAATATGGGTGTTACAGTACCACTAACTAGGGTACATCCTATCTTGAACTGATACGTGTACCCTCAGTGTCACTCTGATGTGAACAACTAAGGCAAGTCCTGATGTACATATAAATGTACCTGCCTGGTTAAGGGTATCCTGAAAAACTAACCCTTAACATGCATGATACTATTCTCATAAGAATCCTTGAATGTTGAGAAACATTCTTAGTACTCATGTACTTTCAACTGAATACCTCTCAGTTCCTGTTAACCTATTAATGGTTCTAGACATATCGTTATCATATGTCATACTTATGGGCTTACGATCCCATCTATAATAATTCCTGAAATCCTGTGGATAAACTACCCATCATTCTGTATGAAACATATCTTTATCCTAGGTTAATCGTGGAAAGTCTATGAGTATCTTCACCCTAAAGCATATCAAAGACCTTTGGCATGGTACAGTTATTTGTTAATAAAATAGGGTTCTGGGCTACTTCGCTTTGCGGACCCTAATTTCGCTTTGCAAACTCCTGCGTCTGATCCTTCAGACTCTAAACATTCAGAGTCTGAACCTTCAGAACCTGATAATCCTGAGTCTGAAGCTTCGCAGAGCGTCTGAAAGCTTTGCTCTGCGAACTCAGCTTCTGATTACTTTTCAGAGCGAGGTCTAGGCGAAAGTATGCAGTAGCAAAACTCTGCTACTTCGCAGAGCAAACTCCTGGTCGCTCTGCGACTGTAGCAGGACTTAGGATTTTCTGAAAAACGTGTTTCAATCATTAGAACTTTGTTACCCAACTGCCCAGTGATCTTTGAATCATGCCATGGACTCATTTTAAACTAGAAATATATAGTGTATCCAAGGATTAACTGGAATCAAACATATGTATCAAAAAGGGGAAAACTATCCTTTTATTTCTAAACCTTAGCAATTGTTGTGAATCTCACACAATAATGAACCAAAAGGGTTAAGTTACCCTATGGAACTCACCTGAATCATTGCTGGTCTTGCCAAGCTTTCCAAGTCCTAACTTGATTCTTCTCCAAAACCCTAGCTTTGGAACTCATCCTCTTGACTTGGTTTTCCTTAGTTCCTCTTACTTCAATCTTCCCCAAGCTTGCTTGCATGTTGTCCAAGAGTTGAGGAAGAAATCTGGTGGATTAAAAACATGGGATGGTGAGGACCGAATTCTAGAGAGGGAAAGGAAAGTAGAAAAATGACCATAATTGTCGCGTCGATTTTCGGAGATCAAGCTATTGATAAGCGTTGATTCACTGATTTTATTTCACGACTGAACTTTTAATTTTTCAAAAGAAAAGTGGAAAAAAGTTCTAAATTACCACAATTTAAAGATTTTGGGTTCGGGAATCGATTATGCGAGGGGAAGGTATTAGCACCCCTCGCATCCGTTGTACTCAACGGGAACCGTTAGTTAGTTTAGCGTTTAATTGTGTAAGTTTGTTTGCCAAATGTTTGTAAAGAATAAATAAATAAAAGAAGAAACAAAAAGAGAAAAGATTAAAGACTAAAAAACATTAAATAAATAAAAGAAACAAGAAGAGAAAAGATTAAAAGACTAAACATGAGTTTTTTATTACTGTGCTTGACAAGAGTTCGATCTTGCTCCTACGTATCTCCCGGTGCGATGGAGAATTCAAAGCTACGTAGTTCTTTGTAGCAAATGTTTGTGTGTTGATTGATTTTACTTATAAAAAATGATTTGATCGCGCTTGGGCGAAAAAAGTTCGCTTTTAAAATGCAAAAAAAAACATGGTCTACTATCGTTGTGATGATAGCTTAATGAAGACTAACAAATTATTTTACCTACTACCGTTGTGATGGTAGCTTAATGAAGGTGAAAAGGACGGACTCGCACTTGGGCGATGGTATCCGTTTGAAAATGTGCATGGGCGTGAAAAGGGTTTGATAAAAAAGGACGGACTCACACTTGGGCGATGGTATCCGTTTGAAAACGCGCAAGGGCGTGAAAAAGGGTTTGATAAAAAAGGACGGACTCGCACTTGGGCGATGGTATCCGTTTGAAAACGCGCAAGGGCGTGAAAAAGTAAAGTTTGGTGGGTTGGGATTGATTTTAAACGGAGGACGAATATTCAAACAAAAGCGAAGTGTTTACCTCGTTTCCGAATGTTCGGGGAAGCGTCGGGTGTCTACCAAGTTTTCCTTTTTCACTCGCACAAAAGAAAAATTATTTTTTATGTTTTGGTATATTGAAAATAGAATGACAATTTAACAAAAAAAAAAGATATATGAAAGCAAAGTTGAAAACACTAACACTTGGTAATTGAAAACTTAAAAAAAACAAGTTTGTTGCCCAAATTTGTTGTTGAAACTTATGAACAAAGTTTGTTGTTTGAAACTTAAAGAACAAAGCTTGTTGTTCAAGTTTGTTTTTTAAACTCAATGAACAAAGTTTGTTGTTCAAGTTTGTTGTTGAAATCTTAAGAAATCTCAAATAAGAGCAAAAACACTTTGTTTAAAACTTAGGAAATAAGTTTATTACTCAAATTTGTTGTGGGATACTTCTTTCTTTTCTTTTTCTTGTTGTTCAAGTTTTGTTACTCAAACTTGTGAAATTCCAAATATATGCCAAAACTCTTGTTATGTTTTGAACAAAAATGAGTTTTAATCTTCTCAAAAAAAGTTCAAAAAGAAAGGACAAGTTCTGAACCTTAAAATGCCCAGAAAAAATGCTTCAGAAGCTGAATGAACAGTACTTCAGAAGCTGAACTTCAGAAGCTTAACAGTGCGTCTGAAGTACTGTTCAGACGTTGACTTTTTGTTGACCCTCAGAAGCACTGTTCATGGGTTGACTTTTGTTGACCTTCAGAAGCACTGTTCATGGGTTGACTTTTGTTGACCTTCAGACTCTAAACTTCAGAGTCTGAAGCACTGTTCCGACTCTGAACTTCAGAGTCTGGAGTACTGTTCAGACTCTGATTTCAGAACCTCAAAAAGGGTGAGAAACTTTCGAATTTGGTTAGAAAAAGAAGTATCCCACTTCTGTTTTGATGTTTCTCAAACTTTGAGATTGAGGTTTTAAAAGATGTTTGCAGTTCAAAATGAGTTGAAAAACCACTAAGAATGCAGAAAATAATGTTGAATCAAACAGGAACCACTGAACAAATGCAAACAGAAATGCAAATGAAAGATAAAGAGTTTAAAATGACTTACAAATTCCTAGCCAAGACTTGGGATGCAAGAAAGCTGAAAGGGGCTTTGGATAACTGCTGTTTTGCAAAGCTGGGAATGTTGCAGAATACAAACAGCAATAACAATAGTACTTTGTTATTGTTCCTCACTCTTTGTATGATATTTAGTGGCTGCTTGGATTGTTTGATTACTTTGTGATGGTTTGTGATGAAAGAAACAGAAAAACAGAGCTTCTGATTCTCCAAAGGTTGTTATGTAAACTGGTTGTTCCTTCTGGTTCTGAGTTTGTTCTAGATTTCTCTAAACAAACTGCTCAAAGGTTGGATTGAATTGTGTGAAACTGTGTTAAAAGTAGGCTTAAAACTGTGCTTTTCTTCTGAGTTTGTGTTTTAATTCTGTATGAATGGTATTCAAAATTAACTCTGTTTCTATATCAAAATTCCTGTCTGAATTGTGAAATTCTAACTGTCTAAAACCAAGATGCATTGTGTTTCTTATATAGGCGAAAATGTCATCATTTGAAATCAAATGTAATCATGAAAAATCCCTTAACAGCATGGCTGCTTTGTGTGCCATGACCAAGACTTTAGCTAGCATTTAATGCAAAAGGAAGGAGGTGACCTTGCCTTGTGATCATGGTGAAGACTTTGGGGTTAATTCAGATCAAATTGGGGCTGAGTGTGACAGAATTTGCTGGAATCAAGGGAAAACAGGGTGTTGCTCGTGCAGAGCTTGGGGGAAACAATGGAAAAGGTATGCTGCATTGTGCAGAGCTTGGGAGAAACAATGGAAAAGGTACTGCACTCAGAGGAATGAAGAAACAATGGAACAGGGTCAGCAGTTTTAGAAACAGGGCAAGTGGTTTCAGAACTAGGGCAAGCAGTTTTGCAGCTTAAATTGACTGGTTTTGATAAAGGAGAGAAGGAAGAAGTTGGCAAGGTGGTAGCTGGAAAGCAGGGTCAGTTGCAGAGGAAAAATGGGGGAGAAGAAGTGCTGCCCAGGGGCAGCACAGCTTGCTTCTGAAAGCACTTGCCTGGCACGTGCTCCTTGGCTTGGCTTCTTCTTTCTTTCTTTGCTTCTGAAGGCTTGTGCTGGGCACGTGCCCAGCCTTTCTTTCTTCTTTTCCTTTTCTCTTTTCTTTCTTTGTTTTGCTTCTTTTTTGCTTTTTGAAATAAAAACAAATATAAGAAGTAATAATAATAATAAATAAAAAAAAATGAATAAGAAAAAATAATAATAATAAATAATAATAATAATAATGATAAAATAATAATAATAATAGTAATGGTAATGATAATAATAATAAACAATAATAGTAGTAATGATAATAATAATAAGATAATAATAGTAATAAAAGTGAAAATGATGATAATAGTAATATTAGTAATGATAATAATAATAATAATAATGATAATAATAATAAAAATAATATAATGAAAAAGATAATAATAATAATAATAGTAATCATAATAATACTAGTAATAATAATGAAAAAGATAATAATAACAATAGTATTAATAAAAAAAAAGATAATAATAATAGTATTAATGAAAAAGATAATAATAATAATAATAATAGTATTAATGAAAAAGATAATAATAATAATATTATTAATAAAAAAAGATAATAATAATAGTATTAATGAAAAAGATAATAATAATAATAGAATTAATAAAGAAAAAAGGTGATAATAATAGTAATGATATAATACTAGTAATGATAATAATAATAAAAATAATAATAATGAAAAAGATAATAATAGTAATAATAATAGAAATAAAAGTAAAAATAAAAGTAAAGAATAAAAAATAAAAAATAGTAATAATATTAAAAAGAAAATAAAGATAATAATAATAATAATAAAGACAGAAGAAAACACCCAATAAACTAACCACCCTACCCATGAGCCCCAACAACGAAAAAGCAAAATGATCAAAATGGGGTATGACCTAATCTCATCTTTATCCTATAAATAGCCCTTTCACTCAAATTACGTTTTTGCCCGTACTTTCTCGTAATCATCCTCTTATACTGATAAAAGTTACGTTTAAAGCGGATGTTACACATCTCAATACCCTCTACCCTCTTAAGAAATTTCGTCCTCGAAATTGAGAATCCTTCTGAGATCATGAATGAATAGATTCATTCTAATTCTTTCTCTACTAGTCAAGCTCCAAACAATTGTTTATCGGGATTCCATGGACTAATTCTAGGGGTCCTGACATGTAGATTATCCATGCGCCTCGATCACAAACCCTGACTTGGATTAAAACTGTTACCCTAGCCTATGGTTTCGCATCCTCTTGTAAGGTGCAAAATATTTGACAATCTCTTCCTTAACTAGAAGGACTTGAGGTACATACACACATTCCTTACATAGTAGGATGTATGGTTGTCTGAACCAATACCCGACTCACTTGACTATAACTCTTGCTCACACACTTAGTGCAAATCCAACTTAAGGTTATTAAGCATTGGATACTCGTACTGAATTCATAAGTTTTCTTCATTGACCACTTGGTCTTACGTTGACGACATTGGGTCAATTTTATCCTCCTCAATTGATTCCACTGAATCCTTATCTTTGACTTTCGCCTCGTAAGACGGCAACTCACAGTTATAATTATACCATTCTTCATATAGAATCATCTTTACCGAAACATTCAAAGCTTATAGGATTTAGTAGGGCAGAGCATCGGTCGGGTTCGGTCGGATTCGGACCGAAAACATCATTCCGACCAACAACTGATGAGCACAAGTTGTCACCCATTTCCATCCGTTTCTCATTTCGGTTTCATCGGATTTCGGTTCGATCGGTTAACGGGTGAGTCGGTCGGATCTAAACGGGTGAGAGATAAAGAAGAAACTAGTGAACTTCAAAAACCAGATCTGGACACTTAAGTGGGTAGTGAAGGTGAGATGGTTCTAGACATCTGGAGGAGATATGAATTTAAGTATTATCAAATTGATTTGGTTATGAGATGATGCGATGGTTACTATACTGATCCAAAAACTTGTAGTTCAAAGAAGAAGAAGAAGAAGTATGAGAAAATAAAAAAAAAAAACTTAATGATAATGATTCAAAATGGCCAGAGATATTTGGTCAGCTGTGCTGGGGAATTTTGATGTGAACATAGTATAGGAGAGATGGTTTTGATATGAAATGGACACTAGCAATTATAAAAATAAAAGAGGAGAGATACGGTTGTTAATTTTGCCTTTTTATTTCCAACAATTCAATATTTTTTCATATATTAATGGAGAAGTAACATGTTGTAGGTAAAGTGAGGTGTAACTTTATTGAGTAGTATGCATAATTGTATGTCTCGAGACAAATTGTAGCAGACATAAAGACCGTAAATTGGTGTAGCCTTCATATATTACGGATGTACAAGAAGCTTCATTCATGCCTACACATGCTTCAGTCGGTTCTGAACACCGATGTGTTAAAATCTTGTGACCCGCACTCGACCATCTAAAACTGAGTTAACTCGATTTTCTTCACAATTTTTACCCGACCACCGACTAGACCCACCCGTTTCACCAAAGTGTTTGTTGGTTAATGCGGTTTTCGGGCGGGTCACCCATCTTTGCTCAGCCCTAGGATTTAGTCCAAGTGATAAGTGGTATACATCGTCTCCCATATCATCATATGATACAATTCATAGCACATAAATTACATACATGATCGAGTACGTGTACACTACTAACGGGTACACAGTACATCGCATCATCCATGTCCAACTAACGGGACATCCTCCTTAATCAAAATATCCCTGAGACAATTCCACGTCAACTGGAGACCCTCTTTTATTCTTAACTCATGTTTATTCCTTGAGCATACATTATCACATAACATTGATCATAGTTACACTTGTCAATATTGTGAACTCATTTATCATTTCTGAACATCGAGTTGAAGATCCTTGTTTTCAAAAGAAAGCTCTACTCTGATTGCTACCAAAAATAGCACACTTAATCTTTAATCCTTTAATCATAACCTGAACTTACGTAGCCCTTTACTGTAGACTACGAGTGACTTTTAATCTGCATAGAAAGTTCTTCTTCCTTTACTGGTGAACATTAAGTTCAAGAATTTCCGAACTCTTCAGCTAAGATATGTTTGATATCAACAAACCTGTTCTGGTCAAAACCTTCCTACTTAAACATTCCTGACTGCGTACCACGGTTACCAATACATGTCACATAACTGAAAATCTATTACACTACTATCTGAGTAGTATAAACTCTCCCTGATAAGTATACATAATACTAAACATAACCTGGTACATGTGACATGTTGACATAACACGGGTACAATGTGGATTAAACTCATATGCCACTGCATTGTCGTTTCTGATCAATGCTTCAAATTCAAAAATATTATCTTGCAAGTGCAACCTTTACTAATGTTGCCTTATGCACATTCCTTTCTGACTAAACTTACTCTTCAAGTCCACTTGAAGTTACTGAGCTAAAATAGCTAAATTACCGTATTAGCGGTGACTTCCCTTACTCTAGACTTATTGTGCTAGAAACACATCCTTCTTATTTCTTACCACATAATCTTAAACTGCTTCGATTTCCATTCCTCATGAGTTTCGAAGTTCATAGTATTCCTCAGCTTAACTTTTTAAAATTTCCTGTTAGAACTTAGGATAAATTCGAGTCGTCACTGCTCACTGATATTATGTGGTTCAATAATTGGGCACTTATTACCTTTCCGCTGCGCGACTCTGATTTTAAACAATACACCTTGGAATAGGGGTAATACACCACTATTAAATTTTCTGGCTAACCTCGTTCCTTAATGACTTCACAGCTATCATAGCGGAACCATCTTACGTTTGTTGATTCTCTTGTGGCTTAAACCACCTGTTTAACCTACTAATTGGTCATCACCTGACTTGTGTTCCTTTCGGACATAAACCATATACTTACTTTCGCAAAAATACGCCAAAACCTATAAGCAGTTTCCCGCAACTGTTACGAGCCCAACAATGCTCCTGTCAAAACAGCTTATACTCTGGTTCTAACTTTACTCTCCATATTCTGAATTCTGTAACCATCTCATGGTCAGCTCAACATGTATAATCTTTAAAACATTGCAGAAACCCCACTGAAAGCATACCTGAAGCAACTTAAGTTCATACATTATTCACTTGTGGTAACTTCAAAAAAAACAATTTATAGCTTCTGGAGATTCCCATCTTTCGTACACTGAACCCACTGATAATTCGAGTCTCGTTCTATTATTATCCGTAAGGATTTTATATCAATAACCTTCTCCAAGACAACTTAGGTCCACATAACTTTACCATATCTCTTAGGTCACTCCTCGAGTTTCTTCGGAAACAATCCGTCTGGATTAGATTCAAACTTTTACCGGCTCTCATGTAAGCCCAAACATAGGTTACGCCTCTTCGAGTACCCGATTAATTGATCTTAAACTTCAACACTTATCATTTCCTATTGGATCCTTGCAGTAACTTGTTATTGTATCCACAATTCCAATCTAATCTTATTATCTGAATAATTCTCCATATGTCTTCTCGACCGTTGCCTTCTTCATATGGTTTCAAACAATCCAAGGTCTGTATATTCTACCACCTTTGAAAGCATACCCTTATAAGGTGATCTCTGTCGGCTTTTCAGAATACTTGTGTAAGGAACCCATCAAATGAAAACATGGAACTCCTTAACATTAACCACAACCTTAATTTTAACGTGTGTGTTAGCGACGATCTTCCTGATGCTAGAGCCTCACAATAGTTCTTGGATAATTCCTGATTATTCCTCAAAACCGGTCTACTATAATCCGACAACATATGATTCAGTCTTTACTTCATGCCCTTACCAGGGGTTTCCTTCACTTATCGCTAAGTTTGCTTTCCTCTTACAAAGCATCTTGATGACTCATAATAAAGGAAGGTAATATGTTTCATCTGTCCAATAATTCGCTTAATCCATAAATAAGTCTCTTAACTGCTGGATATTAAATTCTCATCCGGTTCGAGTGCGCGAGTCTTCGATTCTTACACACTCTATCCTTGCTGGCAGTCTAGAGGTTCCAGTAATCGACTGATAATTCTCATTCCGAGTTCCTGGGTCTGAAGGGTAAATATGTAGCCTGTTTCTGAGTCTAAAGTTTCGCAGAGCAAAGTCCTGGTCACTCTGCGATCGTAGCAGAACTCAGAATCCTGAAACTTGTGTTTTAACCTCAAAATCTTGGTTCCTAGGTTGCAAATCATTCCTCAGAGTATTCCATAAGGAGTCATACTCATAGTCTTTTCTGAGACAACTATGGTCTCTAAAGTTTCATAATAATTCCTTATTTCTTATGTCTCCTCAGACGGGACATTTCTCAATGACGCGTCCATCTGTTTTAAGGTACTTCACCTTATTCTTAAATATCTTTAATATTCCTGAAACTCGGCCATTAACAGGCTCCGTTACTTTACGGTTTGATAACCACCACTTGGCATTGAATACTTCTTCGCCAATTCCTGTCTTATAAATATGACATTTTAATCACCGCTCTTCGTACACTTCATTCCTCCTTGGTCTCATTCAGCTCTCAAACATTTGTTCTAATTGTCACATACTAGATTGAGTTGATCAGGCTCAACTAGATGTGACATTTAGAACAATATCTGGAACTCAATGGTCCCACTTCGTTTATTGAATCTTTAATGACCCATGGCCCGGTCTGAATCGACCTGCTCTGATACCAATTGTAACACCCATACTAATTATATCTAGAATATTAGCATGTGCATTAAACTGATATTGGATACATCAAGGTTTTCAATAATAATAATACAACACAACTGAATGAATATAAATTTGCTCGTTTATACAACCAATCTAGTACCATAATAAATACTTATACAAAAATCCGATAAGCTCCTGAGCTGGTACATGACAAGCAACTGCACTCCATCCAACATCTCCCTGATGATCCTCAACACGATCCTCGTGCTAACCTGTAAACCTGCACCAGAAGGATTGGGATGAGACATAATGTCTCAGTGAGCTCCACCCAACCTACTGTTGGCAACCTCGGGTCGCCATGCCTACTTTTGACAATCTCGGGGATTCCTATGATCGTCAAGCTTTAACCTTTCCCATATAGGGTATACCTGCCTGTTCCTGCTATCATGTGTTGTCATAGTAACTAAACTACATCCTGCTAAACTAGTGATCAAGGGGTTACCAAGGATCAGTGCCTGAGCCTGATAACTGAATAGTCATGAAATCTAGACTATAACCTGATAACTTGGTGATCGAGGGGACTCCTAAGATCACCACCTGATACCTGCCTGATAGGAAATTCTGCCTGATAACATAATAAAGTATATACTGAAATTATTCTGTTAGATGTTAGCGTTGAACAAACATTATTATCTGAGTTGATTTTACAGAATGCCCCCGAGTGGAGTAACCCCGGAGCACATTCCCCTGATAACCGGTGAAAATTCCTATCTGAGGCTAATCACCCGACTCCTCTTGCCTGTGCGTGTGGTTATCCTCACGGAAAGTTCCTGCCCATTCCAGCTACACTGGAACCCCCTGCGCTCTAACTAGCGAGAACACAGAAGAGACACTATAAACTATGTGTGGTTATCCTCGCGGAAAGTTCCTGCCCGTTCCAGCAATGACTGGAACCCCCTGTGCTCTAACTAGCGAGAACACAGAAGACACAAAGTTTATCCTGATAATTTCCTGAACATATATATATATATATATATATATATATATGAGTCGTCATGTAGGCTCCCTATCGGGCTGGCCTATCCAGAATAAATCTGAAGCGTACATGTGCCATGACTTGTCAACATATATATACATGTTTATACATAATCTGTATAAATCCTGATAAATATCCTTGTACCACTAACTAGGGTACATCCTATCTTGAACTGATACGTGTACCCTTAGTGTCACTCTGACGTGAAGAACTGAGACACGTCCTGATGTACATATAAATGTACCTGCCTGGTTAAGGGTATCCTGAAAAACTAACCCTTAACATGCCTGATACTATTCTCATAAGAATCTTTGAATGTTGAGAAACATTCCTAGTACTCATGTACTTCCAACTGAATACCTCTCAGTTCCTGTTAACCTATTAAAGGTTCTAGACATATCGTTATCATATGTCATACTTATGGGCTTTCTATCCCATCTATAATAATTCCTGAATTCCTGTGGGTAAACTACCCCTCACTCTGTATGACATATCTTTATCCTAGGTTAATCCTGGAAAGTCTATGAGTATCTTCACCCTAAAGCATATCAAAGACCTTTGGCATGGTACAGTTATTTGTTAATAAAATAGGGCTCTGGGCCACTTCGCTTTGCGAACCCTAACTTCGCTTTGCGAACTCCTGCGTCTGATCCTTTAAACTCTGAACATTTAGAGTCTGAACCTTCAAAACCTGATAATCCAGAGTCTGAAGCTTCGCAGAGCGTCTGAAAGCTTTGCTCTGCGAACTCAGCTTCTGATTACTTTGCAGAGCGAGGTCTAGGCGACGGCTAGGCGAAGGTAGGCAGTAGCAAAACTCTGCTACTTGGTAAAGCAAACTTCTGGTCGCTCTGCGACTGTAGCAAGACTTAGGATTTTCTGAAAAACGTGTTTCAAACATTAAAACTTTGATACCCAACTGCCCAGTGATCTTTGAATCTTGCCCGGGACTCATTTTAAACTAGAAAAACATATTGTATCCAAGGATTAACTGGAATCAAACATATGTATCAAAAAGAGGTAAACTATCCTTTTATTTCTAAACCTTAGCAGTTGTTGTGAATCTCACACAATAATGACCCAAAAGGGTTAAGCTACCCTATGGAACTCACCTGAATCATTGCTGGTCTTGCCAAGCTTTCCAAGTCCTAACTTGATTCTTCTCCAAAACCCTAGCTTTGGAACTCATCCTCTTGACTTGGTTTTCCTTAGTTCCTCTTGCTTCAATCTTCCCCCAAGCTTGCTTGCTTGTTGTCCAATAGTTGAGGAAGAAATTTGGTGGATTAAAAACATGGGATGGTGAGGACCGAATTCTAGAGAGGGAAAGGAAAGGAGAAAAATGAACATAATCTCATCTTTATCCTATAAATAGCCCTTTCACCTCAAATTACGATTTTGCCCTTACTTGCTCGTAATTCCTCTTATACTGATAAAAGTTACGTTTATGCGGGATGTTACAGTTTGTTTCCAATTCCACGCAACAACTCTAATTAAAATAAAACCATTTTCTTATTGCACTAATGCGTATAAATAAAGAACAATAGTTTTTATGAAATTTTGATTAAAATTATTTTGATTTTGATTAAAATTATAGGTATATATAATAGATATTTTGTACTTTCATATTGTAACAAACTATACCTAATTTCTTTATATATAGTATATATTAAATAATATCAACAAAATAGCATTCTTATAGTCGATTTTTCTTAAGGGTATAATTGGAAGAAGAAAAATTCCCCCCAGAATGACCTATTTTCTTTATATATAGTGTAGATATTTAATCAATTTTTTTTATTTATCACTGCGAAGCTTACAATTAATTCTTCTCCTTATTATCTGATTCTCTTTACTTTTTAAATTGCACAAAATATCCTCGGCTAGACTTCTAATATCACTAATTTAGTGGGCTTCATGGTCAATTTACTATTAAATAATAAGAAAAAACAATGTATTATAGCATAAATATAGGGAAACAGTTTATGCTACTCTTTTATGTAATAAGTATAGGAAAATAGTTTATTCTCATCTATTTTAATCTATTAATCTCACTAATTTTCACATAAATTTTTTAATAAAAACACTACAATACTGTTAATATTTTTAAAATAATCATTAGTTTTTCAAAATTTAAGCATATCAACTTTCTCATATCGGTATACATAAAATTTGATTTTGGTGATATAAGCACATAAATTCTAAATGAGTGTGGTGTAATTATTTAATGGTATTTTGGAAAAACAATATATTAGTGTTGATCTGTTCAAAAAACAAAATACATTAATGTTGATATTATGAAAATAGTCACGAGTTTTCAAAACTTTATCATATTGACTATCACATATTGTTACAGAAAAAATTTCTTCTGCATATATAAGCATATAAAATCCTCAACAAGTGCGGTGCAAATATTTAACGGTGTTTTATATATAAAATAAAAAGTTATTTAATAGAAACACTACATTGATGTTGATATTTTGAAAATAGTCATGAATTTCTAAAATTTGATTATATTGACTTTCTCATATATGTACATATATAAAAAATTGTTTATGCATATATAAGCACATAAAATATGCAACGGGTGTGGGGAAAATATTGAATGGTGTTTTGTATATAAAATAAAAAGTTATTCAATAAAAACACTACATTAATGTTTATATTTTGACAATATTCACGAGTTTTCACAATTTTATCATATCGAATTTGTTATATATTTACATAAAATTTGTTTATGCAGATAAAACGAATAAAATTGTAACACCCATACTAATTTTATCTAGAATATTAGCATGCGTATTAAAACTGATACTGGATACATTAAAATTTTCAATAATAATAATACAACACAACTGAATGAATACAAATTTGCTCGTTTATACAACTAATCAAGTACCACTAGATACTTATACAAATGTCTGATAAACTCATGAGCTGGTACATGACGAGCCATTGCACTCCACTAAACGTGTCCCTGGTAAACTTCATCACGAACCTCTTCCTTACATGCGTACCTGCATCAGAAGGATTGGGATGAGACATAAGGTCTCAGTGACCCAACCTACTGTTGGCAACCTCGGGGAAACCTAGGGTCGCCATGCACTAAACTCAACCCATATCGGGTTTATACCTGTTTGTCTGCTATACTATGTAGTCGTGAAAACTAGACTACAAACTGCTAACTTAGTGATCGAGGGGAAAACTAGGATCACTGTCTGATAACTGATACCTGCCTGAACATAATAAAGTATTTTCCTGATATTATTATGTTAGTAAGTTAGCGTGTAACAAACATTATTATCTGAGTTGATTTTACGGAATTCCTCCGAGTGGAGTAACCCCGAAGTACATTCCCCTGATAACCGGTGAAAATTCCTATCTGAGGCTAGTCACCGGACTCCTCTTGCCTGTGTGTGTGGTTATCCTCGCGGAAAGTTCCTGCCCGTTCCAGCTGTATCCGGAACCCCTTGTGCTCTCTACCTGACGAGAACACAGAAGACACACAATTTAACCTGTTAATTAATTAAGTATTCCTGATATTTATCCTGAACTGCTACGTGTACCCTCAGTTTCACTCTGACGTGAACGACTGAGGCACGTCCTGGTGTACATGTAAATGTACCTGTAACTGGGAAAGCCTTGTACCACTAACTAAGGTGCACTCTAAACTTCCTGGTTAAGGGTATCCTGAAAATCTAAACCCTTAACTTATTTGATACTAATCTTATCTGAATCTTTGAATGTTGAAATACATTCCTAGTACTCTCGTACCCTTACCTGAATACATCTCTATTCTTGCTAACCTATTATAGGTTCTAGACATATTGTTGTCATATGTCATACTTAAGGGCTTATTATCTCGTCTGTAATAATTTCCTGCTCATCTGACCTTTGCTCTTGCATCCCTGATACAATGCCTAATCCTTGTTCCTTTATGATTACATCCGTTGGGAGCTTTATGGATATGTTAAAATAATGTTCCTTGAGAAAAATAGGGTTTTTAGGTGCTAGAAAGGGCACTTGGACAGTTGGTACATTTATAAAAGAGTCAGAAACCAAAAGTTGTCAACTTCACAGAGCAAAGTCTAGGCGAAGTGGTTCAGAACCAAATGTTGTCAACTTCGCAGAGCAAAGTCTAGGCGAAGTCTAGGTGAAGTGGTTAAGAACCAAATGTTGTCAACTTCGCAGAGCAAAGTTTAACTTCGCTGAGCGACCATGACAGGACATAAAGTGCTCAAAACGTGATTTTTCCACCAATTTAACTTATCCAAGCTTACCCAAGCTTCCCAACAGCATAAGGAATGATTTATAACTACAAATTGATGACTTAAATCAAGGATAAACAAGGATTTGGCAAGCACTAAAGATTTAGGGCACAAAATACAAACTTTCTAAAATAAAGGATTTTCACCAAAATCCACACAAGGTGGGTTCTAATTCTAAGGAACTCACCTGAATCACTTGCTTTGATTCCTTGACAAGCTTTTACATCAAAACCCTAGCTTGAAATCTTTCTTCCTTTCTTGATCCACTTTGCTTCCCTTGGCTCAAAATCACAAACTTTGCACTTGCAAGTGACTAGAATCAAAAGGGATGATGATTAAGTGATGATTGGAGTAGGGATAGGGAGAAGCGTGGGAGGGAGTAGAGAGAGAAGGGGAGAAATCTGATTTTCTTTCTAGAGAGAGAAAGGGAATGAAAAATGAAGAGGAAATGGGCTTTAGCCCTTCCTTAAATTATCTCTGATACATTGTCTCGCCACTGATAAATATTTGAGTCTGAAGCGGGATATTACAAAAATAAACAACGGGTAAGGTGCAAACATTGAAAGATGTTTTGCATATAAAATAAAAAGTTTTTCAAAAGAAACACTACATTAATTTTGATATTTTGAAAATAATCAAAAGTTTTCAAAATTTCATTTTATCGACTTTCTCAGATATGTATATAAAAATTTCTTTTCACATACATAAGAAAATAAAATCCACATCATACGCGACTCAAATATTTAACAGATTTTTCTATATATAAGAAAAAATATATATTTAATATAAACATTACATTAATGCTTACAATTTTCATGTAATATCTTTAAACATTTGACAATATTAACAATGTAATTATTTTTTATATAATTACCGCAATGTTATACGACCGGTCTATTACTAGTTTATGGTTTGAAAGTAAATTTTTACAAAAGTATGTTGGTTGGAGTGAATGTGTTTGATTCTTGGTAGACTGAAGTTGATATGGTGTTGAACTATAAAACTTGTTCTCACTATTGGGCATGATGCTCATTGGTTGAACCTCTGGGTTCCTTTGTTAGATTGAATTAAGGGGGAGACTGTTAGGTTGGAAAAACATAAATTTATCTTTGGGTGGTCATATGATTCTTCTAAGACCGTCTTATCCTCACCTCCTGCCTACTTAATTTCATTTTTCAAGGCTCACATATATATAATTTCCTCTATCGAATCTATTTAAAAATGTACGACTTTTGTTTGTGTGTGGGGGGGGGGGGGGGGGGGGGGGTAATAAGGAAATTTTGTGCCTTAATTGGGAAACTATTTTTTTGAATAATGCGAATGGTTGTTTAGGGGTTAGGCGGATGATGAAGTTTGTAACACCCCGTTTTCCCAACTTAAAAATTTCATTTAAAATAAATCAGAGTTTCAACCTTGACGGGATGTCGCACTTCGTTTACAATTTATAAATAGGATAATTTGCTATTTATTTCAAAACAGACTTTTCAATAACGTCAAAACCATCGCAGCGGAAATTCAACTTCATAATTAAATCTAAACATCATTAGGCACAAGGCCACATCAAAAACAACGTAGTTTAAAACTCCACTAAATGTGGTTCAACATCAGTTTGAAATTAAAATTCATAGCACATGAATTCATCAAAAGTTTCCCATCCCGTTACATATCAGAGCGACTCCTAATGACACGAGGAATCAACTCACTTCAGCGGTTACTCCTGGTTATCTGCACGTTACCCACGTAGAGGCAACATTCAAACAGAAGGGGTGAGATTCACATTCAATAAACATAAGTACATAATTCATAAAGATGAATTTAACATTTCACATAAACATCATCAAACAACACCATCAGATCTTATACATACATCACACATACACATCATAATCTCACCTCTCAATGCAACATCAAATACAATAACATCGACCGACTCAACAATGCAACATCACTGACTCAAGTATGCAACATGCATGTGGTACCAATTCATCGCAAAATATGTCATAATAGGACATGTCGGGCATACACCCCCATCACTTAATGCATATGTACTGGACTCGACAATGCAACATTTACAACAAATACAACGTCAACAACAACTTCATTATCATATACATCATCATCGTTATCATCATCATCACAACAAAGCATTATCACAGCACATCGTTATCATCACACATCATTATCACAACACATCATTATCACAATTATCAACAACTTTCATGTTTATACCAAAGACCAATTTAAAACGGAGACGTGTGAAAAAGACGCAAAAACATGAAACAGAGAATGCTGTCACCGTACAATTTCGCTAAGACCTCCTTGGAGTATTTTCATCATAACTCAAAAACTAAAAGTCATTTTCACGTCAAACCAAAGCCACTGGAAAGCTAACAAAATTATCTAAAACCTTCATGTTTACACCCAAGGCCAATTCTGTACCGATCAGTACCAGTTTTCGTTTCAAATTCGGAAAAGTTGTGCAGAGAGTCCATAAAAATTCACTGTGACCTACGTGCAGTAATTTGACCATAACTCAAGTTCTATAAATCGTTTTGACGTCAGACCAACGGCATTAGAAAACTAACATCCATACCTACAACTTTTGTGTTTACACCTAAGACCAATTCTGTACCGATCAATACCAGTTTTTATTTCAAAATTCGGGGCAGAGATAAGAAAACTCAGAAAAAGCAACTTTAACATCAAAATCATCCAACAACTCATTCATCTGACACATGTTTATGAACATTCAAAACTTCATCAATTTATGCATAAGCATGGCACCAATCAGTAACAACACCATAGAATCACAACAAAATCAACATCTCAACATAGAAATCATCAATTTAACATTCCATCATTAGTTTATCATAATCAACAACCCTAATTCCCAAATTCACCAACATCAACATGTTAAATCAAAATTTAGGGATTATGGAACTTAGATTTATAGAAGCTAGTCCCACCCTTACCTTGTTATGAAGAAATCGCCCCCTTCAGCTTTTCCTCTTCTCAAGTTCTTCACCTTCTTCCTTGGCTCTGCTTCTCCTCTTTTCTCTTCTCTGTTTCACGTGAAAACACAACAAATGAAACCTCTTCACGCGTATACCTCTTTTTCTATTCCACTTCCCTCTTTCTTAATTTCCCATAATGCTCTTAATGCCATTTTAATTCTATTTAATCTATTAAATTATATTAATTCATTATAATTCAATAAAATAATAAAATTAAATTCTAGGCGTTACAAAGTTTAACATTGCTTTATTAGGTAATGGTGTTGGAGGATGAATATGGATAAAAGGGGCTTGTGGTTTGAAGTGTTACTGACGCGTTATGGCGGGGAAGGGGGTGTTTGAGGGAGGATGGGAGGGAAGCGTCGTCGTGGTGGAAGGAGATGTGACAGATTAGACGAGGAAGTAGCACGGGGTTATGTTCTACTTTGTTAAATCCAAACATAAGGCAAGTTATAAACTAATAATTACTCAATTTAATTGCCAACATAGACGAAGGGGGGATTCAAGGATTCTCTAATCTTTATTACACTTTTTAATCACCAAAACCTAATCTTGCATTGGGCAGGACAATTAAAACCCTGGAAACCACTATCAATCTTCTCTTTTATTTGTTTTTCTAATAAATTACGCTAATTACCGAGTTGAACGACAATCCATGTGGAGACGATAGCTTACTACTTTATTACTTGAGTACGATTGGGTGCACTTGCCTACTTGATGAGCGAAATTGGCAAGTGCACCAAATCGTAACAAGTAATAAAGTAGTAAGTTTATCGTTCTCCACAGGGATTGACGTTCAACTTAGCAATTAGTAAAACTTATTTCAAAGAGTGAAAGTAAAATAGAATTGGATAGAGTTGCAGGGTTGAATTGCCCTACCCAATGCAAAATTAGGTTTGTGATTCAGATTATTAACGGCGATTAGAGAATCCTTGAATCCCCCCCTTCGTCTTTGTTGGAATTATCTTAAGAAACAAACAACTATGTGGTGCCTACTTATGATTTACTGATATCAACGGATAAAACTTATACAAAGCTTCTCACAACAACTATATGTCGGACTAACCTAGGTTACATACGGCGCTGTGCAAAGAAAAGAGTAGTAACGGTTAAGTTTCAAACTTGAATTTCATTAACCAATTTAAGAAACAAGTAATTAGAACAGCCAATGAAGAAATATAATTTCAGGTTGTCATTCCTACTTTTAATCTACGGATCAATTTTCAAGATTACGATGCGGAGATCTTCGTTGAAAAAGCTTTAATAAACATGCATGAACTAATTTAAATCGGGTACAATAAAAGCATAAACTAAATAAAAACTTTATTAATAGCATCTAACAAATAAGAAGGTATTCATCTTGGAACCCTAATCAAGAGGTTTAGTTGCTCATGGCAACAGAAATCATAACAAAACAATAGAAAAACATACCCTAGAGAAAACAAGAGAAGGAAGAAATCCTGTGTAACACCCATACTAAATTGTCTAGAATATTTAGCATGTGTATTAATCTGATACTGGATACATTAAAATTTTCAATAATATATACAAATAATACAACTGAATGAGTACATATTGGCTCGTTAATACAATTATCCAAATACCATTTACAAATACTTAAACATATGCTGATAAACTTCTGAGCTTGTACATGACGAGCAACTGCACTCCATCCAGCGTCTCCCTGAAGAACATCTTCATGTACCTCTTGCTAACCTGTAAACCTTCACCAGAAGGATTGGGATTAGACATAATGTCTCAGTGAGCTCCAACCCAACCTACTGTTGGCAACCTCGGGGAAACATAGGGTCGCCATGCACTAACTCTTGGCAATCTCGGGGAAACCTACGATCGCCATCATTCTCTACATATTTTGCGATCAAGGGAAAGCTAGGATCGCTATATGCCTTTATCTTATGTTGTACTTATGTTCAATCTCATACTTAGTGATCTGGGGACATCCTACGATCACTTTCTGTTCACTGGTGACTACTTTGCCTTATCTCTTAGTATATAATATATATATATATATATATACACACACACACACACATATTCATCTTTTTCATAACATAAGTTAGAAGTTAGCGTTGAAAAAACAATACATTATCTTGGTTCATTTTACGGAGTGCATCCGGGTGGAGTAACCCCGAAGTACATCTCCAATCATACCGGTGAAATTCCTATCATATCAGGCTAACACCGGACTCCTCTTTCCTTTTGTGTGGCTGCCCTCGCGGACGGTAACTTCACCATTCCAGCTTAGGCTGGAACCCCCTGTATTCTAACTAGCGAGAATACAAGAGACACGTTTAACTTTCTTGACTTTGATGTGTAGCTGCCCTCACGGACGGTAACTTCACCATTTCAGCTTAGTCTGGAACCCCCTGTATTCTAACTAACGAGAAGACAGGAGACACATCTAGTCCTTTTATTAACTTGTTCTTATTATTCTTTATATATATATATATATATACATATAACTTATAAACTTATGCATGTCTGATGCATTCTTCAAGTAATCATTCTTAAATGCTTAACATATAAAAAGGTTCTGAAATTTGAACATTGGATCATTCTTATGCTTACGCACACTTAATTGAGTGCATCTTAAATTTACTATCCTAAGTACATTCTCATTCACATTAACTCTTAAGGGATTCTAACCGTACGCATACATCATTCTTAAGGATGAAACTTTGAACAAAAGCTTCCATAACTTAAATAACCTTTTTTCCCGACTCTCTAACACATTGTCTAAACCTTGTTTTCTTAAATGATTTTATCCTTTGGAGCCTTATGGATGAGTTAAGATGATGTTCAATGATTCTTAAATGTTTTTGAAGAAAACGGTTGCGAAAAACCTCACTTACACGCACCAGAACACCCAAAACAGCTCAGCTATCAAAAGCTGTCCTGGTGAGCTCGCTATAGCAACGGGCTGGTCGCTATAGCGACCCTGTGCCGTAGTAAAATAGGCCTGGTCGCTGCAGCGACGAGCTGGTCGCTGTAGCGACCATGACAGTTCAGAAAATGTTCAGAAATTGCATTTTTCACCATTTCAACTCATTCCAATTTACCCAAGCCTCCCAAAGATGCTAAAAAGGATTTTCTTTTGCAATTAAACAGTTTTAACATAATTAAACAAGGAATTGACAAGTATTAGAGATTAGGGCTCTAAATCATTAACTTAACATAATGAAAAATTACACACTCATACTCACTCATGGTGGGTTCTAGAACCCTAGGGAGCTCACCTGAATCATGGTTTGCTTCCTTGCCAAGTTCTCCCTTCAATACCTAGCTTGATTCTTCTTCTTTCCTTGATTCATTCTCAAACCCTAGCTTTGCCCCTTTTTCCCTTTTCTTCTTTGGTTTCCAAGGTTTGTGCTTGCTTAAGAATTGAGAGTTTAAAGATGAAATTGGATGAATTTGGTGAGATGGAGGGAGGGTGGCGTGAGTCTAGAGAGGGAGAGGGAGGGAATTGTGGTTAGAGAGAGAAAGGGAATGAGAAATGAGGAAAATATGGTTTTTGCCATATAAATAAATCCATTAATTGGCAATTACCAAATTGCCCTTCGCTTAAAATATCCTGGTGCATCATCTCAATACTGATAAATATTCGAGTCTTAAGCGAGATGTTACATCCTGCCTTGAAGCTCTGATGCTTGATCATTTCCTTGAACTGTCAGTGTTCTGAATGAAAAATAATGAGTGCAAGGGTTTGTATTTATAGCAAATGATTAATTAGGGTTTAAGAGAAGAAAACTAGGATTTTTGCACCGATCCAGCTTGGAAAACAAGCTGGAGGCAATTTCTGCCCGGATCCGTGCGCAGATGGTGCCTAAAGGGGAGCAAATGGCGCCGGAGGCATGCGCAAATGGCGCATGGCCAGGCGCAAATGGCGCCTGAGGCAGCCCCTTAGGTGCAAAATCTTGTGTTTTCCTCCCGTTTTTTATCGTTCTTCCGTCTGTAAACTCATAGGAATTTGAAATGAATTTTCTTCACTTTGTATTGTCTTCAAAAACCTTCTAAGAACCATTGACTTCAATCTTCATATCCTTGACCCTTCACGTGATGTCTTGATTTGTCGATTTACTTGATTTCTCGCTGCAAAACACTCAAAATACCTATGGAGTTGCATGATCTAGGATAAAAGTGAATTACAGCAACTCGAGTGAAAACAATACATTATGTTCCTCAAACCATTGACAACTCCTCTATCTCTCAACTTATTTGTCTTCAATGCAAAGGAAAGTACTAAAAACATAGCCAAAAATGTCATATGATGCTCCATCATCACAACCCCAAACTTAAACCGTTGCTTGTCCTCAATCAACACAATAGCAAGAAGTTAGAATTTACATAAATTTTAAAGATAGAACATACCTTTTCGGAGATTTGCTCAGATTGTTATTCCTCTCACCATCAGACTTGACTAACTTACCACTTCCATGCAAGCGGAACAGGCTTAGAGAACATACTCTTACTTTCAACCATATACAATTCTAAGATACATGTATGTACCTCCTAAAGCCAACGAAGTTGGTCAAGGCATTTTCCACACTCCAGTCGTCATGTGATTGTACCTTGCTATAAGATTGAAGCAATTCTAAACAGACATTCAAGGCATATATCATCACACACATATAGAGGTCTTTTCAAATTTATAACGTGGCTGAGGTTAAGGTGGGAGATATTTGGGAAAGTAGGCTAACAAGCACTTTGGAGTTAGTTCCTGAGGATTCTCTATTTCAAATACTTCGACAAACTTTATCATCCAAACTTGTAACTTCATTCACAAACTGTGTCACAACCATTGTTATGAGGTACTAGCTTTCATTTTGTAGTCAGTTCAAAGAATTTGGGCACTAGTAGAACCACTTATTCTTTTTTTTTGAAGGGACCAAACTTTTGTTTGTGTCTCTTGATTTTCTATTTCTTTTTGTGTAGACCATTTTGATGTTTTATCTACATTTTTCTTTTTCATTTTTTTTTTTTTTTGATAACCAAGTTGTACTAGTACCCCACCCCAAAGTTAAGATGCTGCTAATTCCAAAGAGCAACCCCAAACTTAAGAAAAAACCATGACAAGTATTTCACTAACCTATGTAAATCCAAAAGGAAATCAAACAGATATAATCAATAGGGTTCATAACTTGTGACATGATTCAAAGTCACACAAAAGTAACCAAGAAAAGATTAATGCATGGAGGCTCAAAGTGGTTTCACAAAAGATATATAATAATAATTCAGGGTGGCTTGAAAAAGGCTTTAGTTACCAAAAACAAATGTTTCGTGTGTATGACAATACAACCGATAGTCCGTAAAGAAGGACCGAAATTTTGAGCAAAAATAGCAATTCAACATAGAACACTCATAATGAAAGAAAAAAAGTAGAAACAGATTGGAATATATATTTGGCTCAAAATCTCACCGGTTATGCTATTCTGAATTGTAGTGATGACTTTTTTTGAGTATCTTCTGCAGCAAACTCCAAAAGTTATCGTGCTCTTGAACTTCGAAAGTAAGCTAGGCCACTGACGACAATGTTTGGAACAATTCTCCAAGACTAAAACAAATTTTTGATAGGGAAAGTTATGCAATTTATGTAAAAACAACGCGCCTAGTCGCGAGTTAGCAACAAAAAAAGTAAGAAATTATGAGATAGAGTGGCTATGTAAAATAAATGACTGAAAATTAAAAAGATAGGTTGCCTCCCATTCAAAGCTTGTTTAGTGTATCGAGCTTGACACATGTGTCTAAGTTAAGCTTGGGAACCCCAAACCTCCAGGTTCCATGTCTTACTCTTCCTCTTCTGGCTCATAATCAGGCCACGGGTCTTCTTCTTCAGGCTCTGATTCTTGCTCTTTCTGTCTGCTTTCCATTTCTAGCTTGCTGTAATATTCTTGAAGTAATGGCCAACCTGCAAACTTGTTAGCTACATTATAGGACAAATAATCACCATTGAATCTTAGAATCACTTCGCCTTGCTCTACATCGATTAAGGCCTGAGCAGTTGCTAAGAATGTTCTTCCTAAAATAACTTCACATTCCCTAGGGTCATCAATATCTAACACCAGCATATCTATTGAAAACACAAACTTATCAATGCTGACTTTAACATTCCTCACTAGACCTTCTACCCAAGTTCGTGACCCATCTGCTAAACTTACCCTTGTCTCATCCGGTTCCAATTCCACTGAGTTGTCTAAATATTAACAAAGGTAGGATATTGGTACAAGCTCCAAGGTCACATAGTGCTCCTCCTAGAAAAAGGCTACCAATTGAAAGAGGTACATTGAAACACCTAGGGTCTTCCATCTTGGGTGGACAGTCCCGATTAACACAAACTCCACAATTTCTGGTTAAAGCTACTAATTCCCTATCTGTAGGCCTTGTTTCCATCATCAAGAGCTTATTTATAAAATCAGTGTAGCAAGGTTCTTTATTCAACCACTCTTGAATTAATGTATTTGCTTTGAAGTCAGCTAAGACCTTAAGCAATTTTTGAAATCCTTCATCCTCTTTCTTTATGATTTCATCATTCTTTATTGGCCATTCCTCTCCTTCATAATCAATTTCGATAGTCATCTCCGGATCCTCTTCTTCTTCTCCTTCCTTTTGATAACTTACCTCCTAATAAGCATCACCTCCTTCTAAACTTCTCATAGCCGTGGACGGTCCATAACCTGTGTAGTCCATGTTATGCCTGATAATGATTTCTCCTTGAGCAACATTTATCAAGGCATGTTTCTCAACCTTATCTTTTCTCAACCTTATCTTTTTCCTTTTTTAATTCAGCTACTCTTGCGGAGTACTTTCCTGCTTGCACTTCTAATCCCTTTAATAAATTCTCATTATCCCCCTTTGTTAGTTCTTGTTGTTCTTTTAACACTTTCAACTGTTCATGGGTTGACTTGATGAACCAAGCCATGATATCTTCGGATCTTTCTTTTGGTTGAAAAGTGGGTGGTTGTGGTTGAAAGTTATTGTTCTCACCTGGAAAGAATTTTTTGTGGTTCGGCTAACCTGTATTAAAATTGTTAGAAAAGGGTACCTTTGCTACCTAGCAACAACTCCCATATACTTCACTTGTTTCTCGGATAACCCCAAACTTGCTGGAAGGCATGCTCCGGTTTCATGACCTTGATCACAAAAGTCGCATCCTGTTTCATTTGTTGACCGCTTTGCCACTTCTTGTGCTTCCAACTTCTTAACTATCTCTTCAACTTTTTCACTAAGAAGTTGTTGGCTTGTAAGTAAAGCATCGTGAGTTTCATGACATAGGTCTCCCTTCTTTTTAACAACATTCTTATCATCACCTTGATATGTGTACTCATTTAAGGACATGTTGTCAATAAGCTCACGAATCTCGGCAGCTATTTTGTTCCTCATAGAACCACCTGCAGTATCATTTAGAAGCATTCTAATTTGGGTCGTAAGACCGTTATTAAAGATAAGAGTTACCTCCATTTCAAAGAATTTGTGTCCTGGGCACCCGTTAAGCAACAACTTGTACCTCTCCCATGCATCATGAAGGTTTTCTCCGTCTTCTTGTTGAAAACTGGAGATTTCCCGCCTTTTTGACATGTACTTCGTAGTTGGGAAAAAACGGCTAAGAAAAGCCCTCTTGAGCTGGTCCCAAGTGGTTATGCTTCCACTTGGAAGTGCATTCAACCAATCTTTGGCATGTCCCTTAAGAGAGTATCCAAACAACCTAGGTCGTTTGTCTGACTCCGAGACTCCCTATAGATTAATAGTCCTGCAAGCATCTAAAAAGTCAGTCAGATGAATATTACAGTCTTCATCATCCTTACATGAGTATTGGTTCACTTTCAGGGCAGTGAGAGCTGAGTTTTTGATGTCAAAGAAGACAAGGTTTGTTGGTTGAAACCCTTGAGCTACCTCATCAAGGTTGTCGAGTCTTCCATAGTCTCCTAGTGTGATTCGTTCCATGAATTGTTCCTCTTCGTCTGATTAGAAATCACTTAAACTTGGTAGTGGAACGATTGTTGCCTCTCTTGCTTCCCGGATACGTCTCCAGGTTGCTCTCTCAGTTTTGTCTATGTCGGAGTCAAATAGAAAAGTGTCTGAACCTGCACCACGCATATAATAACTCGCAAGGGTTTTTTTGAACAAGAGCTTGTGGTAGAGAATTAAACTAAAAGACACAAAAGAAAATAATATATATATATATATATATATATATATATACATATATTTTCGATTTTTTTATGTATATATGGAATAAAAATATAATTAATAAAAATAAAATTTAAATCTATCCTAAATTCTAGCCTAAAATAAAAAAGAAAATATTTTTGTTATTTTTAAATAAGATATGGAAAGAAAATATAACTAACCTAGAAAAAGGAAAATAAAAACTAATCTAATCAAAAAATAAAAAGGAACAAATTTAACCGAAGAAATAAGAAAAATAAATATTAACCTAATCTAAAAAGATACACTTCCTAAAAAGATAAAAGGGTTAATAGGCTTTTATCCCCGCCATTTGGGCGAATTTTGGTTTACCCCCTGTAAAAAAAACTTGGAGATCCCTCCTTGTAAAATGTAGATTCTTTGGTTTTGGACCCCGAGCACATCTGACTGTGTAATTTGGCTGATGTGGTGCGCTGACTGTATAATTAATTTTCTCTTTCAATTTTTTTTGTTTACACGTAGCATTTTCGGTCAGATTTTTTAAATAATAATTAAATATAATAAAACAAATATTTTTTTTAATTTTCTCTCTTCTCCAAATCCTCTTTTTCTCTTATTCTTCTTATAAACATTCATCTTCTTCTCCAAATCCTCTTTTTCTCCTAATCTTCTCATAAACATTCATCTTCTTCTCCAAATCACAAACACAAACATTCATCTTCTTCTCACACTCACAAATTAAAACCATTTTGTAACTCAGAACCTATAAGAAGAAAAAAAAACCATAAAAACAAAAAAAAATCCTCATGTTCCCTTCTCTTTTCTTCATCCTTCTCTTCTCTTCCCTTCTCTCGAGTACTGTTCATACCCAGAAAATGGGTCCGAAAATGTTGCTCTTTGATTTGATTTGATTTGATTTGTATTATTTATGTTTGATTCGATCCGAAAATGGGTTGTTTGTGTGTTGTTGTTGATTTGGTCAGAAAGTGTTGCTTGCTATTTTGTTGTTGTTGATTGGATCTGAATGTGTTGTTGTTGTTTGTGTGTTATTCTTGCTTGATTAGATCCGAAAGTTGTTGTTGATTTGTATTGTTTATGTTTTTGGCTATGTTTTTGCCCAGATCCGAGTTGTTTTGTGGGTTTGATGTGAAAATGATGAACACAATATTTGGGTTATGAACAATGGTGATGAACAGATTATGGGGTGAATGGTGAAGAACCTTTTAGATGATGATTTTTGGGTAGTAAGAATTTATGGGTTCTTAAAAAGAGTTTTTTTTAATGTTAATTAAATTAAAAGAGTTTGTTTGGATGAAGAAATTATAGATTTGTAAGTTCAAGTTGATGAAAATGGAGTTAAAGGGATGAATGTGATGTTGAAGGTGAAGAAAATGGGAGAAATAAAAAATGTGAATGATTTTTTAATTTAATTTCTTTTTTTGTTTTTTTATTTATATTATGACATATACACTCATTAATACATTTGGAAACAATAAAAAATTGAAAAAAAAATAAATATAAAATGCCATGTGTAAACAAAAAAAATTGAAAAAGAAAATTAATTATACAGTCAGCACGCCACATCAGCCAAATTACACAGTCAGATGTATTCGAGGTCCAAAACCAAAGAATCTACATTTTACAAGGAGGAATCTCCAAGTTTTTTTTTACGGGGGGTAAACCAAAATTCGCCCAAATGGTAGGGGGTAAAAGCCTATTAACCCAAGATAAAACAAACTAAACAAACTCCCTATTCTTACTACTAAAAATCGCTAATCCTAATATGCTAAAAGATAAAAACTGAAATAAGTTTCACCGATTACCTTGTCGAAATATCAACAATCCCCGGCAGCGGCGCCAACAACTTGATGAACGAAATTAGCAAGTGCATCAAATCGTAACAAGTAATAAAGTAATAAGTTTATCGTTCTCCATGTTTATCGTTCTCCATAGGGATTGTCGTTCAACTTAGCAATTAGTAAAACTTATTTCAAAGAGTGAAAGTAAAATAGAATTGGATAGAGTTGCAGGGTTGAATTGTCCTGCCCAATGCAAGATTAGGTTTGTGATTCAGATTATTAACGGCGATTAGGGAATCCTTGAATCCCCCCTTCGTCTTTGTTGGAATTATCTTAAGAAACAAACATCTATGTGGTGCCTACTTATGATTTACTGAAATCAATGGATAAAACTCATACAAAGCTTCTCACAATAACTATATGTCAGACTAACCTAGGTTACGTACGGCGTTGTCCAAAGAATATAGTAGTAACAGTTAGGTTTCAAACTTGAATTTCATTAACCAATTTATGAAACAAGTAATTTGAACAACCAATGAACGGGTATAATTTCGGGTTGTCAGTCCTACTTTTAATCTACAGATCAATTTTCAAGATTACGATGCAGAGATGTTCGTTGAAAAAGCATTAATGAACAATCATGGACTAATTTAAATCGTGCATAATAAAAGTATAAACTTAATAAAAACTTTATTCATAGAATCCAACAAATAAGAAGGGGTTCATCTTGCAACATACATCATAACAAAACAATAATAAAAACATACCCTAGAGAGAACAAGAGAAGGAAGATATCCTGCCTTGAAGCTCTGATGCTTGACCCTTGCCTTGAACTGTTAGTGTTCTGAATGAAAAATAATGAGTGCAAGGGTATCTATTTATAGCAAATTATTACTTAGGGTTTAAGAGAAGAAAACTAGGCTTTTTGCACTGATCCAGCTTGGAAAACAAGTTGCATGTAATTTCTGCCTACAAGCGTGCGCAGATGGCGCCTACAGGGGCACAAATGGCGCCTGAGGCAGCTTATGAGGTGCGAAATCTTGCGTTTTCATCCCGTTTTTGATTGTTCTTCCGTCTGGAAACTCCTAGGATCTTGAAATGAATTTTCTTCACTTTGTATTGTCTTCAAAAACCTTCTAAGAACCATTGACTTCAATCTTCATATCCTTGATCCTTCACGTGATGTCTTGATTTGTCGATTTACTTGATTTCTCGCTGCAAAACACTCAAAATACCTATGGAGTTGCATGATCTAGGATAAAAGTGAATTACAACGACTCGAGTGAAAACAATACAATATGTTCCTCAAACCATTGACAACTCCTCTATCTCTCAACTTATTTGTCTTCAAATGCAAAGGAAAGTACTAAAAACATAGCAAAAAATGTCATATGATGCTCCGTCATCACTATTCATACACCATCACTTTGCATTGCCCCGAACCAAAAAATCATCCCCCTTAAACTCCTTATAAGAGGACCAGAATAAAGAAAACACCCAAATTTGAGAATAACACTAATAGAAACCATATACCTTTTCCCACCCTCAAGTATTATAGAAGGAAAAGAAAACTACAAGGGTGGGAGTGACGCCTATCCCTTTGCAAAGGATATTAAAAGACCTCACAAAGGTCCACATAGTTGGATGAAGCTGAGAAGGTGCGACATTAACGACCTTGAGAAACTCACACTCAAAACAGGTAATTGGAACCTTCACCCTCGATATCTTCCAAACATAAACATACATATAGAAAACCTTATCAGTTACACAACAAGGATGACTCTAGAAGACATGCTTGCACTCCCTCACTGCCTCTACAATAACATCCCCATCTTTTCAAGTACCGAAGATGTCCAACTTTTAATGAAATACTTTGATGGCTTTATCATTAACAAAACAAGATGAATATTTGTGAACCTCTGGATGCACCCAAACCAAACCTCTGCTTTATGAAGCCATCACTAGTTTGATATTTCATTCATTACACTCTAGTAAAGGCAAAGGGAGAGAACAAATATCATCTTTATGTCTACAATCACTGCTACTCGAAGAGCTATTGGAATTGAGTGAAAAACCAAAAAATAATTTCCCATAAACCCTCAAATTAACACTCCCATCGTATCTCCTCGTGTGGCACAACACACTCTTTGATAAGTGACATCATAAGGAAGAGATTTCACAACCCCCTTTCATCAACCTTTAACTCGCAAATTACAACCATCCTGAACGACTAAATAAGCGAAAGGAAAAGATAATGGACAAAGAATATGTTACCTCCAATGTGAATTGGAATCCAAGGACAAACTAACATGAAGCCGCTTTGCGAAAACCAGGAACTCCCAGAGAAATGGACAAAACAAATTAACAGTAAAACCAAAGGACTCGGATTACTAAGAAGGCTCTAGACACGAGGTTATTTCTCATCCCACATTTGTCACAATGTTGTGAACATGTGTAAGAAATCGAAGGGTTTGATGAGACTTGAAGGAACGAGAGAGAGAGAGAGAGAGAGAGAGAGAGAGAGAGAGAGAGAGAGAGAGAGAGAGAGAGAGAGAGAGTCAAAACACACCATTTCACTTATAGGGGTACCGACCAATTTCAAGCACGCCTCTTCCATTTGAAATTACACGATTTTCTCCTTCGCTCACCACAAAATAGGCAAACCATTCCTAAAACACTTCACCCTAGCTTACATTTCTCGTGCTTAGGGGCTGGTGTTCAATCTACATCCCATGGACCATCATTCTCAAATATTTCGCACTTACTGCCCTCGTGCTTAGGGACTTTGTGTACCATTATTATTTTAGGGCTAATACTCGGTGGGTCGAAATGAGATCGTCAAATCCAAACCCAAACACCAAGACCCACTATCCGAGCCCCACGTATCACCACCGGAGCTGGACTGCCGTCCTCAGACGTAAACGCCGATCAATAAGTAACGGCCAAGACACATGTTCAACTCTTTCCAAAACTTCGATTATAGATGAGAGTTTTGGTTTATCCATTCATTTCCAATAATAACACTATATATTGTCGCGCGCCAAACGTCGTTATATGGTTATTTATTTATGTCCACACAAAACGACACGGTGAATGGAAACGTTTGCTTTATCCATTCATTTCGACATATTCCACTACTTCAATTCTTATGCTACTTTCTTCATTTCTTTTTCATTCTTTCAACAAAGTTGCCTTTTTCTCTTTTCCTTAAAAGAAATCCCATTTTCCCCATCAATTCCATTCTTATACACCATGCTTTCAACAATTTCTTAAGGTAAAGTGGTAAACCATTAACTTCCCATTTTGCTTCTTTCATAAACATTTAAATAACACTGCAAAACAGAACCATTTTATTTATATAATATTTGATTCCATAAAATGTGACTAGTCTATCATCCTTAGAAATAATCAATAATTTTTTACCAGTAACATTAAGTTAGTGACAGTGCTATTTGCTAATATGTTACTAACAAGTGACAAATTTTTGATGTTTTTTAGTTCATGAAAAGTGTAGAAGCAAAATCTTCATCTGGGTATGGTAAGCCTCCATGGGTATTTAGAGGAAGGTAAGTATGAACTTTATACTTTATATTATATTATGTTGTTCAAGTTGATATTTTACTAACTAGTTTAGTTTATGTGGTTATTAGTGCCTTGTATCAACTTCATCTTGTGAAAGCAGAGAAAGCAAGAGCATGTATTCCAAAAGAATTCAAATTGGTTGAAGCTTTTGGGTATGTACTTTTACTCGTTGAAGTTGCTTCAAAATTAAATTGTTCATTTCATGATTCTTATATCAATTTCTTATTGTTCTCTCAAAGTTTGATTTTGAAACCTTGAAATGATGAATGAACTATTTATTTACAGATACACTCTTGGTGGATTCTTTCTAGCTAGTTATGAGGATAGTCCAGTCGGTGCCTTTGATGAGGTTCTGTTTTTCACTCTAAACATTTTTGTTCCCAATTTTCTGAAATATTAGTTTAACAAATATTATGCAGTACTTTTTAATCAGATGATGTATTTATATCAAGAAATTATTTTTTTTTAAAAAGTCAAATACTATGGTTTTCAATACATTGATTACACAAAATTTAATTTAGACTTATTACAAAATTTCATTAAAATTTACTATTTAAGTTATGGTTCTCGTTAACGAGTGTCTCCTGGACACTCTTTAATGATCACAAATTTAGAAAGTATTCTTTAAAAAAGTCAAATATTACAAATTTCAATGCATTGATTACATAGATTTTATAAAAATTTACTATCAAATGTTCTTAAAAATGCCCCGGAGACAGACACATGTATTTCACTTATTTTATGTATGCTGACAATAGAAATCTGTGTGGGTAGCAGCTTGTTGTGATCGCCGGACTTGTTTGGAACCGCCCAACATCATGCGCGTATGTTATACCTTTTCATTTCTATTTTTGCATTATTACATCATTTATTATTTATTTAATTTAATAATAAAAAAAGATGGAGAAGAATGGGCTAAATAGGATTGTGATGCAAGATGACACCAGTTCCCATAAAAACTCAAAAGATCTTAGTACTCTTTTTTGAATTGATTATAAGCTATGAAGCCTAGATACGGATACGGGTACGGGTACGATACGATACGGGTATGCGGATACGTCAAAAATTTCAAATTTAGGATACGATACGGCTTAGATACGTTTACAATTTTTTTAATATATATATTAGACATACACGCACATAAAAAATAAATAGCATGAAATCTTAAAACTAATTACACCAAGTCAAACTACAATGGATCACGATTCACCAATTAAGATAGTAATTCTTTAAACCAAAACATACCATATAAACAACTTGCACTATGAAGATACCAAGGTAGTATGAAGATAGTCACCATTTTCAAGTCATGACCAGTATAATGATCACAATTTACAAAAAATAATACTTGTGATCAAAATACAAATTAGAGTTTTGTCTAAATCAAAATATGTTTTGACCCCTATATTATAATTTATAATTCACATGTATAATAAAAGTATAAAACTAGTACAGCAAATGGTTCACAAAAAAAATAAAAAAAAATAAACTCATGTTGTATTTTTAACACACGTATCCCGTCTGTATCCTACCTATTAAGCTGTATCCCGAATTATTTCTCCGTATCTCGAACGTATCTGTAACGTATCCCATATTTTTTTAAATAAAACTTAAATTAAATCATTCAGATACTTCTGGGATACGTATCTGGGCGTATCCGCGACGTATCGGTATCCGATACGTATCCGACACGGGTACGGCACCATTTTAGAATATCCGGGCTTCATAGATTATAAGCTAATGTACCTAATTTTATATTTGATCTCATAAAGAATAAGTGCATATATCAAAAGCGTCATATCCTTTAAAAAAAAAGCGTCATAAGAATTTCCCTTTCTACTATGAAAATAAAAGTGTCTTTAAAAAATAAATTTTATATTAATTGAAAGATATTTTTCAAATAATATTATTAAATAGAATTCCGTCAAAAATTGTTATTAAATAGAATAAAAGCATGTAAATTTACTTATATTTAAGACCATTAAAATGTATTTATTTAGTTATATTTAAAGGGAAATGTTAAAGATTATCCTTGTAACAATGTTTAAGAGGATAAAAATATAATATTGTATTAGAAAATGGTGAAAAGTGATGAATTTAACTTTTTATAGTTAAAATATTGCTGAATCTAATTCAAACCTACTACTTTTGATTTCCTTAACAAATGCCCTTAGCATAACCCATATTTAAAACCATTGAAAAATAGTTTACACGAGTTAAGATCCTCTCCATTTAATACTATCTCTATTTCTTCTATTTGGAGAGATAAAAACACAATGATGTTTTAAAAAAATTAATAGTGGTGGGACTCAATTAGTGGTAGGGGCTACTATCAACTTTTTCATGTCTTTCTTAACCAATGACATTCCCCATTTATTTTAAACAAATGGAGAGGATTCTTACTCGTTTTCCACATGAGCTGATGTTGCCGATTAGTTGCCCAATCAAAAATTGGTTTGGATTGATCAATTGGATTAGTTCCACCAAGTCTACATACTGGATAACAAATCTTATCCCAATCAAGTTCCAATGCTTCACTAGTGCTACAACTTTACATTCAAGTAGCACACAGGGTATCCAATCAAATTTTGCATTGCTGATGGGATTCATGCATTCCTTTTATTTTGTTGAGAGGAAAGATTTATGCATGCTTTGAGTAGGACAATATTTTTAGAATATTGTCAAAAACATATCAAATGATTTTATATTTGCGTAAATCTTAATGGATCTTAAAAACATATAAAATAATTTTATATTTGCGTAAAAATTTATATATATGATCTATATGATATAAGCTTATAATTTAATGGTCAAATTTAAAAAATACGCATCGAGTAAATATTGAGCGGTGTGATACTAGTGTAACATTATATCGGTGTAATTTGATCATTATATGTGTGTAATTTTATCGTATTTTGTCTTACATTAGAATGTAACCCTCGTATGTTTCTTGTTTATTTTTACAAAATCTCTTTTTTGTTGATATTCACAAGTTTTTAATGATCACGGGAAAGAAATATACACCAACTTTTAATATAATCTTGTCAAATTCAGATACATTGATTCTACTTGTCCATTGCATCTGGTTGAGTTTTTTAATTTGGTTAAGGTTATTAAGTAGATTTAAGCACTTTTCTATAGAGTTGTTGTATACATTGTAAAATCATAGTGGCCATAAACTTTTTTAGCTATTGGAAGATGCTATTTTGTCTTCTTCTCCTTTTCTTTCCAGCATATTCCTTTTTTGGTGATTATTTATTAATAGTACTTTCAATCCATATCATTGCATAAGATTTTAAGCATTTCAATTTGCGAGGAATTCATTTTATTTATCATATTTCCAGTGGCAGCTACAACTTGAAAACTAATTTGTAATTTTTTTTTCCCCTTCTTGCTATATAAATATTTAGTTTAGAAATTTATATCTATTATTTTTTGTGAAAAGATGGGCTACAAGGGTGTACGTGAACAACAATGAGGCTTGCTCTCACGGAAGAAAGGTGGGAGAAAAATAATTTATGGATGCATCCAAATAACCATTATCAATTGTCAATTATTTTGTTGTTGAATTCTACATTAAACTTAAGGCTAATAAATAGTTTTATAGGCGTCTCAAAATAATCCATTGATGATGTTCCACATGCAATTGGCATATTTTAAAATTACAAGTGAATGTTCTCTTCCCCCTCAACAAAAAAAAAAGGTAAATGTTCACTTCGATATAGACCAATCACCATATTTCTTCCTTTGAGCCTACCTCATTGCAAATTGCAATATGCAGAGGCTGAAGTTTAAACTCCAGATTTCTCACTTATTTACTTTAGGGTTAAACTCTAACCACTAGACAAAAAAAAAATCACCATATTTAAAACCAAATCTTTGTGCTTGCGTTGTAACCTGCATTTTTTTCTACAGGATGTGGGGCTTCCAAGTCAAGTGGCTACATTTTCCAGGGTAATTTTTTTTTAACAAGTGAATCATCGCATTTAATCTTTGAGGTTCATAAATTTTTCTTAAGGCTTTGTTTGCGAGTTTGAAGAGGAAGGGAGGAGAAAGCTTTGAAAAAAATGAAGGAGCAAGTTGAAGAAATAGAGAACTTTGAGAGGGGAAGGTTTTAGGGGGTGAATTTTTCTTAATACAAAATTTCCCTTTTGAATTGGTCGAGGGTTTTGAAAGCTTTATATGATTTCTTCAAATTCAATCTATGATTTTATACAATTCTTAAAATTAAAATATATTAATGATAAGCATTAATTTATCATGCTCCAAAATAATATCCTTTCAAAAGATTTCTCAATTTTTCGCTATATTTCCAACCCTCTAAAGCCTTGCCTTCCAAGGTAGTCAGAGTCGAGATCCTAGGCAAGATCGGGGAGGGATCACTAAATCGTAACACGGATCGTAATATCCTACCGAATTTAAAATTTTGTTATATATTACATATAAATTCAAACATATGCATATGAATGAACATAATTTACTAGAAAAAAACTTCAAATAGCACTTAAATTACTTAACAGAAACTGAAATTTAGAATCATAATATTCATAAAACAACTCAAAACAACTCTAACACTCAAAACCGTTGCATATCACACCTAAAAACACCTTAAAAGCCCCAAAACAATAGCAAATAACACCTACAAACATCTAAAAACTCCCAATGCAGCCGCCAAACCAGAACAGTAAAACAAACACTTAAAAAAACTTCAAAACAGAACTGAAACAACTCCATAACAAAACATGATAACTTAATCTTAATTCTCTCAATTCCTAAACAGTTCATGTTGGAGAAGAGGTCATAATCACGAAGGGATCATCATTTCCTCCATCTTCATTGTCTTCTCCATTATCTCCATCTTCACTTTCATCTTCCAATTCATGTTCGCCTACGTATTAATTCATCTCTCCTCCATCATGTTCGTCTTTGAAATTATGAACTAGAATGACATCCTTGTCCTCTTCAATTTGATCTCGATTCACTTATACAAAATCTTTATCCAAAATTTTAGTGCCACCATCTTTTGCACTTTCATCCATAACCCAATCATCATCGGAACCAAGGTCATCAAACTCTATTTCAGGTGTTCTTCTCCGTTTCTTTTTCTTGGTCAATCTTTAATTAGCCATGACAAATACAATATCATTCATCGTTTTTTGTTTCAGTCACTTCTTTTTGTATGAACCCTAAACAATAAATTTAAAGAAATTAAGGCAAGCAAGATGAAAACATTTTACAATTTAATTATAAGTTTTTGAAGTCTTGCCATCTCAAATGTGCTCCAGTTTCGTTCACACCCTTAGGAACGACATGTCAAGCTTAGTATGCGGATGGAAAATCTTTGGAGCTCTGGATACTCGAACCCAACGGAATTCCACCAATCTGCCGACTTAGATTTTTCATGTGTTAATTTGGCAAATCTTGTGCCAAAATACTCTAATTGTTTTCCATTGGGGTTCTAATGATGATAGGCTATTTTGGCACAAGATTGACCGAACTAAAGCTTGAAAAATTGACACCGGCATATTGGTAGAATTTCGTTGGGTTTGAGTCTCCAAAGCTCCAAAGGTTTTCCATCATCATAATAAGCTTGGCATGCAGTTCCTCAAGGTGTGAAGGAAACTGGAGTGCATTCAAGATGCTAAGACTTCAAAAACGTATAATTAATTTGTAAAATGTTTTCATCTTGCTTGCCTTAATTTCTTTTCATTTATTGTTCAAGGTTCATACAAAAAGAAGGAACCGTTTGAAGCAAAAAACCATGAATGACGTTGTATTTGTCATGGCTAATTCAAGATTGGCTATAAAAAAGAAAGGAAAAACACTTGAAATGAAATTTGATGACCTTGGTTTTGATGATGAATGGGTCATGGGTGAGAATGTAGAAGATGACGACACTGAAGTTTGAGGATGTCATTCTTGTTCATAATTTGGAAGATGAATGTGATGGAGGCAGAGATGAATATGAGGTAAAGATGAATTTGAATATGGAGATGGAGGAAATGATGATCCTTTGAGTGATTATGACCTTCTCCAACATGAAGTGTTTGGGAAATGAAAGAATTATGATTAAGTTTTCATGTTTTGTTTCAGTTCTTGTTTTGAAGTTTTTTTATTTTCTTTCTCTTTTTGTTATGGTTTGGCAGCTGCAATGGGAGTTTTTAGATGCTTGTAGGTGTTATTTGCTGCTGTTTTGGGGCTTTTGAGATGTTTTTAGGTGTAATATGCTACTGTTTTGAGCGTTGAGTTGTTTTATGAATATTATCAACCTAAATTTCAGTTTTTGTTAAGTAACTTAAGTGTTATTTGGAGTTTTTGTTCTAGTAAATTACGCTGATTCATATGCATATGCATGAATTTATATGCAATATATATAAATTTTAAATTTGGTAGGATCTTACGATCCCCCGATTCACGATCTAGTGACCCCTCCCCGATCTTGCCCAGGATCTCTCTGACTACTTTGGTTTTTACCATCTAATTGAAAATGAAGACAAATATGGCATGCTTTATATATAAACCATTTCTGTTATAAGTTAATTTGAGGAGTTAATATAAAAATGAGTTAAAAACAGCTTCTAAGACAAGAAAATGTCCAAACTCTCTTAAATCTACACTACACACTAGGCATTCATTTAATTCAAATTGTTTGAGCAGACTATTTCTGCAGTTTCAAGACAATCAAGAGGCAGGAGTAGATTTTTAAATATGATTCAAACCGGTTCTGATTTCCGCAATCCCAATGATCATCTGAATGTTCAAGTAACCGAAATCAAATCTCTTGATGCAGCAGATACTTGTAATATAAGTCTCACAAGTGCTGGTGAGTGAAATTTTATTTGGATGATACATCATACATCTTTGGTTATAATGCTTATGCTATTGCCTCTTGTGGTTTAGTTACTTTCAGAATGACAAAGAAAAGAGACTTGTTTCATACTTTGTTTCAGTTTTCACACTAAAATAGTTATGCTTCATAAGGTGCTTTAGCCCCTTTGCAGGACAAAAAATGTTATAGGGACTAAAAACAAACTAAAACATGTTAGGAAAGGAATAATAATGCTTCATAAAATAGTTTTTCATTGTGTTTTATTCATGTAGTTTCCCTTCTAATTGTAATTGACACAAGGTTTTACTGATTACAAGCATGTTAATAGCAGTGCCAGCTTTGAAGTTTAACCATTGGATGGGTCCAACAATTAGAATGTCTCTTCCAAGTTTTAGGTAAATCATTTCACTGACTCATCATATCCACATTCTGCTGCAAGTATCGTCAATTTTCAACAAGTAGTATTCACTTTCTTTCAAAATTGCAGTGGCGGCACAAAGTTTAATCCCAACCTCCTTAAGTACTCTTGCCAGATTGAATGCAGGTTTAGTACTAGACTTAAAATCCCAAGAGAAATTAATTAACCATAGTTTTAACTTGCATTTTGATCGCATTTACAATAACATTATGATCGTTGATGAATTTAGATTATGTGCAGTCTATAATCCCATGCATCCAGGCTGTCAGTCACATTGGTGGCCAGTTGGGTGAAGATTGGACGATCCAAGTTTCATTCTCGGTATTTCATTTTTAAAAATGTCATAATCTACATTGGAATCTGGACTGTCCGATCTTGTTCTAATGACCACTAGTGTGGCTGACTGCATGAGATTGTGACCGCACACAATCCAAACACTGCGTATACCTCAAAGACTTTCATATTGCGGCTAGGGTTTTAAATATAGGACAGTGACCGTGACTTGTGCCGCAACATAATGAATCTTCATGTTGCCAAAACTGCAATGTGACTGCGATTGAGGTCACATCGGCCGCATTTGACCATGACTATCTGCACTGTCAAGGATTGTCACATGACTGTTGTTTGAAACCCTGATTGCGACCGCAATATAGTTTGAACTGTAGTTCACATACTATGATTTTCATGCACAAAATACTACTACTCATATACTGTGTAATTTGACATTGAAATAGGGTGCAAGCAGTGAAGCCTTTGAAGGTTTCAAGAACATTCCCTTTAACAAATGTTGATGACAAAGATCAACAATCTTTACAAGACTATGGATGCAGTATCCATATGACGGAAGAACATGAAAAACAAAACTTAAGCACCTATGTGATGTTATCAAAACCGATATTAGCGCTCAAGTTTAATCAAATGAAGATGCAGGTAGAAGCTCCTATTGTTCTTTATCAGTGCTCAAATTCTTTAGAAACTACTACTGTTAGCTCTGTTCCATAAACTCTAGTTTTACTATTTCTTTGAGTTTTGATGTATCTTGCTTATGAATGTAATTCTTCAGAAATAGATGCATGCACATTTATTTTTCAATTCTTGAGTCAATCACTATTTTGATCCTTAGAACATATAGATTATGTTATTTGGTCCCTACATTTATAAAATAAAATTAATCTATGAAATTGAATGCCATCAATCCACTCACTCCGTTCATTATTTGATTTGAGCAAGAAATGTTGAATTAAAACATTGTTTAAGACATGTTCAATTGGAGCATTGTTTTAGAAATTTATTGAAGACTTTCTTGATCTTTATTTTCCCTTATAAATTTATCACAATTCAAAACTTTTCTAGCAAGTGTTGATGATATGTTCTAAGAGGCTGCACCTTACAATAGCTAGAAGCAGGAAGACATTGCTAATTTAAAGTCATAGATACAAGTTATGACTATGCATTATAAAGTTTTTTATGCTTCTCATTTAAAATTTCATTTAATAGTTTTAGTGTTTTTTTACAACTACTATTAATTTGGCAATGTTGTGAATTTTGGGAACTTGATTGTGAATTACTCCCTCCGTCTTAAATTATAAGACGTTTTGGGCATTTCACACAAATGTAATTAATTTTGTATGGGAAATAGATATTATGAGTTGTTTTACAAATTTTTTCTTAATAAATAGTATGTGAAAAATAAATTAAAGGATTGAATAAAGAGAGAGTAATAAATAGTTAAATGTATAGTAAAAAAATAACATTAATAATTCTATTGTAAAACGACTTATAATTTAAGACAATTTTTTTTCTTTCCAAAACTACTTATAATTAGATTATTAATGTGAAAAGATTCAAGCAATCACATTGATGTTAACAGATTCATAGTGGGTGCTTATATGATACAACAAACTTGACTTTCTTTATCACCCAAAGACCAACGTGAGAGACAATCTTTGCTGGAATCATACTCAGTCAAGGCTCCTATCTTTCAAAGAAGCTTTTACTTTTAAATCCCCACAGGGCCAAAAAAAATATTGGGGAGAATTTAATATCTAGGGGCTGCAGTCTTCACAATAGAATGCCAACAGATGAGAATTTAATATCTAGGGGCTGCAGTCTTGCTTCAGTCTGCAGTATTTGTTTCAATCACACAGAAACAACCACTCATCTGTTTTTTCATTGTCAATTTGCTAGAAAGCTATGGGAGTGGTTAGGTGCAATTCTCAACTCCCCTCTGCAGTTCAGCAATTTTGAAGACATATGGAAAACTTACAAAAGGCAATGGAATCCCCAATGTTTGGTTGTTATAAAAGCTAGCATTTCCAATATTTTTAGTAGTATCTGGTATGTGAGGAATCAGGCCAGGTTCCAAAACAAGAAGCACAATTGGAGAGCAGTAATCAATGGCATCATCTCAAATGTGCATCTATCAGGAAACAAGACAAACAAAACCTCTTATGCTTCAATGACAAAATTTGTGATATTAAAGTCTTTTAATATCAGCATACACCCTCCAAAAGCTCCAATAATCAAAGAAGTCATCTGGCAGCCTCCTTTCATCAACTGGATTAAAGCTAACACAGATGGAGCAATGACTAAAAATCCAGCTAAAGCTGCCTGTGGAGGGCTTTTTTAGAGATCACACAGGAAACTTTCTTGGAGGTTTTGCTCAGAACCTTAGCACAAACTCTTCCTACGTGGCTGAGCTTGTTGCAACAATCTTGTCAATAGAGGTGGCTTTCTCCAAAGGCTGGCATAATCTCTGGTTAGAAACAGACTCTCAACTAGTCTTATTGGCTTTCAATTCTAAATCCATGATACCTTGGGAATTAAGAAACAGGTGGATCAATTGTGCATAAATGATAAAGCGAATGAACTATTTTGTAAAGCATATATATAGAGAAGGAAACTCTTGTGCAGATGGTCTTGCTAACCTAGGCTTAGCTCTGTCTTCATATGTTTGGTTTCCTCCTCTTCCAGCAGAAATTATGCAAGATTTTGTTAGAAATAGGTTAGGTTTACCTAACTTTAGATTTTCTTCCTTTTGAAGAGGTTTTGACCAAGTTCCCCTCTTTTCTTTTGTAGCTCTGTTTTTTGGTTATATATTCAGGTAATGCTCTTTGCATTACTTTTATTTTTTTTAAAAAAAAAAGACCAACGTGAGAGTGGCCAATTTGGTTTTTTAATTATTATTTGACTATTTTGGTTTTATATGTCCTTACTTTTCTTCACGATAATTTTGTATTGAGGAATGTTTGCCCCACAATCGTCCACCACATTCTTACAAAAATGTGCTAAAAGAATCACACCAAACCAATTTAAAATTCTCGGATGTCACAATCATAATCTTACACGTTTATCACCCTACAAATTTTATTTTCTTAACACAGTTTTATGAGAAAGGAAGTCTTGTTATACGAGGTTTTTTTTGAAGGATTGTTATACGACGTTCTACATACATATTAGTAATGTTTGACCAAAGATATTTTAGTTGCGGATATAAGGTTGATTTGATGGTTGACATGAGAAAGTTAAGGAGCAAAGTGATATGAAAGTTGATGGTTCTATTTTCAGTCTCAACATAATAGTAACACTATTAATATTGAACACTTCAAAAAACAGTTGAAAATTGAACTCAAATACTCTCCCTTGTCCCGATTGATTTGACTCATTGACTACTTGAATTCAACACTTTAACTTCATGGAAATAGCTGTAAAGTTGATTTGATGATTGTAGTAGAGAGAAGTTCTGGAGTATAACCCACAACATAACATTATCGCACATTAACATACTAATATTTAACTTTTAAAAAAGAATCTATATGCACAAATTAATAATAAACAAAAAAATGTCATGTCGTCAATCATTGATCATTTAGATTATAATTCTATATTTTATTCTAATATAAAAGTATACCACTATCTCATTAATCAAACAAGTCATCATTGTGTAACAAAAAACAAAAAAGTCATCATTGATGTGAGTTCTCTGCCCACCCACTAAATAACATTATAATATATATATATATATATATATATATATATATATATATATATATATTGTTTGTTTTTTGATTTCTAAACCGTTGTATTTGGATTTTTAAAGTTTATTTTGGAAAAAAAAATTCATCCACCAAAGTTATTACTGAGTTGAGTCGCGACCAGATTGTTCTCTTACGTTTGATGACAGTACTTTCTAAAATGGTGCAAGACAGACTATCAACCACGCCGCCTCCATGATAAAACAAGTTCAGCTACAACGGTGCGATTAACCACTGTATTGTAGCTAACCGTTCAAGAATTACACCTCCATTATGGTACTAAGACAACTATTGTGGATAGGAGAAACTAACCTACAAAAGTGAAGGAAACAAACTAATTAGATATGAAAAGAGGAAAAATATGAAACTCAGTTGAATTTTCAATCTTATCACAACCAATATATGCCAAGAAGTTATACGCACGAATAAAAAATAATGATTACTATTTTTTTACAAAAAAATAATTACTATTTTTTCATTATTATCGGATACTTTAAAATTAAATACTGTAATATAAACACTAATGTGTATTGTATTTTATGTGGGACCTCCACACTATTTTTTCAATTCACACAACACACGGGCTCAAACTCTTATGACTTGTGTTTAAATCAAAACTTCACTTCCAACATATATACTCATGTTTTCCATTTCAGAAAAATAAAAAATAAACTCATTCTGATAAATTAAGATTGAACAGAAAAAGTTAGTGTCCTGTCATAAATCATTAATCCTTTATATTATAATTCTAGATTTTATTCTAAATACAAAAGTATACCGCCCTCTCATTATAATTTATTTAGAATAGAGTAGAACCATGGAAGAGATAAAGAACCCATCTGGAACTTCTCTTCTGGTACCATCAGTCCAAGAGTTGGCTAAGGAAAAAATTTCAACAGTTCCAGCAAGATATATTCAGTCTCAACATGATGAACTGGTCATCAATGAAGCTGATAGTATCCTTGAAATTCCAGTTATTGATATGAAGAAATTGCTTTCTTTAGAATATGGGAGTTTAGAATTGTCTAAGCTTCACCTTGCTTGCAAAGATTGGGGATTCTTCCAGGTCTCTTTTCTCTCTTCATATATCCTTAAATTTCTCAACTAAAAGCATTATTTCAAATTACGGTTGCCTTGACGTTGCAAACTTTTATATTGCGGGAAAATGTTCTTGTGGAGACCTCAAAATTCTCTATATTGCGGCCGAAATTACGGTTGTCAATTGATAGTATAACACTCACGACTATTGATTTTTGATTTCTAGAAATTTAGTTATAAGTGATTTATTTATTTGTTAATGTGTATTGGTGTAGCTGGTAAATCATGATGTTAGTTCTTCCTTGGTGGAGAAAGTAAAGTTGGAGACTCAAGATTTCTTCAACCTTCCAATGTCAGAGAAGAAAAAGTTTTGGCAAACTCCACAACATATGGAGGGATTTGGACAAGCATTTGTTGTGAGTGATGAACAAAAGCTTGATTGGGCAGATCTTTTCTTTATGACTACCCTTCCTAAACCCTCTAGAATGCCTCACTTATTTCCACAACTTCCTCTTCCTATCAGGTTCTTCTCCCTATTTATCTTAGAATTTGAGTTGAACTTTACTTGATAGTGAAAAAATCCGTTAGTAAAGTGAGGATTGTTTTCCACTTATAAGCTTATTCTCTTTGGAATAATAATGACCGAATAGCGGGTGATTCAACCAATTTTAGATGAGAAATACTTACATGATCACAACCCTAAATAAAATAATCTTAGGACACACAAAAATAAAAATTAAAAGAGGAAATGATTAAGTGATGTGATTAAAGCCTCTAAAAAAAGTGATGGGACTAAATTGTTTATCTCTTAAAATAAATTTATTCATTTTGTGCTCATGTAAGACTTGCTCATTTTAGATATCATTTTAGAATATTTTTGTTTGGCCCAACTCATATATAAAACCTACTTGTAAGTTGCCCCCCACTTATAAAATCATTTTTGGACCATATCTCATCCGGTGGGAGAGACTCTTTTATCAGTTCACATATTTGAAGTACAAAGAGCGTGGTTCCTTAGTCTCTATTACTAATTCAGTTATTCTTTTTAAAAATTATTATCGATGTCAACGTGTCAGTATTGTATACGGTGTTTGTGTTTGTATCGGTGCTTGGTTAGCCTATTTTCTTTGTCATGCAGAGATACTTTTGAGCTTTACTCAATCGAACTAGAAAAGTTATCTATGGTTATTGTTGAATATATGGGAAAAGCTTTGAAAATGGATGAAAAAGAAATGAGGATGTTTTTTGAAGATGGAGTGCAATCAATGAGGATGAACTATTACCCTCCATGTCCACAACCAGAAAAGGTTATTGGCCTAACACCCCATTCAGATGCATCAGTACTCACTATCCTTCTACAACTCAATGATGTAGAAGGGCTCCAAGTAAGGAAAGATGGCATGTGGGTTCCTGTTAAACCACTGCCTAATGCCTTCATTGTTAACATTGGGGACATTCTTGAGGTAACCCTATATACATATGTATCCATTCATTGATATCATCACAATTGTATAATATTTCAACGATTTTGATTAGTGTGATTTATAATATTTTTACTAATCATCTGGATTTTGTTGCTAGGTTATAACTAACGGAATATATCGAAGCATTGAGCATCGAGCAATTGTGAACTCTGAAAAAGAAAGAATGTCCATTGCAACATTCTATACTTCAAGACATGATGGAGAGATGGCTCCTGCAAATAGCTTAGTCACTGAAGAAACACCAGCACGGTTCAAAAGGATTGGATTAAAAGAATACTTGAGGAATTTGTTTGCTCGTAAACTTGATGGCAAGTCTTTCCTTGATGATCTGAGGATATAGCATCACTAATTCAAGTGATTGGAATTGTTGTACTTGTACCCTCATATGCCAATGTGTGCTTCGTTACTAAAATATTATGAAGCACAGACACTCTTCGAAATAAAAGTATGATCACAATAATATCATACTTTCAACGACAATAAATTATGTTGCTTCTTTTTGATATCATGTACACAACTTTTTTATAAGCAAATAATTTATTTATGGGACTAGAAACCATTTGGATCCGACCACAAATCAGATAAATTTACAACGTGTTTTCCACCCTTCTCTCCAAATGAACCAACCCACGATAGAAAACTTACTGTTTATTTTTAGATTTTTAATTTTTCTTTTCCCGGACAATTAGGCTTGTAAATTATTAATTTTTTGAAAAGTTAGTGTTATCTGATGGCTATATGTAACACCTAATTGCGCAATTGGATTTTTAAAGAAATTGTTTTGAAAGAAAGAAAAACGGTTCTATTGAAATTGTTTGAAAAATCTTGCAAGTTCAAAGATATTACATCTTTACAAAGAACTTTTAGGTTAGGGGAAACTAAATAAAAGTCTTAATCTTGATTCTTTACGTGATTCGGTTATTACACAAGACATTAGAGAGCTGGTGAGCAATATGGATACTCCTCTCCAACTTCTAATGTTTTCATGGAACCGGAAAACACAACCCTTAAATATAGCGAATATAAAATTAAGTAACACAAAGTTTATATAAGGGTAAAAAACCATTTTGGTCATTAGATGTGCATCTTTCTTTTATAATAGTCCTGATTCTGGAGAAAACACAAAAAAGTCTCTGACTCCAATATATGTTGGCCACTTTGGTCCCCAACGTTAGATTTTGCCATTAACTCCACAAAAAAGTTGGGTTGACATTTTCTTGGAGATATTTTATCATATTATTTTCTTTGAAATATGTAATCTGCGAGGGGGCAACATGAATCAAAATGAAAGAACACCCTTCATCTCTTCCAACCAAAATGAAAGAATCACACATTTGATTCCATCCAATATTCCTCAATCTTCCTCGATTAACCAAAAAAACTAAAAAAAAAAACAGAAAAATAACTCCTTTTGAAGATTATCAAGAACAGGATTCTGACCAATACCTAGCTTTCTAGCAATACCATTAATGCAACAATTACTATTTTCCATCACCGAATTCATTTTTCTAAGCCATTATGAGTGAGCTTCTTAAGGACTTGAAACTTTTAGTAATAAAGGACATTTATCGACCACAAGTGGCATCCTAATTGGTATAACTAACCACACTTCTTTGTATAAAGAATGAGAATTCCTAACCTATTGATAAATTCTACGCTCTTTACAGAAGGACAATCTATGACCTATTGATTGATCCCAACATTAACCCTAACCATACATCTATATACTTTTTATAAAGAATGAAAATCCATAACTTACTGACAAATTATATATTCTTTATAGATGGAGAATACAATAAGTTATGTATTGTGAAACATGTGAGATGAAGGATTTTTCTCAAGTACAAAGCATGTGAGGTGAAGGATTTGACTAGGATGGTGAAAGACATAGAAAAGGATAAAGAGGCTGCTCTGGCCGTGGCAATAGGCTACTTTTCTTGTAGTGATGTCCTTGTGAAGGAGAATTTTTTTCCTGATCCTCTGACCAAAAATATAATATGTCTGCCCTTGGTTGAGAATTATTGATAAAAATGTCCTTGTTATCCAGACAGTTTGGCGAAAATAGGTTTTTTTTTCAATTTTTTCCTGCATGTTATACATTCAATTAGGCGAACATGCAGCGAGTTCAGAAGGCTTTTATGTATGTTTGTTGTATCACTGGCTAACATGGATTATTTAAAAAAAAATTATGTTATAAGAATCAAATAGCAAACATGTAGTTTTTAATTTTTTATGTTATAAATGTTGAATGGCTTGCTCAAAAAAAATGTTGAATGGCGAACATGCCAATTTCGTTTTTTTTTTCTCGTCTTTATTTTTTTTTATTTTTGGGACAATGAGCAGCTAAATGTATCAAAATTCTAAAATAATTTTCGATGGTACATTTCGTTAATCAAAATAGTCATTGACGTTAAAATAGTCCCTCAATTCTGACATTAACTATTTTCATATATGGGCTGATATGATAGTAAATAAGTAAGTATATCGAAGGACTAATATGACAATATTAACGAAGCATTTTAATGTAAATGACTATTTTGACTAACATAGTACACAATTAAATACTATTTTAAAATTTTGATACAATAATACAATGAAGAACTATTATGACTTGTCGTTATACGTTCAAGAATCAAAATGACTATTACTTCTTATTTTTGTTTTATCTACACTACCATAAATATATGTTTCATCTCTTTATCACAAACTACAATCCTTCTTAATTATTCACCGATACATTTCTATCATATTCTTTCTACTTCATTCTATCATGAAATTTTCCATAGTCCCACAACCCTGCCTACTGGTCTACCGCGACGAACTAGCCGAGTACCCAAACCTGTTGGATGTGGCACTCACAGGCACAAAAGAAGACCAAAATATTTGTAATAAATAAATGTATTAAGTTTATTACCGTTTTAAAGATGTTTAATTATAACGTATTTTTATTTTTATTAAACCTTTAACCGAAAAAATTATAATAAAAATCTGTTTTTTATGGAATAAAAATTTGTTAAATAAAAACAAAACGGAAAAAAAAAACTATGTTCGCCATATAGTTATTATAACACAAGAAAAAAAATTAAAAAAATTGCATGTTATGTTCTCCATATCATAAATATAACACCAGAAAAAAGATAAAAAAAAAAAAAAAAAACTAAAACTATGTTAGCCAAATGATACAATAAACATGTAGAAAAGCCTGCAAATTTTATGAACTCACTGCATGTTCGCCAAATTGAACGTATAACATGCAAAAAAATTGAAAAAAATCTATGTTCGTCAAACAATTTCGATAAGAAAGACATTTTTATCAATAATTTTCAACCAACGGCAGACATATCATTTGTTTTTTGGTAGATAAAAAATTTAAACTAACAATTATACAAAGGAGAAGTTGTGACTAATACAAAAAAAAAATCAAAGAATATTACACATGGGACATGTTATCGATGAGAAAATTGCCGAAATAAAATAAATCATCCACACAACCGGATAGTCGTGCATACATAGATATTATACTGGTAAAAAGGCCTATTACTTGAGCTAAAATATTTGGGGGCCTACCCTTGGGCCAGCCTTGCTCTAAACAAATTAAAAATCCTTAAAAGTCACAATAATCATATCTTTCGGATAAAAGAGAAAAACAATACTTAAATAACCAAAAATACTTACCATATCTTTCACGTTTATCAACTACGGATTTTATATTTGGGGATTGAACTAAGAGTTAGGGAGTTTGAGGTCTTGAGCTCAAACTCATAAAGGAGAAAAAAAATACTCTAAAATACTCTAATGACTAAAAATACTAATTATATCTTTTACCTTTTATCAAGTGTAGATTTTATTTTTGGGGAATTGAGCTAAGAGTTAGAGAGTTTGAGGTCTTATCTTAAGCTCAAATTTAGATAAAGGAGAAAAAATACTCAAAAAACTAAGACTACTAACATTGACAAATTGAAAAAAAAAATATATATATTTTGTTTTAACCCAGCTCTAAGGAGAAATAGAGCCTCGCAATACAAAATTCGGCATGCCAGTTAGTAAAGTCTGATGAAACATTATTTTAGTAGAAGATCAAACTAAAATACTCTTTACTAATTTAATTTATTTTATCATTTGAATTCAACTTTTGAATTATTAAGCTAACTATGTGGTTGATTTGGTGATTGAAGTATAGAAGTTATTGAATTTAGTCATAAATGGATTGAAAGTTATATGCACACCGACAAAATAACATTGATAAACTCACGTTTTCCATTTAAAAAGAAAATAAACTCATTCTGATAAATTAAGATTAAACAAAAAAGTTAGTATCCTCTCATCAATCATTGATCATTTAGATTACAATTCTAGATTTTATTCTAATATAAAAGTATACCACCAATGAGACATCATTTATGTGGCTTATTTATTGGGGTTTTTCTATCATGTGCAAATTTACACATGTTAAGAAGTTTAAAAAAGTAAATTTATATTGAAACTTGTGTATCTAATATTAAATATGTATCTTTTTGATAAATGATTGTTGTTTTTCAATAAAAAAAATTCTATTTTTAGTTACTTTAACATATGCAATATTGTACATGTCAGACAAACTCTATTTATTGAGAACAATTCAGAATAGAGAGTAGAACCATGGAAGAGATAAAAAAAAAAAACCTCAGGAACTTCTCTTCTGGTACCTCAGTTCAAGAGTTGGCCAAGGACAAGATTTCAATAATTCCAGCAAGATATATTGATACGAGAAAGGATACGAGCTACAATGAATTGAAATCGAAGATTGAGTCCAATGAGTTAGGGAGGCCCAAAAGCATCATCATTAAAGTGGAATTATTAGGTTGTTATTAAGTTGTGACTCATTAGTTCAATAAGATGGGTGACTCACTAGTTGTTAGGAAGGATCTAGAATAATATTGCCTAAATAAGATCTTGTACTCTCTCTTTTATAATCATCAATGAAATTAAGTCTAATTCTCTTCTCTTCAATTCTTAGGAGGTTCTCATTCTCTGTCAGGAAAAATCTTTTACCTATCATTTGGTGCTTTCATTATTGAACACCTCCCATGGCATACCCATTTCACCCATCTCTCACTACTCCATTTTATTCTAGCCTTCCACAATCACCCAACCCCTACACAACCCACGTTACTAAATTTGAACCATATTACTATGGATCCCATAGTTTTGGATACTCTGGCTACTATAGCTCCTTTGAGCAACACTCTATTCCACTGGCATCACAAACTCCATCTCATTCTTCCAGTATCAAACATTCACTACAGTCTCTTAACGAATTATTTGAAGAAATTATCGAGTCAGTTAAGAGGTTGAAAGAGGAGCATATTGAAGACAATGAAGACGATGGAATCACAGATTCCAACCAATTCTCTTCTTCATATGTTGTTTCAGATCGGGATTTTGAAGTTTTGGATAAAGATGACAACAACAAGATCCAACCACATGAGCTCGTAACTGAAGGACTTGGCATCGTTTCGGTGGTCGATGGTGAACAGAAAGGTCTAGTGATTGTAGTCAGCAAGGATCATGATATGCAATTGTGGGAACAAATTCGTTCACGGTCGTTGCACGGAAGTTTTTGGGAAAGTGGGAACAAAATCTCAACTCCACCACCAATTCTGTCTCGACCGCCGGATCCTCCACCGGACGCACTTGGTAGACTTATAGCTCAGTCCTTACAATCACTTTCGGTGCCTCTTGTCTCGCCGGAACCACCAGACACAATCTCATCTCTACCTTCTCTACCACCACCTCCCAAACGACAAAAATTAGGTTCCTTCATGAGGAACAACAGATCCTCAAATGAGCCTACTCTCTCTTTTACTCATAAGGTTGCCTCAATCTCAACGATAAATCCATCATTCTTAGCTTCCAACTCCACCATTCGAACGTCAGCAACAGAGATGAAGGGGTTTTTGTCGGTGACTAAGCATGCAGTTCTTTACTACCCTCACAAACTATCACTGCAAGTGATTCCCCCTCCAAAACCACCAGACTGAAGCGGCGTTTCGGCATGACTCAAACTGCGGAACTTAAGTACTTATGTTGAGAAGAATGAGCTCTGGCCCATGTTCAATCTGCCACATCGTCCGCCAGCAATACTAGTAACAGCCTGATTTTTAGTATTAGATTTATTTATTTATTATTAATTGTTTATTATATTTATTAATTGTTTATTTGATTGAGAATTGATGGAATAGTGGATTTTGAGTGATTAAGGGTATTTTGGTCATTTTACGCGTTAGTGGCATTTTTGTAATATGTTAGAAGTTAAGAATTTGAATTTAAAGAAGGTGGTGAATTACTAAAATGGGAGGTTTAAGTGGAGTAAAAGTATAGAGAAATAATTATGTGATGAGATATGACTAAGCCCATTAGAGTGGGTGACCTCAGCCCATTAATATTTAAAGAGAAGTGTTAGTGTTAGTGACATTGGGTCATAACATTTTCATCAAACCTAAGAGAAGGAGGCTAGAGAAAATAGAAGAGAAAGGAAGAACTTGAAGAGGGAAAAGAGGGGAAAGCTCTAGAAGTTGAGGATTCAAGCTAGGAAGCCATTTTTGAAGAGAATTAAGGTAATGGGGAAGATTATTTTCATCATATGGATTTTAAGAAACAAATGGGTAGTTTAAGTGTTTGTTATTATTGCTTAATTTCATGAATTGGTGATTATTTCTGTTAAATTCGTGTTCCTTTTATTGTGGTTGATTTCATGAATTGATGAATTCCTATTGTTATTTTATCAAAGTCCATGTTTGGTTATGTTGTTTTGGTAACTTTGTGAATTTTATTGAAGAACATGATAATTGATGATGATTATGCTTAATGAAGTTGATTTTGAGCATGAGTATGTGTTTAGTTTGTGAATTCGTGATGTTATGTGATTTTGGTTGTGTTGAAGTTGTTGTTGTTTATGAGAATTGTGAATATGTTGATAAAAAGGATTAAGTTGTTGTTGAAATGATTAAGTTGATTGAATTAAGTGATTATTGCTATGTTAAGCTGAAAGAAAGTTGGATAAGTTGCTGTTGTTGTTTATGAGAATTGTGAATATGTTGGTGAAAAGGATTAAGTTGTTGTTGAAATAATTAAGTTGATTGAATTAAGTGATTATTTTTATGTTAAGCTGAAAGAAAGTTGGATAAGTTGTTGTTGAGTTGTTACCATGTTTGGATAATAAGTTGTTTTGGTGAAATTGAGTTTTAAGTGAATTAAGTTGAATAAGTTGGAATTAAGTGATTGTGGATAAGATGTTTAAGCTGAGTTGAGGTGTAATTAACTAGATTAAATTGGTTTCGGGCTTTGGAACGATTTTGGTGCGAATTGGATCGAAAAACGACATTGAAAACGGTATTTTCACGAAAAACACAAAAATCAGAAAATCATGTCCTGGAGCGCCCCTGGAGCACGACCGTGCGACCTTGATTTTGTGGGAAAACCCTTTTTTATGACTTTTTGAGGTATCCAATGCACATGAATGGTTCCAAACCCTTAAACTTGATTAATAGGTGTTTAATGAAGATGTAATTGAGGGATTAACTTGGACTTAAGTGTAAGGAAATTTGGAAGTTAATTGGTTCCCAAACCCTTAAACTTGATTAATAGGTGTTAAATTGTCTTGATTTAAATTATAAAATGAATGTGGACTTACTAAATAAGTAATGAGATATGTATGGTAAAGAATGACGATGAGTTAATAGGTTAATACAACCTTGTTTGATTAAATGTGTGTCGTGAATCATGTGAATAAAGTTAGAGGAAGATGTAATGTTATGATGTTAATAACATGTTGATGAATGATAAGTGACGATGTTATGTGTTAAGTGACTATGATATATGATATATGATAAGTGACGATGTTTGATAAATGACGATGTTGATAAGTGACGATGATATAAGTGACAATGAACATATGTATGATTGTTGATGATGTTAGTTTCATGTCATGTGTATGTATGTGATGTTGAGTCGTAACGTATGAACATGCATTCATTCATGAGTCAAGTCCAGTGACGATGGGATCCCTCGGATAATAGAACTTCGATATCCAAAACCCGGTACCACATGCATGTAGAGTCATTAGACGCATGCATAAACATGATGAGTCGTATATGGCAATGTCTTGGTGTGAACTTGTCCATCAATGTGGTATTTGTGTACTTGACGATGTTAATGTGAATTGATTAGCTTATGTTTGCTTGGGCATTTATTTATTGATAATAATATGTTATGTATATTTTGAGGATCTTGTTGAAGTATTGATATAACTTAACTTAATGATGTAATTAATGATTGATTGTTGATGAGTATATGTAGGTATGCTTGAGAATCTTGAATTGATGTATGAGGGTAAACATGCTTGTAATCGAATGTAAATCTGTATGCATTATTGTAAGATGAACCATGCTTATTATGATATATGATTATATGATGATGATGTTGTTGTTTTTCCTGAACATACATGTGTTTATTAATCCATTATGTTGAACGTATATCTTACCCTCCAGTGACTTTTGTTGCCTAATCCTTTTGATGTAGACGTGCAGGTTGAGGAGTAGCTCTTGCTTGTGAGTATTGATGAGGACGGCATGATGTCTACTCATGTTTATTGCTTTCTCAAGGAGTCTAGATTTAGGAGCTCTGATCTAGGACTTGGGGATTTTTCTTTTATATTGAGTTTGATGCTATGAGATCTTTCGATCAGACTAATGTTATTATATATATGTTTAGATACTACTCCGTCCCAAAATATAAGCAAAAATGAGTCAACATAAGTTGATGTATTTGATACAAATTTTGAACCAAATACATTAACTTTTGTTGACCAATTTTTGCTTATATTTTGGGACGGAGGGAGTATTATGTTATGATCTGAGACATGACATTTGAGTTATGATTTTATTTCCGCTTTGCTATGAATATATTTGTTGAAATTTTTATATTGGATATTTATATGAGATGTATGTTGAGTAATGACATCTTGATGTATGATTTATCATTTTATAAATGTTCTCGGGGATCAGGGTGTTACAATGTGGTATCAGAGCAGGTCGGTCTAGTCCGGGCCAACACTTGGTTATTGTCTTCTTGTATGCGACATGTATGTGTGTATAATGACGATGTTTTTCTTGTCTAACTAGGTGGTCCCTGTTGTGTAGTGGAGAGATGACCAGTAGGAATGATGCTGCGATTGTGGAGGCGATAACGGCGATGGCTCAGGCACTAGCTCAGGCTAATGTTGCAGCCCACGTTCATCAGAACCATCAGGGAGGAGCCGACGAGTTACACTTAGACCGATTCTTGAGGAATCAGCCACCAAAGTTTGAGGGGAGGCACGACCCGGATGGAGCTCAGTCATGGTTGCAGGGGATTGAGCGCATTTTCAGAGGAATCAGGCCAATATTTTTAGTAGTATCTAGTATGTGAGGAATCAGGCCAGGTTCCAAAACAAGAAGCACAATTGGACAGCAGTAATCAATGGCATCATCTCAAATGTGCATCTATCAGGAAACAAGACAAACAAAACCTCTTATGCTTCAATGACAGAATTTGTGATATTAAAGTCTTTTAATATCAACATACACCCTCCAAAAGCTCCAATAATCAAAGAAGTCATCTGGCAGCCTCCTTTCATCAACTGGATTAAAGCTAACACAGATGGAGCAATGACTAAAAATCCAGCTAAAGCTGCCTGTGGAGGGCTTTTTAGAGATCACACAGGAAACTTTCTTGGAGGTGGCTGAGCTTGTTGCAGCAATCTTGTCAATAGAGGTGGCTTTCTCCAAAGGCTGGCATAATCTCTGGTTAGAAACAGACTCTCAACTAGTCTTATTGGCTTTCAATTCTAAATCCATGATACCTTGGGAATTAAGAAACAGGTGGATCAATTGTACAGAAATGATAAATCGAATGAACTATTTTGTAAAGCATATATATAGAGAAGGAAACTCTTGTGCAGATGGTCTTGCTAACCTAGGCTTAGCTCTGTCTTCATATGTTTGGTTTCCTACTCTTCCAGCAGAAATTATGCAAGATTTTGTTAGAAATAGGTTAGGTTTACCTAACTTTAGATTTTCTTCCATTTGAAGAGCTTTTGACCAAGTTCCCCTATTTTCTTTTGTAGCTCTGTTTTTTGGTTATATATTCAGGTAATGCTTTTTGCATTACTTATTTAAATAAAAAAAAAAGACCAACGTGAGAGTGGCCAATTTGGTTTTTTAATTATTATTTGACTATTTTGGTTTTCACTACTAGAGAAACTGGGAATAGAGACGGGCAAAATCCGTCTCTAAAACAAGAAAAATCTGTCTCTAAACATGTCTGAAACGGAATCAGAGACGGAACTAGGTCCGTCATTATTTTCGTGGTCGCTAAAGCTTTCAGAGACGGAATTTTAATTTCTGTCTCTGACAGAGACGGAATAAATCCGTCTCTAATTTCATAAATTCCGTCGCTAGCTGTTAAATGAAGGATGAGATAAATCCGTCGCAATTAGAGACGGAAACCACCGTCTCAAATAAACATAATTTTGTCTCTAAACTCTATCGCCAAATTTATAAATTCCGTCTCTATGCAATTAAAATTCCGTCTCTACAGAGACGGATCAAAATTCCGTCTCTAAAAACAATATTTTTTTTATAAATTCTGCCTCAATATTTCAAATATTTAGTGCTAAAATAATGTTTATAATATTCATTATGTTTATCTAACTCTCAACCATCAATCGATCTTGTCGTTACCAATATAAAAATATACAAAATGTAAAAAGATCATAATATATGTTTGATCTAACAAAAAATATATAAACAAAAGTAACCAAACTAAAGTTCATCCATCTCGCTGTTAGCATTATCACTCTCTCCTTTCTGTTGAATTGAAGAGTTCATATTATAGGCATAAAATTCCCAAACATTCGCTCCTAGCGCTCCATAGCAGCAACTTTTAATGCCAAAGGCAGGTGTATACAACTATCTTAACTGGAACAAGGCATTTTTCAACGCCAAAGACCACCTAATATTAAAGCTCTTTTTAATAATAGCTTCATCATTTGCAAGTAACTTGAATTTAGCCTACAAACAAAAAAATATCATGAAGTTGAGTATTTTGAAAAGGACAATCAACTTTCAACCTAAGTAACAATGAAGCTTCGTATTTCATATCATATAAAGAAAATAGTATATCCCCTAAATAAATATATCTCCCTATTTATATAACTGCCGCTATTTGTAACAATTGTTTCAACCATTTGCCATTTCAATTTTCAACCTAAGTAACAACAATATTAATGGTTCATATTTCATATCTTATAAAGCAAATAGGTTCAGAGAGCAGCAATTGCAACTGGATCATATTGTACATGTAAATAACTATATTTCGTCATAGAAGGTAGGCCAAAAACAACAGACTGAACGCAAACAACCCCCCCCCCCCACCACCACCCAAAACAGCCATTAAACAAGCTAGAAAGACATCGCATAGAGAGAGAAAACTATCTAGCAACACAACTAAATCAACCCCATTGACTGCACACAATAAAACCAACCAAAACTGAAACAAAAAATGCTACCATGCCCTCCAAACAACCGCACGAGACCTACAACAACCACTAAGCAACCCCACAAAAATAAGAAGATACTAGAACAACTCACCCAATATAATCTAATCAAACCATCGTCTATTTATGTAACTACCTCTGTTTGTATATTCCATATGCTACCAGATAATAAATTTTAAACACCATATATCATAAAAATACCTTGAAATCCTTTGGGTTTGTTTGAGAAGATGTGATATGTTGATGAGTTGTAATTATTCTTTTACCTCTTCCGCTGCCTCTACCTCTATGTAACATCTGTGAACAATACAAAGTAAAACAATCAAGTCAAGTTTAATTAAAATATAAATAACATAAGTCATGCAAGAATAAGAGGGTAGAAAATTCAATAAATTACCTAGTCAGAATATGTTTCATCATCATCATCATCTTCTTCTTCAACACTGTCTTCTACTTCAATATCTTTATCCCATTCAAAGGTAACCTCATCCAAGAAAGGACCGTATGCTTCCTCAACTTCTCCAACTAAATCAACAAAACTGTGAGATATTGGAACGAACTCTAGGGTAGCTTCTGGTTCGACAGGGAATAAGCATGAGGTCGAAGATTGTTCGCATGCTGCTGTCGAAGTAGTGCGTGTTGTAGTCGAAGTTGTTCTAACATGCATTAGTGGATATTGCTAGGTTTGTTAGCATATCGAATTGGGCCTGTTTGTTATGTCCAATTGTTTAAGTTAGCTTGTACCCTAAGTTAGCTTGTAATGGGTAATTGTGAAAAAGCCCATTAGTTAGTATGTTAGGTTTATTATAAATAGCATACTAGTCTCTCATCACTGAAACGGCAAATCCTAATTTAGGGTGAGAGGGTTATTTGTTATTCTTGTAACGCTTGTAATCTTGTTTTAAAGAGAAAGTAAAGAATAGCAGTTATAACCAATCCTTGTTGTTCTTCTTGTTTTTCCATTCTTTTCCCTTACCCTTGTGTTTCTAAATCACCGGAGAAGCAGTTTATACTTTGTTCTTGACATCGTTTTTCACAACAAATTGGTGCGGTGAGCGTGGAGAAGATGCCTTCAACAAAGTATGAGATTGAAAAGTTCACCGGAGTGAACGATTTTGGTCTGTGGCGCTTGAAGATGAAAGCCCTACTGGTTCAGCAGGGTTGTTTAGAAGCTTTGAAGGGAGTCGCAGCCATGGATGCTGCGTTAACGGAGAAGGAGAAGACGGCCATGATAGAGAAAGCCCACAGCGCAATCTTGCTGAGCCTTGGTGATAAGGTTCTTCGACAGGTATCAAAGGAGACGACGGCAGCAGGGTTATGGGTGAAACTTGAAAGTTTGTACATGACCAAATCGCTGGTAAATCGACTCTACCTGAAGCAGGCTTTGTATTCATTCAAGATGAGTGAAGACAAAGTGTTGGCTGAGCAGTTGGATATGTTCAACAAGCTGATTCTTGATCTGGAAAATATTGATGTAAAGATCGATGATGAAGATCAAGCGTTGTTGCTGTTGTGCGCTTTGCCCATAACACATGCTCACTTCAAAGAAACTCTCTTGTATGGAAGGGAGTCCCTGACCTTTGAAGAAGTTCAATCAGCCTTGTATTCGAAGGACTTGAACGAACGAAAGGAGCATAAACCTTCGACTGTTGGTGAAAGTTTGGCCGTCAAGGGAAAATTTTTGCGAAAGGATGGTAAGTTCGACAAGAAGAAAGGTAAAAGTCAGCAGAAGTCTTACAGTGGCGAGGCATCTGGTATTCGATGCTATCATTGTAAGAAGGAGGGTCACACAAGAAAGGTGTGCCCTGAACGCCTGAAGGATCATGGAGGTAAGGATAATGGCAACGTAGCCATTGCACAAGATGATTTCGACTCATCTGATGTCCTTGTGGTTTCAAGCAGCGACTCAACGAAGGAGTGGATTATGGATTCAGGTTGCACTTGGCACATGACTCCAAACAAAGACGTGTTCGAGGAACTATGTGAGCAAGATGGTGGATTTGTATTGCTGGGAAACAACAAAGCTTGCAAGATTGCTGGTGTTGGATCTGTGAGATTCAAGCTCCATGATGAGTCAATAAGGTTATTGACTGAAGTTAGGTATGTACCTGATTTGAAGAGGAATTTGATTTCTCTTGGTGAATTCGACAAGAAAGGATATGTTTTCCAAGGAGAGAAAAGTATCCTTAGAGTCATGAAGGGGTCGAAGGAAGTCTTGAGAGGCGTGAAGAAACAAGGCTTGTATGCCCTTGAGGCTGAAGTTGTAAGTGGTTCGACAAATGTTGCATCCACGAAACCTTTGTCGAAGACAGAAATTTAGCACATGAGATTGGGCCATGTCAGTGAAAGGGGTCTGGTCGAACTAGGGAAACAAAATCTGCTTTGTGGAGACAAAGTCGAAAAGCTGAAGTTTTGTGAACCCTGTGTACTTGGAAAATCTTGTAGAGTGAAGTTCAACAAAGGTAAACAAAGAACACATGGATCCCTTGATTACATCCATGCTGATCTTTGGGGGCCTGCAAGGTGTCCATCACATTCAGGAGCGAGGTACTTTCTATCCATAGTTGATGATTATTCCAGAAAGTTATGGGTATTCATCCAGAAGACTAAGGATGAAACTTTTGAGAATTTCAAAAGTTGGAAGACTCTGGTCGAAAATCAAACTGGCAGGAAGGTTAAGAGGTTGAGAACCGACAATGGCCTTGAATTTTGCAATGAGGCGTTCGACAGCTTTTGTGCTGCCTCTGGTATTGCAAGGCACAGAACTACTGCAGGTACTCCACAACAAAACGGTTTGGCTGAAAGGTTTAATCGAACTATTTTGGAAAGAGTTAGATGCATGTTGACCAGTGCTGGGTTAAAGAAGGTGTTTTGGGCTGAGGCTGTTTCGACAGCGGCATATCTGATAAATAGATGTCCTTCGACTGCGTTAGATATGAAGACACCTGAAGAAGTTTGGTCGGGACATCCACCAGATCTCGACAAACTGAGAGTATTTGGCTGCGTAGCCTATGCTCACATTAGGCAAGACAAGGTCGAACCTAGAGCTCTAAAATGCATGTTCATGGGATACCCTGAAGGAGTCAAAGCTTATAGGCTATGGTGCCTAGAGCCAGGTCACAAGAGGTGTATCACCAGTCGAGATGTAGTTTTCAATGAAGCTGAAATGGCTTTTAAGAAAACTGATGATGTTGATCGAAGTGCAAAAATTTCTGACGAAGAGCTGGAACAGGGAGAGATTCCTGTTGAGGTGGAGCATGTTGATGCTGAATTGCGTATCCCAGATGAAGTCGAAGAAGAAGGAGATACTGAGGAAGTTGAGGAAACTGTTGATGACTACTTGTTGGCAAGAGATAGGCAGAGAAGAGTCATCAAGCCACCTCAGAGACTTGGATATGCAGATCTTATAGCTTATGCCTTAATCTCTGCAAGTGAGGTTCTAGATGAAGAACCTAGAGACTATAAGGAAGTTCTGAGGAGTCGAAATAAGACTGAATGGATGAAGGTCATGGATGATGAGATGAAATCTCTTCATGATAATAACACTTGGGAACTGATCGAGAAACCTGTTGGAGCAAGGGTAGTCAGCTGTAAATGGATTTTCAAAGTTAAGGAAGGAATCGAAGGAGTGGCGTCGAAAAGATACAAGGCAAGGTTGGTCGCTAGGGGTTTCACTCAGAAAGAAGGTGTCGATTTCAATGATGTGTTTTCTCCTGTTGTGAAGCACAGATCCATTCGAATGTTGCTTGCCATGGTGGCACAGTTCGACCTTGAACTGGAACAAATGGATGTAAAGACTGCGTTCTTGTATGGTGATCTAGATGAAACAATCCTGATGAGGCAACCTGAAGGGTATGTCGAAAAGGGGAAGGAAGATTATGTGTGCAAACTACAGAGATCTTTATATGGACTGAAACAATCTCCTCGACAGTGGAATAGGAGGTTCGACAAGTTCATGGCACGGATAAGTTTCATTAGAAGTCAGTTCGACCACTGTGTTTACTTCAGATTTCGACCTGGTAATTCATTTGTTATTTTGTTGCTCTATGTGGATGATATTCTCATAGCAAGCAACAATGTCGAAGATGTAATGAGGGTGAAGGCTGAACTCAATAAGGAATTCGACATGAAGGATCTGGGAGCTGCATCCAGGATTCTTGGGATTGACATTCGAAGAGATAGAAAGCAGTCGAAATTATGCTTATCTCAAGAGGCATACCTAGGGAAGATTCTCTACAAGTTTGGTATGTCGAACTCAAAGTCTGTTGTGACTCCGACAAACCCTCAATTCAAGCTGAGTATAGATCAGTGTCCCAGTACTGATGACGAAAGAGCTTATATGAACAGCATTCCATATGCTAATATAGTAGGTTCTTTGATGTATGCTATGGTTTGTACTAGACCTGACATAGCATATGCAGTAAGTCTTGTAAGCAGGTACATGTCGAATCCTGGAAAGGCTCACTGGCAAGCATTGAAGTGGATTCTAAGGTACATAAATGGGTCTCTGAACAGAGTCCTGATTTATGGTGGAGCCTTGGGTGAAGATAGTAAAGTAGTGATCGAAGGATATGTCGACTCTGATTATGCAGGTTGTATGTATTCCAGAAAATCTATTTCTGGATATGTTTTCACTATGTTTGGCACGGCAATTAGTTGGAAAGCAACACTTCAGAAGGTTGTAGCATTGTCAACTACTGAAGCAGAGTATATTGCCCTCACTGAAGCAGTGAAAGAAGCATTGTGGCTTGAAGGTTTTGCTAAGGAGCTGAAACTTCAAGGTCGAACTATCACTGTTAAATGTGATAGTCAAAGTGCAATACATATGTCGAAGAATTCAGCCTATCATGAGCGAACGAAGCACATTGATGTGAGGCTGCATTTCGTCAGAGGAGTAATCGAGCGTGGAGAAGTCCAAGTGCTGAAGGTTTCGACAGATCACAATGCTGCTGATATGATCACCAAGACATTGCCAAGTTGCAAGTTTTTCCACTGTATGCAGTTGGTAAAGCTGCAAGAAGAAAGCTAGCTGGTTCATTGATTTTAGAGTTTGTTCCAAGGTGGAGATTTGTGAGATATTGGAACGAACTCTAGGGTAGCTTCTGGTTCGACAGGGAATAAGCATGAGGTCGAAGATTGTTCGCATGCTGCTGTCGAAGTAGTGCGTGTTGTAGTCGAAGTTGTTCTAACATGCATTAGTGGATATTGCTAGGTTTGTTAGCATATCGAATTGGGCCTGTTTGTTATGTCCAATTGTTTAAGTTAGCTTGTACCCTAAGTTAGCTTGTAATGGGTAATTGTGAAAAAGCCCATTAGTTAGTATGTTAGGTTTATTATAAATAGCATACTAGTCTCTCATCACTGAAACGGCAAATCCTAATTTAGGGTGAGAGGGTTATTTGTTATTCTTGTAACGCTTGTAATCTTGTTTTAAAGAGAAAGTAAAGAATAGCAGTTATAACCAATCCTTGTTGTTCTTCTTGTTTTTCCATTCTTTTCCCTTACCCTTGTGTTTCTGAATCACCGGAGAAGCAGTTTATACTTTGTTCTTGACATCGTTTTTCACAACAAAAACTTCCTTCAAGATTGTCATTTGCAATTGTCACGTGTGATTGGGTGATTGATTCATCTTGGTATGGAACTTCTTTCTCCGGTTTACTATCTTCTAAAGTTTGAATTGTGCTTCTCGCCTTGGTCTTAATCACAGCCAACCAATCTTTTTTTCCTTCAGGATACTGTGTGAAGTATACTTGTTTTTCTTGTTGTGCAAATATAAATGGGTCATAATGTTTATATTTCCTAGATGCTCTAACTTCAACAATTCCATAACTATCTATATTTTTCCCTTGATTCAAAGTGGGATCAAACCAATCACATTTGAACAGAACCAACGTCTTTATTGGCCATCCAGTATAATAAATTTCAACAATGTCAGTTAAGATACCATAGTAATCACTGCCAATTGTCCCATCCTCACCACCTTGAACAGATATGCCACCTTGAAGTCAGACTTGATACTTAATGCTTGTATTGCAGCTGACAGTTCAGAATAACTTTCACAACCGTTATACAAGGGAGCTTGCGCAGCTTTCAACATTTTAACAAACTTTCTGCTTGTGGGTAAGGATCTTCCCTCATTTGTTCTCGACAAGCAGGACCTTCTTGTTCAAGATGATAACCAAGAGATGGTCCAGCTGCATCCATTACCATTTGCTCAAAACCATTGAAGTCTTCCCGTATCCCAATGCTTCCATAATAGGAGTTGTTCGATACCACAGGCATAACCGGAGGCCTTTGTTCACCATGGGTACTCCAATAATAGTAACCCTCTTTAAACCCCTTCATACAAAGATGCCTCATGACATCGCCAACTAACTGAGGCTTTCTACACTTGCATATTTTACATGAGCATCTCAACTTTCCTACTTTTTTGAAATCATCTTGTGCACAAGCAAACTCAACAAACTCACAAGCCCCGGCCAAAAACTCATCTGTAACTCTACTATTATCGGGACGCATCCTACTATCCATCCACTTGCGATGTTCAGGAATCTCCATTCTATATTGAAAAATTGGTAGCATGTTAATTACAATAGTTAATAAATTTATGTGTTTTTATTTCTCATATTGATAATAGCAAGAGGCTACAAGAAAATCAAATAGCAAAGCATTCACATTCACAACATACACATAAATACGAAAATTGACTTTATCATGTTCAACATCCAAACTTCAATAAGAATTGAACAAAATACATATCTAGCAAATATGGAAATAGACACAGTGGAAACAAATCAAATCAATGATACGTATCTGCCAAATAGCTTAATAAGACCTATCTTATATCACTTGTGGATTATAATGACTTAACAAATATTATTTCAAAAAGATAATGGTAAAATGTAAATGCTTATAAAATAAAATTTAGAACAACTTTCATATATCATAACACAAAATGAAGACGGCAGGCACAAACCAAGATACAACCAGCCTAACAGCGCTGCAACAAGCAAAAAAGGGACCAAAAAAGAACAAAAACTAGTCCTTCCTATAGCCAAACACGCCAATGGACAGCAATTGAACCAAAGAAAAAGTAGAAAATAAAACAACTATCTCTAAGGATCCAAATAAACAACAGCAGAAACAAAATAGAAACGTCACACAACCAAGCAACTCCTCAAAGACTAAACATATGCATTACTTAAACACAAATTTGAATGGAATCAAAATTTCACGATGCAAATTCAACATTCAGAATAACAAAAGCAATATGTAAACCACAATTAGAAAAACAAAGTTCTTCCATTGATGGACAAAGTGAATTGAATTACGTTACTTCAAATTAATTGAATCTTTCTACTACATGAAATTGGGGCTAATTATTATACATAAAAAATGACATGGAATAAACTAAAATTCAAAAGTTTCACTTGCAGCAAGTGATTTATTGTTTTTTCCAATCTTCTATCATTCAAAAACCAAGCTTAATTGAGAGGAAGAGGCTACATATGAACATTTTAAATTTTAGGGTTTATCTAATTTAAGATAAATCCAAATTTGAGAGAAATACAACTTACCAAAGAAAAAGAATGACTTAGAAAGAGAGTGAAGAGAGAAGGTCTGCGGCTGGTGGATGCAAGGAGAACGTCTGGCGGTGAGTTTATGAGAATAGAGATCTGACGGAGGGAAATAGAATGTGAACAGAGATCCGGTGGAAGGTGACGAGAGGTTGAGAGGCAGAGAGTGAATATATGATGTATGGGTTAGGTCCGGCGGCGTCGGCCGGTGGAGTTGCGGTGACGGAGTGAGAGAGGTCAATTTTATTTTAAAAACCTGAAATTTTAAGGGGCAAATTTTGACTAGAGCCAATTTTTTTTTTCCTGTAGCGCCAAATTAAAATTAAAAAAATAGCAGCGTGCAAACCAAAAACAAAATTTTACAATTGGCTCTATAATTTTCAAAATGAATAAGTGTTGCCTGTATCAAGTTGTAGGGACGGTTTTGAACCCATTGTTGTGAAAATTGCTACACTAAAATAAGGTTGCCTTTTATATGGTGTAGAGGCATTTACCAAACCCTCCCCAAAAGCATGTTCCAAAAGTGTTGACTATTTTATGCTTTAGGAACGGTTTTTAAAGCATATCTTAGTAAAATGTCCACACTTAAATAGTCATTGCTTTTTCTATGTTTAGGGCGTAGTTTTTCAATTGTAGCAAACAAATTTGTCAACGGTTTCGAAAAGAGTTACCTAAACGATGTTCCAGGAATGGTTTTATAGAGGTTGCTATGAGAGGTGTCTACACTCAAATAACCGTCGCCTTTTATATGTTATAGCGACGGTTTTTCAATGTCGCTTAAAAAAGTGTTGCCTAAAGCATTAAATGTTGTAGTGAAAAAAAGTCACTACATAAACTCAATGAAGACCCAAATAATCAAAAGAACAAAAACATAATCTAGACCTAAATAGATATCTTCAAAGAATACCAAAAAACAAGAATCAAAATGGAATTCCAAAAAATTTGTATATGAAACTAATGAAGTTCATTCAAAGGTGAAACAACAACAAAAGTTAAAATTCAGAGAAGAAATTTACCCCAGTTATCACTTCCATGTGACAATTTTTGAAGAAGCCTAGACAAAACCCTAACTTCCAAGTGACAAAATCCTCAATTTGTGAGCTGTAAACTAAGAGAGGGATTTACGAGCCAAATATTAGGGATTTGAGAGAGGGGTTTGCGATGTGTTTGAAAGAATTTTGAGACAGAGATTCAAAAGGGGTTTGTAAGGATATGGCGGTGAGTGACTCGGCGAGGTAAAGATACGCTGGTGAGGTGAAGAAGCACAAAGAGGGAAAATGGAGTGAGAAGGAAACCCTGACTATGTCTACTGAAGAGGGAAAATGAAAATTTCATTACTGAAAAAAATAAGAAGAAGAGGGAAATGAAAAGGATGTATGCGCCTGGATTTCATGTTGTTTTAGGCTAAATGTTTTTTTTGGTTTATTTTTGGCTAAATGTTGTTTTTATTAATTTTTTAACCATTTTTTCCCTTTACATATGGTAGTTGTTTTCTTATTTCTAACTAACAAATTGTTTTTAATAATAATAATAATAATAATAATAATATACAATAAATCATTAATCCCTACAAATTATTATATAATTATTATATATCTTGGCATTGTATAAATGTTTTACAGGTTTATTTTATGATGTGTTATCATATCAATTATAAGGTATTTTAAGTCTTATAAAAAAACACATTCTCGCTCAATTGTGCAAGTGGTGGATCCTATCTAATTGTTGGATTTAATTTATTTGATACCATTAGTCAGTTGGATCTGTTTTAGTCTATGGAGAAGTGCATTTTCATGTTAACTAGGTTTTTAAAGGGATATTTTGTCGGGTTGACTTTTAACGAAGATTTCAATTGTCAACTGATTAGATTCTTAATTAGTCCAATTAGGTCTTGTCTAACAATGAAATTGATTTTTTTTTCATTACCGTTAGTCGGTTGGGTCCATTTCGGTGGACAGAGAAGTGTCTTTTCACGTTGAATATGTTTTTAAATGGATAGTTTGTTGGGTCCATTTGATTTGATATCGTTAGTCGGTTGAGTCTATTTTTCAACGGAGTATTGTCTTTTTACGTTGACTAGATTTTTAAAGGGATGAAAGGTCAAACCTTTGTTGAAATAATGTTAAATAATCCGTCGATTAAAATAGTCTTATAGTCTTATAAAATAAAGTTTGAAATTGAGTTTAAACGCAATTAGTATAAAATGTCAAACCTTTGTTGACCAAATCATTATCTAACATTTAGTTCACTTTTATAGTTGCCAAATTCTTACTTTAGTACATAGAAAAATAGTTTCATGTTAATATTTTATTAGACTATAAGATATTGATTTATTTAATAATGACTAGAGTTACTTATCCATCATGTATCATATGTGTCAGCCGTCCATGTAGTATTTGTTGGTAGAGATAACTTATGTGTACATAAATATAACTAATAAAAAAAATAAATTATAAGATACATTTTATTTCAATTTTAAAGTTTTTATGAATTTAAAAAAAACAAAAAAATTAAAGCAATTGTTAGAGACGGATTTAGAGACGGATATATCTAGAGACATCATTAGAGACGGACTTTAGAGACATGGATGTAGGGACCGATATTGTCAGAGACGGAATTTGAGACGGACAACAACATTTCCGTCTCTAAATTCCGTCTCTAAGCAACTTTTGTATGTGCTGACATGGCAAAGTATCTCATTAGAGACAGATAGAGATCAGCGACAGAATGTTCCGTCTCTAAAATCCATCTCCACACGCATCATCATAATCCATCTCCAAATAGCAAATTTCCGTCTCAACTTCCGTCTCTGCTAGAGACGAAGAGTTTCCGTCTCTAAATTCCGTCGGCATATCAACTTTTTCTAGTAGTGTTTATATGTCCTTACTTTTCTTCACGATAATTTTGTATTGAGGAATGTTTTCCCCACAATCGTCCACCACATTCTTACAAAAATGTGCTAAAAGAGACACCAAACCAATTTAAAATTCTCGGATGTCACAATCATAATCTTACACGTTTATCACCCTACAAATTTTATTTTCTTAACACAGTTTTATGAGAAAGGAAGCCCTGTTATACGAGGTTTTTTTGAAGGATTGTTATACGACGTTCTACATACATATTAGTAATGTTTGACCAAAGATATTTTAGTTGCGGATATAAGGTTGATTTGATGGTTGACATGAGAAAGTTAAGGAGCATAGTGATATGAAAGTTGATGATTCTGTTTTCAGTCTCACATTAATAGTAACACTATTAATATTGATCACTTCAAAAAACAGTTGAAAATTGAACTCAAATACTCTCCCTTGTCCCGATTGATTTAACTCATTGACTACTTGAATTCAACACTTTAACTTTATGGAAATAGCTGTAAAGTTGATTTGGTTATTGTAGTAGAGAGAAGTTCTGGAGTATAACCCACAACATAACATTATCGCACATTAACATACTAATATTTAACTTTTAAAAAAGAATCTATATGCACAAATTAATAATAAACAAAAAAATGTCTTGTCGTCAATCATTGATCATTTAGATTATAATTCTATATTTTATTCTAATATAAAAGTATACCACTATCTCATTAATCAAACAAGTCATCATTGTGTAACAAAAAACAAAAAAGTCATCATTGATGTGAGTTCTCTGCCCACCCACTAAATAACATTATAATATATAAATTGTTTGTTTTTTTATTTCTAAACCGTTGTATTTGGATTTTTAAAGTTTATTTTGGGAAAAAAAATTCATCCACCAAAGTTATTACTGAGTTGAGTCGCGACCAGATTGTTCTCTTACGTTTGATGACAGTACTTTCTAAAATTGTGCAAGACAAACTATCAACCACGCTGCCTTCATGATAAAACAAGTCCAGCTACAACGGTGCGATTAACCACTGTATTGTAGCTAACCGTTCGAGAATTACACCTCCATTATGGTACTAAGACAACTATTGTGGATAAGAGAAACTAACCTACAAAAGTGAAGGAAACAAACTAATTAGATATGAAAGGAGGAAAAATATGAAACTCAGTTGAATTTTCAATCTTATCACAACCAATATATGCCAAGAAGTTATACGCACGAATAAAAAATAATGATTACTATTTTTTTTTACAAAATAGTAATTACTATTTCTTCATTATTATCAGATACTTTAAAATTAAATACTGTAATATAAACACTAATGTGTATTGTATTTTATGTGGGACCTCCACACTATATTTTTTCAATTCACACAACACACACGGGTTCAAACTCTTATGACTTGTGTTTAAATCAAAACTTCACTTCCAACATATATACTCACGTTTTCCATTTCAGAAAAATAAAAAATAAACTCATTCTGATAAATTAAGATTGAACAGAAAAAGTTAGTGTCCTGTCATAAATCATTAATCCTTTATATTATAATTCTAGATTTTATTCTAAATACAAAAGTATACCGCCCTCTCATTATAATTTATTTAGAATAGAGTAGAACCATGGAAGAGATAAAGAACCCATCTGGAACTTCTCTTCTGGTACCATCAGTCCAAGAGTTGGCTAAGGAAAAAATTTCAACAGTTCCAGCAAGATATATTCAGTGTCAACATGATGAAATGGTCATCAATGAAGCTCATAGTACCCTTGAAATTCCAGTTATTGATATGAAGAAATTGCTTTCTTTAGAATATGGGAGTTTAGAATTGTCTAAGCTTCACCTTGCTTGCAAAGATTGGGGATTCTTCCAGGTCTCTTTTCTCTCTTCATATATCCTTTAATTTCTCAACTAAAAGCATTATTTCTAATTACGGTTGCCTTGACGTTGCAAACTTTTATATTGCGGGAAAATGTTCTTGTGGAGACCTCAAAATTCTCTATATTGCGGCCGAAATTACGGTTGTCAATTGATAGTATAACACTCACGACTATTGATTTTTGATTTCTAGAAATTTAGTTATAAGTGATTTAATTATTTGTTAATGTGTATTGCTGTAGCTGATAAATCATGATGTTAGTTCTTCCTTGGTGGAGAAAGTAAAGTTGGAGACTCAAGATTTCTTCAACCTTCCAATGTCAGAGAAGAAAAAGTTTTGGCAAACTCCACAACATATGGAGGGATTTGGACAAGCATTTGTTGTGAGTGATGAACAAAAGCTTGATTGGGCAGATCTTTTCTTTATGACTACCCTTCCTAAACCCTCTAGAATGCCTCACTTATTTCCACAACTTCCTCTTCCTATCAGGTTCTTCTCCCTATTTATCTTAGAATTTGAGTTGAACTTTACTTGATAGTGAAAAAATCCGTTAGTAAAGTGAGGATTGTTTTCCACTTATAAGCTTATTCTCTTTGGAATAATAATGACCGAATAGCGGGTGATTCAACCAATTTTAGATGAGAAATACTTACATGATCACAACCCTAAATAAAATAATCTTAGGACACACAAAAATAAAAATTAAAAGAGGAAATGATTAAGTGATGTGACTAAAGCCTCTAAAAAAAGTGATGGGACTAAATTGTTTATCTCTTAAAATAAATTTATTCATTTTGTGCTCATGTAAGACTTGCTCATTTTAGATATCATTTTAGAATATTTTTGTTTGGCCCAACTCATATATAAAACCTACTTGTAAGTTGCCCCCCACTTATAAAATCATTTTTGGACCATATCTCATCCGGTGGGAGAGACTCTTTTATCAGTTCACATATTTGAAGTACAAAGAGCGTGGTTCCTTAGTCTCTATTACTAATTCAGTTATTCTTTTTAAAAATTATTATCGATGTCAACGTGTCAGTATTGTATACGGTGCTTGCTTAGCCTATTTTCTTTGTCATGCAGAGATACTTTTGAGCTTTACTCAATCGAACTAGAAAAGTTATCTATGGTTATTGTTGAATATATGGGAAAAGCTTTGAAAATGGATGAAAAAGAAATGAGGATGTTTTTTGAAGATGGAGTGCAATCAATGAGGATGAACTATTACCCTCCATGTCCACAACCAGAAAAGGTTATTGGCCTAACACCCCATTCAGATGCATCAGTACTCACTATCCTTCTACAACTCAATGATGTAGAAGGGCTCCAAGTAAGGAAAGATGGCATGTGGGTTCCTGTTAAACCACTGCCTAATGCCTTCATTGTTAACATTGGGGACATTCTTGAGGTAACCCTATATACATATGAATCCATTCATTGATATCATCACAATTGTATAATATATCAACGATTTTGATTAGTGTGATTTATAATATTTTTACTAATCATCTGGATTTTGTTGCTAGGTTATAACTAACGGAATATATCGAAGTATTGAGCATCGAGCAATTGTGAACTCTGAAAAAGAAAGAATGTCCATTGCAACATTCTATACTTCAAGACATGATGGAGAGATGGCTCCTGCAAATAGCTTAATCACTGAAGAAACAGCAGCACGGTTCAAAAGAATTGGATTAAAAGAATACTTGAGGAATTTGTTTGCTCGTAAACTTGATGGCAAGTCTTTCCTTGATGATCTGAGGATATAGCATCACTAATTCAAGTGATTGGAATTGTTGTACTTGTACCCTCATATGCCAATGTGTGCTTCGTTACTAAAATATTATGAAGCACAGACACTCTTCGAAATAAAAGTATGATCACAATAATATCATACTTTCAACGACAATAAATTATGTTGCTTCTTTTTGATATCATGTACACAATTTTTTTATAAGCAAATAATTTATTTATGGGACTAGAAACCATTTGGATCCGACCACAAATCAAATAAATTTACAACGTGTTTTCCACCCTTCTCTCCAAATGAACCAACCCACGATAGAAAACTTACTGTTTATTTTTAGATTTTTAATTTTTCTTTTCCCGGACAATTAGGCTTGTAAATTATTAATTTTTTGAAAAGTTAGTGTTATCTGATGGCTATATGTAACACCTAATTGCGCAATTGGATTTTTAAAGAAATTGTTTTGAAAGAAAGAAAAACGGTTCTATTGAAATTGTTTGAAAAATCTTGCAAGTTCAAAGATATTACATCTTTACAAAGAACTTTTAGGTTAGGGGAAACTAAATAAAAGTCTTAATCTTGATTTTTTACGTGATTCGGTTATTACACAAGACATTAGAGAGCTGGTGAGCAATATGGATACTCCTCTCCGACTTCTAATGTTTTCATGGAACCGGAAAACACAACCCTTAAATATAGCGAATATAAAATTAAGTAACACAGAGTTTATATAAGGGTAAAAAACCATTTTGGTCATTAGATGTGCATCTTTCTTTTATAATAGTCCTGATTCAGGAGAAAACACAAAAAAGTCCCTGACTCCAATATATGTTGGCCACTTTGGTCCCCAACGTTAGATTTTGCCGTTAACTCCACAAAAAAGTTGGGTTGACATTTTCTTGGAGATATTTTATCATATTATTTTCTTTAAAATATGTAATCTGCGAGGGGGCAGCATGAATCAAAATGAAAGAACACCCTTCATCTCTTCCAACCAAAATGAAAGAATCACACATTTGATTCCATCCAATATTCCTCAATCTTCCTCGATTAACCAAAAAAACTAAAAAAAAAAAAAACAGAAAAATAACTCCTTTTGAAGAATCACACATTCAATTAGGCGAACATGCAGCGAGTTCAGAAGGCTTTTATGTATGTTTGTTGTATCACTGGCTAACATGGATTATTTAAAAAAAAAATTATGTTATAAGAATCAAATAGCAAACATGTAGTTTTTAATTTTTTATGTTATAAATGTTGAATGGCTTGCTCAAAAAAAAAAATGTTGAATGGCGAACATGCCAATTTCGTTTTTTTTTCTCGTCTTTATTTTTTTTATTTTTGGGACAATGAGCAGCTAAATGTATCAAAATTCTAAAATAATTTTCGATAGTACACTTCGTTAATCAAAATAGTCATTGACGTTAAAATAGTCCATCAATTCTGACATTAACTATTTTCATATATGGGCTGATATGATAGTAAATAAGTAAGTATATCGAAGGACGAATATGACAATATTAACGAAATATTTTAATGTAAATGACTATTTTGACTAACATAGTAAACAATTAAAGACTATTTTAAAATTTTGATACAATAATACAATGAAGGACTATTATAACTAGTCGTTATACGTTCAAGAATCAAAATGACTATTACTTCTTATTTTTGTTTTATCTACACTACCATAAATATATCTTTCATCTCTTTATCACAAACTACAATCCTTCTTAATTATTCACCAATACATTTCTATCATATTCTTTCTACTTCATTCTATCATGAAATTTTCCGTAGTCCCACAACCCTGCCTACTGGTCTACCACGACGAACTAGCCGAGTACCCAAACCTGTTGGATGTGGCACTCACAGGCACAAAAGAAGACCAAAATATTTGTAATAAATAAATGTATTAAGTTTATTACCGTTTTAAAGATGTTTAATTATAACGTATTTTTATTTTTATTAAACCTTTAACCGAAAAAATTATAATAAAAATCTGTTTTTTATGGAATAAAAATTTGTTAAATAAAAACAAAACGAAAAAAAACTATGTTCGCCATATAGTTATTATAACACAAGAAAAAAAATTAAAAAAATTGCATGTTATGTTCTCCATATCATAAATATAACACCAGAAAAAAGATAAAAAAAAAAAACTAAAACTATGTTAGCCAAATGATACAATAAACATGTAGAAAAGCCTGCAAATTTTATGAACCCACTGCATGTTCGCCAAATTGAACGTATAACATGCAAAAAAATTGAAAAAAATCTATGTTCGTCAAACAATTTCGATAAGAAAGACATTTTTATCAATAATTTTCAACCAACGGCAGACATATCATTTGTTTTTTGGTAGATAAAAAATTTAAACTAACAATTATACAAAGGAGAAGTTGTGACTAATACAAAAAAAATAAAAAAATCAAAGAATATTACACATGGGACATGTTATCGATGAGAAAATTGCCGAAATAAAATAAATCATCCACACAACCAGATAGTCGAGCATACATAGATATTATACTGGTAAAAAGGCCTATTACTTGAGCTAATATATTTGGGGGCCTACCCTTGGGCCAGCCTTGCACTAAACAAATTAAAAATCCTTAAAAGTCACAATAATCATATCTTTCGGATAAAAGAGAAAAACAATACTTAAATAACCAAAAATACTTATCATATCTTTCACGTTTATCAACTATGGATTTTATATTTGGGGATTGAACTAAGAGTTAGGGAGTTTGAGGTCTTGAGCTCAAACTCATAAAGGAGAAAAAAAAATACTCTAAAATACTCTAATGACTAAAAATACTAATTATATCTTTTACCTTTATCAAGTGTAGATTTTATTTTTGGGGAATTGAGCTAAGAATTATAGAGTTTGAGGTCTTATCTTAAGCTCAAATTTAGATAAAGGAGAAAAAATACTCTAATAACTAAGACTACTAACATTGACAAATTGAAAAAAAAAATATTTTGTTTTAACCCAACTCTAAGGAGAAATAGAGCCTCCTAATACAAAATTCGGCATGCCAGTTAGTAAAGTCTGATGAAACATTATTTTAGCAGAAGATCAAACTTAAATACTCTTTACTAATTTAATTTATTTTATCATTTGAATTCAACTATTGAATTATTAAGCTAACTATGTGGTTGATTTGGTGATTGAAGTATAGAAGTTATTGAATTTAGTCATAAATGGATTGAAAGTTATATGCACACCGACAAAATAACATTGACAAACTCACGTTTTCCATTTAAAAAGAAAATAAACTCATTCTGATAAATCAAGATTAAACAAAAAAGTTAGTATCCTCTCATCAATCATTGATCATTTAGATTACAATTCTAGATTTTATTCTAATATAAAAGTATACCACCAATGAGACATCATTTATGTGGCTTATTTATTGGGGTTTTTCTATCATGTGCAAATTTACACATGTTAAGAATTTTAAAAAAGTAAATTTATATTGAAACTTGTGCATCTAATATTAAATATTTATCTTTTTGACAAATGATTGTTGTTTTTCAATAAAAAGATTCTATTTTTAGTTACTTTAACATATGCAATATTGTACATGTCAGACAAACTCTATTTATTGAGAACAATTCAGAATACAGAGTAGAACCATGGAAGAGATAAAAAAAACCTCAGGAACTTCTCTTCTGGTACCTCGGTTCAAGAGTTGGCCAAGGACAAGATTTCAACAATTCCAGCAAGATATATTATTCTAATATAAAAGTATACCACCAATGAGACATCATTTATGTGGCTTATTTATTGGGGTTTTTCTATCATGTGCAAATTTACACATGTTAAGAAGTTTAAAAAAGTAAATTTATATTGAAACTTGTGCATCTAATATTAAATATTTATCTTTTTGACAAATGATTGTTGTTTTTCAATAAAAAAATTCTATTTTTAGTTACTTTAACATATGCAATATTGTACATGTCAGACAAACTCTATTTATTGAGAACAATTCAGAATACAGAGTAGAACCATGGAAGAGATAAAAAAAACCTCAGGAACTTCTCTTCTGGTACCTCGGTTCAAGAGTTGGCCAAGGACAAGATTTCAACAATTCCAGCAAGATATATTGATACGAGAAAGGATACGAGCTACAATGAATTGAGATCGAAGATTGAGTCCAATGAGTTAGGGAGGCCCAAAAGCATCATCATTAAAGTGGAGTCATTAGGTTGTTATTAAGTTGTGACTCATTAGTTCAATAAGATGGGTGACTCACTAGTTGTTAGGAAGGATCTAGAATAATATTGCCTATATAAGATCTTGTACTCTCTCTTTTATAATCATCAATGAAATTAAGTCTAATTCTCTTCTCTTCAATTCTTAGGAGGTTCTCATTCTCTGTCAGGAAAAATCTTTTACCTATCATTTGGTGCTTTCATTATTGAACACCTCCCATGGCATACCCATTTCACCCATCTCTCACTACTCCATTTTATTCTAGCCTTCCACAATCACCCAACCCCTACACAACCCGCGTTACTAAATCTGAACCATATTACTATGGATCCCATAGTTTTGGATACTCTGGCTACTATAGCTCCTTTGAACAACACTCTATTCCACCGGCATAACATGCTCCATCTCATTCTTCCAGTATCAAACATTCACTACAGTCTCTTAACGAATTATTTGAAGAAATTATCGAGTCAGTTAAGATGTTGAAAGAGGAGCATATTGAAGACAATGAAGACGATGGAATCACTGATTCCAACCAATTCTCTTCTTCATATGTTGTTTCAGATCAGGATTTTGAAGTTTTGTATAAAGATGACAACAACAAGATCCAACCACATGAGCTCGTAACTGAAGGACTTGGCACCGTTTCGGTGGTCGATGGTGAACAGAAAGGTCTAGTGACTGTAGTCAGCAAGGATCATGATATGCAATTGTGGAAACAAATTCGTTCATGGTCGTTGCACGGAAGTTTTTGGGAAAGTGGGAACAAAATCTCAACTCCACCACCAATTTTGTCTCGACCGCCGGATCCTCCACCGGACGCACTTGGTAGACTTATAGCTCAGTCCTTACAATCACTTTCGGTGCCTCTTGCCTCGCCGGAACCACCAGACACAATCTCATCTCTACCTTCTCTACCACCACCTCCCAAATGACAAGAATTAGGTTCCTTCACGAGGAACAACAGATCCTCAAATGAGCCTACTCTCTCTTTTACTCATAAGGTTGCCTCAATCTCAACGATAAATCCATCATTCTTAGCTTCAAATTCCACCATCCGAACGTCAGCAACAGAGATGAAGGGGTTTTTGTCGGTGACTAAGCATGCAGTTCTTTACTCCCCTCACAAACTATCACTGCAAGTGATTCCCCCTCCAAAATCATCGGACTGAAGCGGCGTTTTGACATGACTCAAACTGCGAAACTTGAGTACTTATGTTGAGAAGAATGAGCTCTGGCCCATGTTCAATCTGCCACATCGTCCGCCAGCAAAACCAGTAACAGCCTGATTTTTAGTATTAGATTTATTTATTATTATTAATTGTTTATTATATTTATTAATTGTTTATTTGATTGAGAATTGATGGAATAGTGGATTTTGAGTGATTAAGGGTATTTTGGTCATTTTACGGGTTAGTGGCATTTTTGTAATATGTTAGAAGTTAGAAATTTGAATTTAAAGAAGGTGGTGAATTAGTAAAATGGGAGGTTTAAGTGGAGTAAAAGTATAGAGAAATAATTATGTGATGAGATATGACTAAGCTCATTAGAGTGGGTGACCTCAGCCCATTAATATTTAAAGAGAAGTGTTAGTGTTAGTGACATTAGGTCATAACATTTTCATCAAACCTAAGAGAAGGAGGCTAGAGAAAATAGAAGAGAAAGGAAGAACTTGAAGAGGGAAAAGAGGGGAAAGCTCTAGAAGTTGAGGATTCAAGCTAGGAAGCCATTTTTGAAGAGAAGTAAGGTAATGGGGAAGATTATTTTCATCATATGGATTTTAAGAAACAAATGGGTAGTTTGAGTGTTTGTTATTATTGCTTAATTTCATGAATTGGTGATTATTTGTGTTAAATTCGTGTTCCTTTTATTGTGGTTGATTTCATGAATTGATGAATTCCTGTTGTTATTTTATCAAAGTCCATGTTTGGTTATGTTGTTTTGGTAACTTTGTGAATTTTATTGAAGAACATGATAATTGATGATGATTATGCTTAATGAAGTTGATTTTGAGCATGAGTATGTGTTTAGTTTGTGAATTCGTGATGTTATGTGATTTTGGTTGTGTTGAAGTTGTTGTTGTTTATGAGAATTGTGAATATGTTGATGAAAAGGATTAAGTTGTTGTTGAAATGATTAAGTTGATTGAATTAAGTGATTATTGCTATGTTAAGCTGAAAGAAAGTTGGATAGGTTGTTGTTGTTGTTTATGAGAATTGTGAATATGTTGGTGAAAAGGATTAAGTTGTTGTTGAAATAATTAAGTTGATTGAATTAAGTGATTATTTTTATGTTAAGCTGAAAGAAAGTTGGATAAGTTGCTGTTGAGTTGTTACCATGTTTGGATAATAAGTTGTTTGGTGAAATTGAGTTTTAAGTGAATTAAGTTGAATAAGTTGGAATTAAGTGATTGTGGATAAGATGTTTAAGCTGAGTTGAGGTGTAATTAACTAGATTAAATTGGTTTAAGGCTTTGGAATGATTTTGGTGCGAATTAGATCGAAAAACGACGTTGAAACGGTATTTTCACGAAAAACACAAAAATCGGAAAATCCTGTCCTGGAGCGCCCCTGGAGCACGACCGTGCGACCTTGATTTTGTGGGAAAACCCTTTTTATGACTTTTTGAGGTATCCAATGCACATGAATGGTTCCCAAACCCTTAAACTTGATTAATAGGTGTTTAATGAAGATGTAATTGAGGGATTAACTTGGACTTAAGTGTAAGGAAATTTGGAAGTTAATTGGTTTGAGACGGACTTATAATTTGTCTTGATTTAAATTATGAAATGAATGTGGACTTACTAAATAAGTAATGAGATATGTATGGTGAAGAATGACGATGAGTTAATAGGTTAATACAACCTTGTTTGATTAAATGTGTGTCGTGAATCATGTGAATGAAGTTAGAGGAAGATGTAATGTTATGATGTTAATAACATGTTGATGAATGATAAGTGTTGATGAATGTTATGTGTTAAGTGACTATGATATATGATATATGATAAGTGACGATGTTTGATAAATGACGATGTTGATAAGTGATGATGATATAAGTGACAATGAACATATGTATGATTGTTGATGATGCTAGTTTCATGTCATGTGTATGTATGTGATGTTGAGTCGTAACGTATGAACATGCATTCATTCATGAGTCAAGTCCAGTGACGATGGGATCCCTCGGATAATAGAACTTCGATATCCAAAACCCGGTACCACATGCATGTAGAGTCGTTAGACGCATTGCATAAACATGATGAGTCGTATATGGCAATGTCTTGGTGTGAATTTGTCCATCAATGTGGTATTTGTGTACTTGACGATGTTAATGTGAATTGATTAGCTTATGTTTGCTTGGACATTTATTTATTGATAATAATATGTTATGTATATTTTGAGGATCTTGTTGAAGTATTGATATAACTTAACTTAATGATGTAATTAATGATTGATTGTTGATGAGTATATGTAGGTATGCTTGAGAATCTTGAATTGATGTATGAGGGTAAACATGCTTGTAATCGAATGTAAATCTGTATGCATTATTGTAAGATGAACCATGCTTATTAAGATATATGATGATGATGTTGTTGCTTTGCCTGAACATACATGTGTTTATTAATCCATTATGTTGAACGTATATCTTACCCTCCAGTGACTTTTGTTGCCTAATCCTTTTGATGTAGATGTGCAGGTTGAGGAGTAGCTCTTGCTTGTGAGTATTGATGAGGACGGCATGATGTCTACTCATGTTTATTGCTTTCTCAAGGAGTCTAGATTTAGGAGCTCTGATCTAGGACTTGGGGATTTTTCTTTTATATTGAGTTTGATGCTGTGAGATCTTTCGATCAGACTGATGTTATTATATTTATGTTGAGATACTACTCCGTCCCAAAATATAAGCAAAAATGAGTCAACATAAGTTGATGTATTTGATACAAATTTTGAACCAAATACATTAACTTTTGTTGACCAATTTTTGCTTATATTTTGGGACGGAGGGAGTATTATGTTATGATCCGAGACATGATATTTGAGTTATGATTTTATTTCCGCTTTGCTATGAATATATTTGATGAAATTTTTATATTGGATATTTATATGAGATGTATGTTGAGTAATGACATCTTGATGTATGATTTATCATTTTATAATGTTCTCGGGGATCAGGGTGTTACAATGTGGTATCAGAGCAGGTCGATCTAGTCCGGGCCAACACTTGGTTATTGTCTTGTTGTATGCGACATGTATGTGTGTATAATGTCGATGTTTTTCTTGTCTAACTAGGTGGTCCATGTTGTGTAGTGGAGAGATGACCAGTAGGAATGATGCTGCGATTGTGGAGGCGATGAGTGCGATGGCTCAGGCAGTAGCTCAGGCTAATGTTGCAGCCCACGTTCATCAGAACCATCAGGGAGGAGCCGACGAGTTACGCTTAGACCGATTCTTGAGGAATCAGCCACCAAAGTTTGAGGGGAGGCACGACCTGGATGGAGCTCAGTCATGGTTGCAGGGGATTGAGCGCATTTTCAGAGCTATGGTTACACACGATGCAAAGAAGGTTCGGTTGGCTATGCACATGCTTGCTGAGGAAACGAAGTTTTGGTGGTTGAACACCAAGCAGAGGATGGAGGCTAGTGGAGTTGAGATCTCTTGGGGGATCTTCAAGGAAGAGTTTCTTGGCAAGTATTTCACGGCAGATGTCAGAAGCAAGAAGGAGATAGAGTTCTTGGTGCTTAAGCAAGGAAACATGTCAGTTGCAGATTATGCGGCAAAATTTGAGGACCTTTCTCGTTTTTGCCCGCATTATAATGCTTTTGGAGCGGAGGCATCAAAGTGCTTTAAGTTTGAGAGTGGTCTTCGTCCCGAGATCAAGATGTTCATTGGTTATCAGAAGATTAGAGTGTTTTCTACCTTCGTGAACAAGTGTCGTATTTTTGATGATGACATCAGAGTAAAGTCAAGCTACTATAAGAGTCTTGGTGAGAAGAAAGGAAAAGGAAATGACCGAGGGAAACCTCGTGGAGGAGACAAAGGGAAGAAGAGTGCTAGTGGTGGAGGTGACTAGAGGTGCTACAAGTGTGGAGGACCTGGACATAAGGCAACTGATTGCAAGAGTGCTACTGTGGTTTGCTTAAAGTGCGGTAAAGCTGGACATCAAGCTTTTGAATGTAAGAATAAGGAGATTGTTTGCTTCAACTGTGGAGAGGTGGGTCACATTAGTACCAAGTGTACCAAGCCAAAGAAAGAAAAAGCTAGTGGAAAAGGTTTTTCATTGAGTATGGAGGAGGGAGCGGAGCCAGACAACCTGATCAGAGGTTTATGTTTTATTAACAACACTCTTTTGCTTGCTATTATCGATACTGGTGCAACACATTCGTTTATTTCGCTTGATTCTGCTAAGAGGTTGAATTTAGTTTTGTCTTCTATGTCGAGAGGAATGGTCATTGATACACCAGCTAAAGGCTCGGTGAACACTTCCTTGGTGTGTGTCAATTGTCCTGTGAACTTTGGTGATGTTGACTTTAGATTGGATTTGGTTTGTTTGCCTTTGGAGCATATGGATATTATTTTTGGAATGAACTAGTTGTTAGTTTTTCCTGTTAACATTACTTATTTAACCAAGAGTGTAACATTTCCTAAACCGGAGAAGCGTGTCGAAGGGAAGTTCTTGACGGCGGGGCAAGTGGAAGCATCATTGGGAGGAGAAGCTCAAGTGTTCGTGATGTTGGCTTCATTGAAAGTTGATAGCAAGGCTGAAGTTGGTGATTTGCCAGTAGTGAACGAGTTTGAAGATGTTTTTTCGGACGACATTACCGACTTACCACCGGAGCGAGAAGTAGAGTTTGTGATTGATGTAGTACCTGGAACTAGTCCTATATCGGCGCTGCCATATCGGATGTCTGCATCAGAGTTAGGTGAGCTGAAGAAGCTGTTGGAAGAGTTGTTGGAGAAGAAGTTCATCAGGCCGAGTGTTTCGTCGTGGGGAGCGCCAGTGTTGTTGGTTAAGCAGAATGATGGTAGTATGAGGTTGTGTGTAGATTATCGAGAGTTGAACAAGGTAACCATTAAGAACAAATATCCTCTTCCAAGGATAGATGATCTGATGGACCAGTTGGTTGGCGCTCAGGTGTTTAGTAAGATTGATTTGAGATGCGGATATCACTAGATACGAGTGAAGTTGGAGGATGTGCCTAAGACTGCTTTCCAAACTAGATATGGTCACTATGAGCATTTTGTGATGTCGTTTGGTGTGACTAATGCACCGGGCGTATTTATGGAATACATGAATAGAATCTTCCACCCTTATTTGGATCAGTTTGTGGTAGTGTTTATAGACGATATCTTGGTGTATTCGAAGTCTGAAGAGGAGCATGCAGAGCATCTGAGGATTGTGTTGCATACCTTGAGAGAGAAGAAGTTGTAATCAAGTTGTCAAAATGTGAGTTTTGGTTGCGGGAAGTGAACTTTCTTGGTCATGTTATTTCTAGAGGTGGAATAGCAGTTGATCCGTCCAAGGTTGATGCGGTGTTGCAGTGGGAGACTCCGAAGTCAGTTTTTGAGATTAGAAGCTTATTGGGTTTGGCCGGTTACTACAGGAGGTTCATAGAAGGTTTCTCTAAGTTGGCTTTTTCGTTGACGCAGTTGACTCGTAGAGGGCAAGCGTTTGTTTGGGATGCTAAGTGCGAAAAAAGTTTCTTGGAATTGAAGAAGAATTTGACGACAGCGCCTGTTTTGGTTTTACCGAACGTGAAGGATTCTTTTGTGGTGTATTGTGACGCTTCTAAGATGGGATTAGGCGGAGTGCTTATGCAGAGTGGTCAAGTTGTGGCGTATGCGTCGAGGCAGTTGAAGGTTAATGAGAGGAACTATCCGACCCATGATTTGGAATTGGCAGCGGTAGTGTTTGCACTTAAGGTTTGGATGCATTATCTGTTTGGTTTGAAGTTTGAAGTGTTAAGTGATCACAAGAGTTTGAAGTATATGTTCGACCAGAAGGAGTTGAATATGAGGCAGAGGCGATGGATGGAATTCTTGAAGGATTATGATTTTGATTTGAGTTATCATCCCGGTAAGGCGAATGTGGTAGCGAATGCTTTGAGTAGGAAGTCATTGCATATGTCGGCACTTATCGTGAAAGAGTTGAAGTTGATCGAGCAGTTCCGAGATCTGAGTTTGGTGAGTGAGCTGACGCCGAATGGTGTGATGTTGGGAATGTTGAAGTTGACGAGTAACATTATGGAAGAGATCAAGAAAGGTCAGAAAGTGGATTTGCAGCTTTCGGATCGTTTGGTGTTGGTTAATCAAGGCAAGGTGGTAAACTTTGGATTGGTTGAGAACAGAGTTTTGAGATTCGCGGTCGAGTTTGTGTACCGGATGTACCTGAACTTAAGAGTAGAATTCTGGAAGAAGGTCATCAGAGTAGTTTGAGTATTCATCCTGGAGCGACAAAGATGTATCAAGATCTGAAGAAGTTGTTTTCGTGGCCAAGAATGAAGAAGGATATCGTTGAGTTTGTTTATGCTTGTTTGGTTTGTCAGAAGTCTAAGATAGAGCATCATAAGCCGTCTGGAGTGATGCAGCCGTTGTTTGTGCCTGAGTGGAAGTGAGATAGTATTTCTATGGATTTTGTGAGTGGTTTGCCGAAGACTTCGAATGGTACTGATTCGATTTTGTGGATTATTGATCGGTTGAAGAAGTCTGCGCATTTTATTCCTTTGAAGATCGGTATGTCTTTGGAGAAGTTGGCAGAGATCTACATTTAGCAGATTGTGAAGTTGCATGGTATTCCATCTAGCGTTGTGTCAAATAAAGATCCGAGGTTTACATCGAAGTTTTGGGGAAGTTTGCAGGAAGTGTTGGGAACTAAGTTGAGATTGAGTTCTGCTTATCATCCTCAAACTGATGGTCAGTCGGAGAGGACTGTTCGGTCCTTGGAAGATTTGTTGAAAGCTTGTGTTTTGGAACAGGGAGTAAATTAGAGCGAATGTCTACCGTTGATTGAATTTACTTACAACAACAGTTTTCATTCGAGCATTGGGATGGCACCTTTTGAAGTGTTGCACGGTAGGAGATGCAAGACACAGTTGTGTTGGTATGAGTCAGGTGAGAGTGCTTTCCTTGGACCGGAGGTAGTTTAACATACTACGGAGAAGGTTAAGATGATTCAGGAGAAGATGAAAGCTTCGCAGAGTAGACAGAAGAGTTATCATGATAAGAGGAGGAAGGATATTGAGTTTCAAACCGGAGATCATGTGTTTTTTAGAGTGAATCCAGTCACGGGTGTTGGGAGAGCGTTGAAGTCGAAGAAGTTGACGCCGCATTTTTTTGGTCCTTATTAGATTGTAGAGAGTTTGAGTTGTAGCGTATCGAATTGCGTTACCGTTGTCGTTGTCAAATCTTCATAGTGTGTTTCATGTATCTCAGTTGCGGAAGTATGTGTATGACCCGTCACATGTGATTCAAGTGGATGATTTGGAAGTAAGATAATTTGACCGTTGAGACTGTGCCGTCGAATATTGATGGATGAGAGGTTAAGCGGTTGTGTGGGAAAGAGATCGTCTTGGTGAAGGTGATCTGGGGAGGTCCTACGGGAGAGAGCATAACTTGGGAGTTGGAGAGCAAGGTGAAGGAGTCGTATCTGGAGTTGTTTCCTTCAGGTAATTTTCGAGGGCGAAAATTCTTTTAGCGGGGTAGAGTTGTAACAGCCTGATTTTTAGTATTAGATTTATTTATTATTATTATTATTAGTTGTTTATTATATTTATTAACTGTTTATTTGGTCAATAAGGGTAGTTTGGTCATTTTATGGGTTAGTTGCATTTTTGTAATATGTTAGAAGTTAGAAATTTGAATTTAGAGAAGGGTGGTGAATTAGTAAAATGGAAGGTTTAAGTGGAGTAAAAGTGTAGAGAAATAATAATGTGATGAGATGTGACTAAGTCCATTAGAGTGAGTGACCCTAGCCCATTAATATTTAAAGAGAAGTGTTAGTGTTAGTGACATTAGGTCATAACACTTTCATCAAACCTAAGAGAAGGAGGCTAGAGAGAATAGAAGAGAAAGGAAGAACTTGAAGAGGGAAAAGAGGGGAAAGCTCTAGAAGTGGAGGATTCAAGCTAAGAATCCATTTTTTAAGAGAATTAAGGTAAGGGGAAAGATTATTTTCATTATATGTGTTTTAAGAAACAAATGGGCAGTTTGGGTGTTTGTGATTATTGCTTAATTTCATGAATTGGTGATTATTTATGTTAAATTCGTGTTCCTTTTATTGTGATTGAATTGAACATGTTAGAATTGATGAATTCATGTTGTTATTTTATCAAAGTCCATGTTTAGCTATGTTGTTTTGGTAACTTTGTGAATTTTGATGAATTTGATTAAGAACATGATAATTGATGATGACCATGCTTAATGAAGTTGATTTTGAGCATGAGTATGTGTTTAGTTTGTGAATTCATGATGTTATATGATTTTGGTTGTGTTGAAGTTGTTCTTGTTGTTGTTTATGAGAATTGTGACTATGTTGGTGAAAAGGATTAAGTTACTGTTGAAATGATTAAGTTGATTGAATTAAGTGATTATTGCTATGTTAAGCTGAAAGAAAGTTGGATAAGTTGCTGTTGAGTTGTTACCATGTTTGGATAATAAGTTGTTTTGGTGAAATTGAGTTTTAAGTGAATTAAGTTGAATAAGTCGGAATTAAGTGATTTTGGATAAGTTATTTGAGCTGATTTGAGGTGTAATTAACTGGATTAAATTGGTTTAAGGCTTTGGAACAATTTTGGTGTGAATTGGATCGAAAAACGACGTTGAAAACGTTATTTTCGTGAAAAACGCAAAAATCAGAAAATCATTTCCTGGTGCATACGCACGACCGTGCGCCCCTGGGGCACCGACCGTGCGTATCTTTCGACATTGGTCTGCACGACCGTGCGCCCCTAGAGCACGACCGTGCGACCCTGATTTTGTGGGAAACCCTATTTTTATAACTTTTTGAGGTATCCAATGCACATGAATGGTTCCGAAACCCTTAAACTTGATTAATAGGTGTTTAATGTAGATGTAATTGAGGGATTAACTTGGACTTAAGTGTAAGGAAATTTGGAAGTTAATTGGTTTGAGATGGACTTATAAATTGTCTTGATTTGAGCTATGAAATGAATGTGGACGTAGTAAATAAGTAATGAGATATGTATGGTGAAGAATGATGATGAGTAAATAGGTTAATACAACCTTGTTTGATTAAATGTGTGTCGTGAATCATGTGAATGAAGTTAGAGGAAGATGTGATGTTATGATGTTAATAACATGTTGATGAATGATAAGTGACGATGTTATGTGTTAAGTGACGATGATATATGATAAGTGACGATGTTGATAAGTGACGATGATATAAGTGACGATAGACATATGTATGATTGTTGATGATGTTAGTGTCGACTCATATGTATCTATGTGATGTTAAGTCGTAATGTATGAACATGCATTCATTCATGAGTCAAGTTTAGTGACGATGAAAGTGATGATGGGATCCTTCGGATAAAAGAACTTCGATATCCAAAACCCGGTACCACATGCATGTAGAGTCGTTAGGCGCATTGCATAAACATGACGAGTCGTATATGGCAATGTCTTGGTGTGAACTTGTGCATCAATGTGGTATTTTTATACTTGACGATGTTAATATGAAGTGATTAGCTTATGTTTGCTTGGACATTTATTTATTGATAATAATATGTTATATATATATTATGAGGATCTTGTTGAAGTATTGATATAACTTAACTTGATGATGTAATTAATGATTGATTGTTGATGAGTATATGTATGTATACTTGAGAATCTTGAATTGATGTATAAGGGTAAACAGGCTTGTAATCGAATGTAAATATGTATGCATGATTGTAAGATGAACCATGCTTATTATGATATATGATTATATGATGATGATGATGTTGTTGCTTTGCCTGAACTCCAGTGACTTTTGTCACCTCATCCTTGTGAGGTAGACGTGCAGGTTGAGGAGTAGTTCTTACTTGTGAGTATTGATGAGGACGGCATGATGCCTACTCATGTTTATTGCTTTCTCAAGGAGTCTAGATTTAGGAGCTCTGATCTAGGACTTAGGGATTTTTCTTTTATATTGAGTTTGATGCTATGAGATCTTTTGATCAGACTGATGTTACTAGACTTTCCACCCGTGCTACCGCACAGATCATATACAATGCAAAAATAGTAGACAAAAGCAAAATTATATCGTATAGTCGCATTTTAATATTAAAATGTCACAACTTTAAAGACAACAATAATTTAAGTTTGATGTGTCTACATATTTCGGAAAATTTCTTTAAATAGTACATTAGAAGCACTATCAATGCAAACACTGTCTTCATATATCAGCAAAATTTTCAGACCATTTCTTAAGGTAACTCTTGATATTGATGTATAAAGTTGACCATGCGAGAACATTGGTTGTGGAAGGTATATGCCAACTTGTTTTAGTGACTACCCTCGACTTTTGTTAATATTCATTGCAAAACACACAAATATAGAAAACTGTCTGCGTTGATATTTAAAAGGAATCCTTGTATCATATGGTGTCAATGATAGTCTGGGTATATACACCTTCTCCCCAATGTTGCTTCCTATGTGATGCATGCATCATACCGGCTGTTATATACACTAATAATGTATGCGATAATAATAATAAATAAAATGTCAAGTAAGTCATATGATCAAAAAAAAAAAAGGATCGACGTTAATCATATAATCATTTCATTCATATTTTTGGACAACCGTACAAACATGTGTAGTTACTATAAATTACGAAATACTTCTTTGAATTCAACATTCGACGTTACATTATTATCTTCATCTTTCTGATCGGTTATCAATCTTTTCAACTCTTATCTTAAAGTAACTCTTAAAATCACAATGTATAATTGATTATATGAAAACATAAACATGGGCAGATATATCCCAATGTGTTTAAGAAACTGTGCATGACTCTTGTCAATAGTCATTACAAATTGTCATACCCCATTTTTTGACTTATATTTTTATTTGTTTTATCTTTTATTATTTCATTACTTATTTTTACCTTTTATTATTTCATTCTTATCATAGTATTTTATTAGCATTTTATCATTATCATTATTAGCATTACTATTATCATCATCATTATCCTTAATATTATTAATATTATTGTTATTCTATTTTCTTTAATAATATCATTATTATCTATTATTATTATTAGGATTTAATTAATTAATAATATTAAACTTTTCATTTTTATTATTATTATCATCATTTTCATTCTCATTATTTTTATTTATTTACATTTTTATTACCATTTTCATTACCATTTTCATTATCATTATTATTATTATTATTTATTATTCATTTCCACCTTTTTACTTTTTAAATACAAAAATTCCAAAAAAAGGGAAGTTCGCAGTGCGAAGTTACCTTCGCACTGCGACCTCTGCGAATTTTTCTGCAGAATTTTATTTCTTGATTTATCCTTTTTGTTTTCAATTGCAATTGTTATTATTAGTATTATTATTATTATTATTGCCATTTGTGACTGATTTAGTGCAGCAAGGCAAGAATTAATGTGTGACATTAAAGGTAAAAGGAAAGAAGGATTTTCATCCAACCTATCATGTGCTCAATCAAATTGGCTGCCCTTGGTCAGCTCTTGTCCCTCCAAATTGACCCATCATCCAACCTGAGCTTGCCAGCCAGCTACTTAATCCCTTTCCTTCCCTTTTTCTTCACCAAAACCAGTCAAACTTAAATGGTTTTCACTTGCAAAAAGCTGTTTGTGCTGCCCTATTTTGAGCTGAATTTCTCCTCCCACACACCAGCCCACATGCTCATTTTGCTTCCCCCAATCTCCCTGTACATGGCAGTACACGTTTTCATTGCTTGACCTTCCAAGATTGCAAGGATTGATCCCAAGAATCACCCCTTTTTGCAGCTGCCCTGTTTTGCAGTTTTTCTCATCATTACCTTCTAGAATTAGTTGCATTTGTGGCTGAGATCAGTCAAGGTCTTGCCCCTTGGCACAAGGCAAAGCAACTTCTATCCATTAGCATTAAATGCAAAGTGTTCTAGCCTGAATTTAGCCCCAAACCAGCTAGGATCTAGAGATTTTGTTCATCATTACATGGATTGCATTTTGGCCTATAAAAGGAATGCCAAGGCCCAAGGATTAGAGAGAGCCATTACACCAGAAAAACAGCCTTACACACACACGAAATTCACACCAAGATCCCTTGCATTGCAGCACCAAATCAGTTCATACACAAAGCAAAAAACCAATTAGAACATTGTTCATAACCTCTAACCAAGCAAGCAAACCACTTCCAATCTATTGCTCAAGCATTGCTAGGAGTTCTGTAAGTCTCCTTTAATCTTTATTTTGCATTGTGTTTGCTGTTTTCATCCTTTGTTTTGTTCAATTTTGCTTTGTGCATAAAAACCCCTTTTGAAACTCAAAAGGGACCTCAAAGGGGCCAAGCTTTAAACTGAGTTTTTACCCTCCTTTTTCTTCCATTTTGCAAAGCTTTTTAACCCCCTTTAGGTTCTAAATCTTGCTTAGAAGCAGTTTCTGAACTGCTGTTCAGAAACAGCTTCTGAGTTCAAAATTTCGCATACTTCGCAGAGCAAAGTATTGCTCGCAGTGCGAACACATCAGAACCTGACTTCGCAGAGCCAAGTTCTGGTTGCTCTGCGAAGTATGTGAAACTCAGAACATGAATCAGGCATTCAAATGTCAAATTTTTGGGGTTCCAGCCCTTGATTCAGAACTTAAAGAGGTTTAAAACCATTTTTGTCCAAACCCTATTCATGATCATGCACAACTTTGGAAATTTTACAAGTTTGTGCGACAAATTTTGAATAACTTGTGTGACAAGTTATGTTCTTCAATTTTCAAAACCAAGTTTGAGCAACAAGCTAAAGTTCGCTTATTTTCAAAACAAACTTGAACAATCATGCTGTTCATGATTTTCAATCCAAACGCGAACTTAAGCCAAGCTTGCTCATTCTTTTTAAACCAAGCTCGAAATTGAGCCGAACTTGTGAACTTTCCAATTTTGTGCATGTCTTATGATTTTGTTCATCATTCAAACTTGAACTACACTTGTTCTTGAGCTTCAATAGCTTAAGTAACAAGAAACGTTCATGATTTTAACAAACTCGAACAAACAAATTCGTTCGTGATTTCCTTTTTTTATTTTTTTCTTTAAAAGCTTTGGTTCCCTTTGAGATTTCTCCGAGTAGCAAAACCAAACTTGAATGAAACGGGAATGGCTTGACGTATGTCTCCCCAAACCTCGGTTGCACGAATGCGTGACGTATGTCTCGTCGCTCGGGCAACCGTCATTCCACCCTTGACGCATCTAGCACGCTCAACCTTCCCTTGGCCCCCTTGTGGCCATTTTTACCCTTTTCTTGGCCCTCGTGGTCAATCCGAACCTTTCGCGCCTTTGCACGTTTATTTTTAACCATTTACGCCTTGCGCGAATTTATCGCCTCCGCGCGTTTGTCGTTTATTTTCAAGCTTTTTACGCCCCTGTGCGTCTGTCTTTTATTTTTTTAAAAACGTTTACGCCTTGCGCGAGTTTATCGCCTTAGCGTCCGTCTTTCACCTTTTAAAACTTTGTACGCTTTCGTGTGTTTTAAAACCTTTGTTCAAGTCCGAGTGCAAATCCTTTTATCAAATCATTTACCTTTATGCATTGTCGTCAATGGCCAGTTCGGCAACAACCCGAACAGTTGACATTTACTTTCATTACTTTCTTTTTTCAAACCTTTTTTCGCTCGGACGCGATCAAATCTTTTTTAACTAAAACGAACCAACGCACAAACTTTTTCTACCCAAAGAACTACGTACGCTTTGAATTCTCCGACTACCGGGAGATACGTAGGAGCAGGATCGACATCTTGTCAAGCCCATTAATAAAAAAACCTTTTTTTCCCTTTCGTTCGTTTTTATCTCTTTCTTCATTTCGCATTATGTTTTTATATTTTCTTTTATATATGTTTAAACACGCAAGTAAAACATCAAAACATTTTAAAGCCTAAGCCGACTAAGAGGTTCCCGTTGAGTACAACGGATGTGAGGGGTGCTAATACCTTCCCCTCGCATAATCGACTTTCGAACCTAAAATCTTTTTCAAGGTAATTTCGAACTTTTTTCCTTTTCTCCCCGGAAAATTAAAAGTTCAGTCGTGGTTTAACATTAGTGATTCAAAGCTTCCCAATAGCTTGACATCCGAAATTCGACGCGACACAAATGAACTATATTTATATGGTCTAAACAATGTAGTTTACGATTGAGAATAAATGCAGAGTATCAAATATCCATAATAGTGCAATTAGTTATTGATGACATCCTGTCATTACGTAATTTTCCAGAGTTTTTGTTAGTTTTATCTTCATTCGTATAGCATTTTGAGACAGTTTGAGGTGCAAAAGAGCAAGAAATCATCAAGTACTTGAAGTGATTGCATCGTGACACGATTTGGGCATCGTGTCACGATTTCCTAACCAGAGAAGTGGTGTAATTCTGTCTGAAGAATCGTGTCACGATTGCACAATCGTGTCACGATTGGAAAACTGATTTGCGCAATCCTTGGGAACTTTAATGAAGAATCGTGTCACGATTCCTTACATCGTGTCACGATTGTGGGCTCAGGTTGCCTATTTTAGCTGACTCGTTTTCAGAAACAAGGGTTCGGAAATTCGGAGAATAGAAGCACGATTTTGAGAGCAAAGAACTGAAGAGGTGGCCGTCCCATCCAACCAACAGTCAGTTTACGTATGTTTCTATGTTCTTATTGATTAAGCTATTTTGTAATCCAATCATGAGTAGCTAAATCCTCTATTGTTAGGGATGAGATTAGCTAGATGATGACTCTTGTTTTGTAACCTTAATTTGATCATTGAATAAGCCTTTTGAATCATGTTTTTTTATCTTTGTGCTTAATGCTTTTATTGATTGATCACCTTTAAATTGATGTATGATTCATATTGTGAAACGGAAGTGGAATGTATGAATGCTTTAAGATAAGAAATTCTCGTCTTTGTAATCTAGGAATAGATGCAAACCCTTGAAACCATTTAGTAATTCAAATCCGTTCATGCTTAATTCTAATTTGTAAAACTACTAAGGAATTAGGGTTTACTTTAGAATTAAAGATTCTGTCGTTAAGGAATTAGGACAAGAGTGTTTCAGAGAATTAGGTCGTGATTCATTAAACAAGTTCAGTGATCGTTTTTAAGTGATTAACTTGAGTTCGTCATCTAGTGAAGCTCATCCCTGACAAGTTTCTATCTTTGAAATTCAAACCTAGTTTTATTTTCCGCAATTTTCTTTTATTAACAATTAAACAAACCTCGTACCCTTTTGTTCAATTGAGTTTTCAAAATTACATTCTAATCGTTAACGCAGACCTTGTGTTCGACACTCGGTTTACCGTTTTAACTTTACTACTTGAACGATTTCGTACACTTGCGAAAATCGCCATCAAGTTTTTTGGCGCCGTTGCCGGGGATTGCCAATTAACTGTTGAATTGTAATTTCTTTTACTCAACTAAAATTTTTTGCTCTGCAATAAAATTAATTTTGCTTGTTACAAATTTATCTTTACTTCTATTTTTTTTTGTTCTAAATCTCAATAACTCACGTTTGTCTAATCTTGTATGTGAGGCCAGGCCTCAGCTGAACTTCTCTTTGACACAGAAATTGAAAAGACTTGCCGTGCAAATCGCAAGGCAGCTCAATTAAGAAAGCGCAGAGAAAAGGAAGAGACAAGTGAAGTGGAAATCAACACGGACGAACAGGTCACTGAGGAGATAGCAGTTGTTGAAAGGATGGCAGAATTGGACCCACCTCTTCCTCCACCTGAAGAGAGACTCCTCGGAGATTATGGTGCCCGTGATCGAAACCGCAACAGGTTGACCATTGCTAATCAGCCTGTGACGGTTAACAAGTTTGAAATCAACCAAGGACTACTCCGTGAATTGAAAGAAAAACAGTTTGCGGGAAAGTACAATGAAGATACCAACAGGCATTTGAAAAACTTCTTTGTGATGTGTGAGACAACAAAGGTGGATGGGAACTGGGAAGAAGCCAAACGGTTGCGGTTGTTTCCATTCTCTCTAACTGATGATGCTAAGGAGTGGTTCGATTCTCTACCAGCTGGGAGTATTACAACATGGAATGAGATGAAAGACAAGTTCTTGGAGCAGTTCTTTCCTACAGCATTGTTTGTGCGCAGACGTCAAGACATTTCCAACTTCCAACAGAAGGAGGGAGAATCACTCGGAGAATCTTACAAGAGGTACAAGAAACTGTTATCAGCATGTCCGGACCACAATTATGACAGCATAGTGCAGATGCAGATTTTTTGTAATGGTTTACGCCTTGCTACTAGACAAGTCCTCGACACAGCTTCTGGTGGTTCCATAAATTTCAAAACTGCTTATCAAATCATCAAAGTCATTGAAGCGGTTGCTCTGAATGAACAAATGGAGATGTATGACAGAGCAGGTGGCACAAGAGGAGGACTCATAGACTCTAATCAACTTGAACATAAAAATGCTCAGAACATACTCACTAGCAAGCAGATTCAAGAAGTGGTGTCAGCTGAAGTAACGAAGAGATTGGCAGCTCTCAATATAAGCCAACCTCTAATTGCTCCGGTGAATCAAATGAATACTGTGAAGTGCGATTGGTGTGCATGTCCTCATTTTACCATGCATTGTGATGTACCCATGGATGCCTCTCAAGTAGAAGCGGTGAATTTCCTTAGTAACCAAGGGGGTCGTCAGCAGAACAATCCTTATTCCAACACTTTCAATCCAGGCTGGAGGAACCATCCAAACTTCTCATGGAAAACTCCACAAAGCAGCTTTCAGAATCCGCAACAACGAGGCCCATCAAATCCTAATCCCCCAAAGAAAGCCGACTGGGAATTGGCCATTGAAGCGATGGCGTCAAGCGTGAACTCTCTCACCCAAGAAACCAGGGCTGCACAAAAGAACACCACAGCCTCAATCAAAAATCTTGAGACTCAAGTTGGCCAAATTGCTCAACAAATTGCACAAAGACCTCCCGGAAATCTGCCTAGCAACACTGTTACCAATCCCAAAGGACACGAGAGTGTGAATGCAGTCATGACTAGAAGCAGAAGGGTTGAAGACTCACAACGACCTAAAGATACACAAGGTGGGGGTGAGTCATCCGCTGAGTTAGTTGAAGTACAAGTTGATGTCCAGGAGAATACACCACAAGATGTAGCTGGAGAACCAGAAAATCTAAAGAAAAATGAGTTACCAAAGCCACAGGTTAAGCTACCGTTCCCACAAAGGTTGAAAAAAGAAAAAGATAAAAAGAGTTTTGGTAAATTCCTTGAGATGTTCAAAAAGTTACAGATTAACATCCCTTCTGCCGAAGCTCTCGAACAAATGCCAACCTATGCAAAATTCATGAAGGACATCATTTCAAGGAAGATAAGCATTGGTGATGAGGATGTGATGCTCACTGAACAGTGTAGTGCGGTGTTAAAAAGAAAAATTCCAAAGAAACTCAAAGATCCATGAAGTGTTACTATTCCTTGTACCATTGGGGATAGAACTTTCAAGAAAGCACTGATCGACCTTGGAGCAAGTGTAAGTTTAATGCCTTTATCTATTTACAAGAAGTTGGGGATTGGAACGGTGAGAGATACAAGAATGACCTTGCAGTTTGCAGACAAATCCTACAAATATCCCTATGGTATTGTGGAAGATGTACTTGTTAAGGTTGACAAATTCATATTCCCAGTGGACTTTGTTGTTCTTGAGATGGAAGAAGATGAGGATATACCGCTGATTATGAGGAGACCATTTTTACAAACTGGAAGGAGTATGATTGATTTGGAAGACGGTACGTTGACTCTAAAGGTTGACGATGAGGTGGTGAAGCTCAATGTTCTCTAAGCAATGAAGCATCCAAAAGAAAAGGAGGAATGTTACAGGGTTGACATACTTAGCTCAATCGTGAAAGAAAAGTTTGAAGCTGAAATTCCAGCTTTACCACTTGAGAGAGTACTAAGCTCACCAGCAGAAGTTGTTGAGGAAGGTGAAGATCCTAGAGAATCTGATGTTCTAGCCATGTTAGAAGCCTTCCCGTCCTATCACCGACGCACACCAACTAAATGGGAGGAGTTACATCCAAATGAAGAAGCTATTGAGAAAAAGTCAAAGAAAGTACCGGTAGTTGAGCTAAAACAACTGCCCCCTCATTTGAAGTATGTGTTCCTGGGTGAGAAAGAAGAGTACCCAGCCATTATCAATGCAAGCCTGAATAAACTTGAAGAAGAAAAGCTCCTGAGAGTCCTGAGAATGCACAAGGGTGCCATAGGGTGGTCCATTGAAGACTTGAAGGGTATAAGTCCTACTGTGTGTATGCATAAGATCTTGATGGAAGAGAGCTACAAACCGGTGGTGCAACCACAACGGAGGCTCAACCCTGCCATGAAAGAGGTGATTAGAAAGGAGGTGATCAAGTTGCTTGAAGCTGGTCTCATCTATCCTATATCTGACAGTTCGTGGGTGAGCCCGGTCCAAGTTGTTCCAAAGAAGGGCAGTACTACAGTGGTGACGAATGAAAAGAATGAATTGATCCCGACTCGCACTGTCACTGGATGGAGAGTTTGCATAGATTATAGACGGTTGAACACAGCTACACGGAAGGATCATTTCCCATTACCGTTTATTGATCAAATGCTCGAAAGGTTGGCGGGTCATGAGTATTACTGCTTCTTGGATGGGTATTCCGGATACAACCAAATTGCGGTGGCACCAGAGGATCAAGAGAAAACAGCCTTCACATGTCCCTATGGGATATTTTCTTACAGGAGGATGCCATTCGGGTTGTGCAATGCCCCTGCCACTTTTCAAAGGTGCATGATGTCCATATTCTCCGATATGATTGAACAACATATCGAAGTATTTATGGACGACTTTTCTATCTTTGGCTCTTCTTTTGATAATTGTTTGAAAAATTTATCTCTTGTCTTGGAAAGGTGTCAAAAATCCAATTTAGTCCTAAACTGGGAAAAATGTCATTTCATGGTGAGAGAAGGAATTGTCCTTGGTCACCGAATCTCTTACAAAGGGATAGAGGTTGACCAAGCAAAAATTGAAGTTATTGAAAAACTTCCTCCTCCCACCAATGAAAAAGGCATTAGGAGCTTTTTAGGACATGCAGGTTTTTATAGGAGGTTCATCAAAGATTTTTCAAAAATCGCAAAACCCCTTACTAATCTGCTAGTAAAAGACACACCTTTCCAATTCAATGATGAGTGTCTGAATGCTTTTAACACTCTTAAGCAAAAATTGATAACTGCCCCCATTGTCACTGCTCCTGATTGGTCACTACCTTTTGAAATAATGTGTGACGCCAGTGATACGGCTATTGGGGCAGTTCTTGGGCAAAGGAAAGATAAGTTGTTGCATGTCATTTACTATGCTAGTCATGTTTTAAACCCTGCACAACTTAACTATGCCACTACAGAAAAAGAACTCTTGGTTGTTGTCTATGCTTTTGATAAATTTAGATCATACTTGTTAGGGTCTAAAGTCATTGTTTACACTGACCATGCTGCTCTAAGGTATTTGTTTTCTAAGCAGGAATCCAAACCGAGACTTCTTAGATGGATATTGCTGTTGCAGGAATTTGACTTGGAGATCCGAGACAAGAAGGGATCAGAGAACACTGTGGCTGACCATCTCTCCCGACTAGAGAAGATGGACGAAACTGATCAGCAGAGGCCTATCAAAGACCTCTTTGCAGATGAACACATTTTAGCCGTAACAATGGTGCCGTGGTTTGCAGACTTTGCGAACTACATGGTAGGTAAGGTGATACCCGTTGATTTCAATTCTCAACAGCGCAAGAAATTTCTGCACGATTGTAAGTATTATGTGTGGGATGAACCTTATTTGTACAAAAGGGGGGTTGACGGGCTATTAAGGAGATGTGTCCATGAAGAAGAGCAAGAAAAGGTGTTGTGGCATTGTCATGACTCCAACTACGGTGGTCACTTTAGTGGAGATAGGACTGCTGCCAAGGTGCTCCAATCTGGTCTGTTTTGGCCAACTTTGTTTAAGGATGCTTTTGCCTATGTCAAGAGATGTGACCGCTGCCAACGCACAGGAAATATTTCCAAAAGAAACGAGATGCCTCAAAACCCTGTGCTAGAAGTGGAGATCTTTGAGGTATGGGGCATTGATTTTATGGGACCATTCCCATCCTCATATTCAAAGATTTGCATTCTGTTGGCAGTGGATTATGTCTCTAAGTGGGTAGAAGCTATCGCCACGCAGACCAATGATGCTCAGGTAGTAATTTCTTTCCTTCAGAAAAATATTTTTTCACGCTTTGGGGTCCCTAGAGCGTTAATCAGTGATGAAGGAACCCATTTCCTCAACCGGAAGATGGAGACTTTGCTGAGAAAGTACAATGTGCATCACCGGATTGCTACACCGTACCATCCTCAGACAAGTGGACAAGTGGAGGTTTCAAATAGACAGATAAAGCAAATCTTGGAGAAGACTGTGAATTCCTCACGAAAGGATTCGTCAATCAAGCTGGATGATGCACTGTGGGCATACATAACTGCTTTCAAAACTCCCATAGGTATGTCTCCTTTTCAAATTGTTTATGGAAAATCTTGTCACTTACCACTGGAACTAGAGCACAAAGCTTTGTGGGCCACTAAATTCCTAAATTTTGATCTCTCGAAAGCAGGCGAATCCCGGATTCTTCAACTCCATGAGTTAGATGAATTCCGGAATTCAGCCTACGAAAATGCCAAGATTTTTAAAGAAAAAACAAAGAAATGGCATGACAAAAAGATTCAAAATAGGGAATTTAGGGAAGGGCAGCTAGTTCTTCTTTTTAACTCCAGGTTGAAGCTGTTTCCTGGAAAGTTAAGGTCCAGATGGTCAGGACCATTTAAAGTGATGAAAGTGTTCCCTTATGGAACTGTGGAGGTAAAGGACCCAGACTCGGACAGAACCTTCAAGGTCAACGGACAAAGGCTAAAACCATACTTTGGAGTCGAATTTGAGCGGCCGACCGAGTCGATTCAACTGAAATCCACTTGATCAAGTGGTGCGTCAAGCTCGGGACGTTAAACACGCGCTAGGTGGGAGGCAACCCACCAAGTATCCTTTGTTTTGTTTTGTTACTTTTTGTTAAAAAAAAAAAGAAAAAAAATCTATTTTGCAAAATCATTTTTCAGGGCAGGAATTTTTTCTAAGTCCTCACTTGTGTGCTCCCTGCCAAGAAAATCGTGACACGATTCATCAATTGTGACACGATTTTCTCCTTCAAAAAAAACTCTTCTCTGCCAAGAAGAAATCGTGACACGATCCAGGAATCGTGACACGATTTCACCTCTCAAAAAAAATGCAAACTTTCTGCCACAAAAATCGTGACACGATACTGAAATCGTGACACAATGTTGAGATCAGATTTTAAAAAAATATGGCAGTTAAAACTGCAATCGTGACACGATTACTTCACATCGTGACACGATTGCTGAGAAATTTTGAAAATTCTGACCGTTACAAACAAATCGTGTCACGATCCAACCTAATCGTGACACGATTTCCTCAGCCTATATATATGCCCTTCAGAAAATTCATTCTCAAAAATTGAAAAACCTACCGAAACTTTGCCAAATTTTTCCCAGACCACAGAAACCGAATTTTCATCACTTTTCTTCATCTTCTCACCAATCCACATCCATCATGCCTCCCATTCTCAGAACAAAACACGCAGCCAAGAAGGCCAAAACTACCAAAACCACCACCAAAAGAAAACAAAACACCGTTCGAACCGAGGCCGCACCACCCCCACAACAAGCCTTCAAATTCATCAGTAAAGAAGCACATGAGCGGTTTGTCGAAAGAAAGGCTTTCAAAGTGGTTATGGAGCGCAGGTTTGATGTGGTGAATTTGGGGAAATATGCTGAATTTGAGGGAATGCTCAGGGCCAGGAATTGGGAACTGCTGAACGGTATGGTATTCAACACGTCCAACAAGACGGTGACTCTGGAGTTTTACGCAAATGCTAGGTATACCACCGCAATGTATCAATCTTATGTTAGAGGGAAAACCATTGATTATAGCCCTGATGCCATTAATCAATTGCTGGGTTTGACCGCTTCAGAGGAATGTGCGGTGAAGAGGCGAAGGGTTGCGCTGAAGGATATGACTGAAGATGACTATAATGGGCTGCTGAACATGTTGTGCAGGCCAGGAACCACATGGAGAAAAGCAAAGATGCTCGCCAAAGCTGATTTTATGCCATCTCCCAAGGCGTGGGCATCTTTTGTGGTGCAGACTCTAGAGGGAACATCTTGCACGTCTGAAATCCCGCTCAAGAGAATTTTAACCATTGATGCAATTCTGTCCGGTGAAGACATTAGTGTTGGGGAGCTGATCGTCAACAGCATCCGTGAGATCGCAATGAGTAAGCTGAAATCTGTAGCCCATAGTAGCTTGATTTGCTGGCTGTGTGAGGAGGCCCAAGTCGAGGAGTACCGGGCTGACATTGATGCTCCGACTATGAAGCCCATCACCGAGAAGATAATGGATGCTTTTGTTAGTGAGTACGAGGACTTTATGAGGGGAGGAGGACAAAGGGGCGAGCAGGACCAGCAGGAGCAAGCACAGAATCAGCCGCAACAACAGACATTTTCGGGAGAAGGCAGCAGTCAGCAAAGCACATATCCACCACTTCACCCGATGCTGTTGGACTACATGTTCGCTTCGGCTAATTGGATGAATGAGACCTCTGATCAGCTTTATGTGAACCGCCCGAGGTTCTCCCAGGATTTTGTTGCAGAAGCTCAAGTCAACCGGAGGCCGCCACAAGGCTCGTATGATCGTTTTGATGGGAATCGTGAGAGCATGGTTCAGTACTTTGAGCAGCAGAGAGAGAGGGTTGTAAGCAGAGAGCAGGAGATAGCTGATGACTTTGATGTAGAAGACAGGAGGAATAGGGCGCATTTTATGGAGGAAATGAATGCCAGTGATCCTCAGAACACTTGGTTCTCTGTGGATGAGCTGAATGAGATGGGCAGAGAGTCGTGATCACATGTTCCGCCTTGATTTATGCTTTGTTGCTTTTATGATTTTTTTGCAATTTGTTTTTCCCTTGTTTAAATCTGAACTGCTGTTAGATTTTTGTTTTAACTCTTCTGTCCCCTATTTGTAATAAATCTGCACTTGTTTATTATCGATGATTTTATTTGTGATGTTGATTTTCTTCAGTTTAGTAACAATCTTTGATTAAGTGTGAAGGTGAGAAAAACACACACAAGAAGGGGGGGTTGAATTGTGTGACTCAAAAACTTGTTCTTTTCTTTTCAGAATCTTAACACTAGTTCAGAACCAGGTTCTAAACTGTTATCAGAATTAAATGCAGCGGATTAACAAGTTAAAAGATAAGGGAAGAGAGACACACAAGAATTTTATACTGGTTCCTTCTCAATGTGAGAAGTAGTCCAGTCCCCTTGTTTTCCAACAAGAGAGTTTCACTATAATCTGAAGATTACACTTGCTCAATCACTTAAGAAAGAGACTTCCAGTTGCTCAACCACCAAGGAAGAGGCTTCTAGTGCTCAACCACAAAGGAAGAGGCTTCCACTGCTCAATCACTAAGAAAGAGGCTTCCACTGCTCAAGACACTCAGTCAAGAGACTTCTCAATGCTCAAGACACTAAGTCAAGAGGCTTCTGACTCAGACCACAAAGGAATGAGGTTACAATTGCTCAGTATACAGACTGAGACTTTAAGGACCAAACTGGTTTACAAGTAAAGGAGTTTGGGATGAACACTTGATCAAATATCAGAGGTGTTCTCTTAATACAACACAGGTTAAGACTCTTAACCTTAAGAAATTCTAAGTTACAAGACTGAAGAATTTCTAAGAGTTTTTGTACTTGACAGCAAAACAGAGCAAGGTTTCAGTAATTTGATTTCAAGAGTCTTAGACATTTTCTTCTTCAAATCTTCTTCCTTTAATAGATGAAATATAGCTGTTGAAGATTTGCTTGATTTGAGGAAAGAGCCATTGCAAGCTGAGCTAGAATTTCTGCAAATGTGTGCTGCACTTTTTCAAACAAAACAGAGCAGCAGCCATTTTGAAATGGCCTACCTTAAAAGCTGGAGAATGTTTGGGTCAGGGAAACAACTGTTCCATTGAGTTGTTCTGACACATCCAGGCATTAAATGCGCACAGTACTGGTCACTTTCCATGCCACATCAGCTTCAGAAGCTTCTCTATGAACAGTGCATCAGAAGCTGCCTTGTACGGATCAGAAGCTGGCTTCAGACGTTGACTCTGCGTTGACTTCTTCAGAAGCACCCAGACATCAGAAGTTGCCTTCAGACTCAGAAGCTGCACTTCAGGAGCACCACTTCAGGACCACTTCAGAAGCTCTCAGTTCAGTACCACTACTTCAGGAGCACTTCTTCACGAGCACTTCTTCAGAAGCACTTCTAGCTTTGCAACATTGCTTCTTAGCTTTCCTTCCTTGCTCTAAGCTTGTTCTTCCATAACCATTCTTAATAATTAATCATAAAACATATGGTTCTGAAATCACTTGAACAAAGCATTAGCAAATAACCAATTTTCTCTTTAACACTTTGTTATCATCAAAACCATAAAGAGAGATATGTTTACACATAAATGTTTCAACAATCTCCCCCTTACTTCATAAGAGAGTTGTTAAACACATTTTGTTCCAACAAAGTGGTATACCAAAAGTTCAAAGGAGGTAGAGGCTCAACATGTTATAGTTGAAGTGTTCGGCAATATGAGCATAGGTAGTCACAACTCCCAGAGATCATAACATGTAAGGTCATTGCCAAATTTTTTTTTTTTTTCAATTTACTTTAAAGAGTGTTCCATGCAACTATGATTCTAGAACTTGCAATTTTTCTCTGTTATTAATTGGTTACATTGTGTACACACTAAGGCAAATTGCTTGTACCTTGAGCCTTTGAAGCCAACCTGCGTTTATATTGAATTATCCTTTGTTTGAGCCAAGTTGAGCCATTAGGACAGATCCCTTTGTTTCGGTGACATCCCACATTACAAGCCTAGAGACCATAAGATAATTCACCCGATGTATATTGGAGTTAGGCATTGTTTGTGTGTTTTATCACGAACAAGTTCAAGTTTGGGGTTGCTCATGGAACTAGCAACCTTTTAAGTTTGGGGTAGGGGTGCTAGAGAAAAAAAAAGAGATCACTGTGTGTCTTATAAAAAAAATGTGTGAAAAAGAGAAGCATGCAAATTAAGTTGTTCTGCAGCTCAAAAAAAAAAAACAAAACAACAAGAAAAGTGCTTCAAGACATAAGTTGATCGGTATTTCTTTTGTAAGATGCAATTTTCTAGCCCCTTAAGGTTATTTTGTGTGTATTGTTGGGTAGACCAGTAGGAAGATGCTTAACTCCATTATTGTTGAAAACCTACTTTCCAAATGATCCCACCTGTAACCTAAGCCCCATTATAACCCAAAGAAGTCCTTAAAAGTGTGTACATAATATTGACTTTGATTGATGCTTAGAAACTTTTCAAGCTTTTGGTAATTCATAGATTTGCATGTGATTGTGTGGAAACCCTTATCAAACCTTTGCGTGGAGTTGTGAATTGAAGGAGAAGACTGGCCGGCTAGCCCATTACATAGCTGGTAAGGTGTTGAACTTTTGGTACTGCTACTTGGTTAGGTGATTGTTAATTTACTGTCGTTGTCAATATTGCAAGTAAATTCCTTGAGGACAAGTAATGGTTTAAGTTTGGGGTTGTGATGACATCCTGTCATTACGTAATTTTCCAGAGTTTTTGTTAGTTTTATCTTCATTCGTATAGCATTTTGAGACAGTTTGAGGTGCAAAAGAGCAAGAAATCATCAAGTACTTAAAGTGATTGCATCGTGTCACGATTTCCTAACCAGAGAAGTGGTGTAATTCTGTCTGAAGAATCGTGTCACGATTCCTTACATCGTGTCACGATTGTGGGCTCAGGTTGCCTATTTTATCTGACTCGTTTTCAGAAACAATGGTTCGGAAATTCGGAGAATAGAAGCACGATTTTGAGAGCAAAGAACTGAAGAGGTGGCCGTCCCATCCAACCAACAGTCAGTTTACGTATGTTTCTATGTTCTTATTGATTAAGCTATTTTGTAATCCAATCATGAGTAGCTAAATCCTCTATTGTTAGGGATGAGATTAGCTAGATGATGACTCTTGTTTTGTAACCTTAATTTGATCATTGAATAAGTCTTTTGAATCATGTTTTTTATCTTTGTGCTTAATGCTTTTATTGATTGATCACCTTTAAATTGATGTATGATTCATATTGTGAAACGGAAGTGGAATGTATGAATGCTTTAAGATAAGAAATTCTCGTCTTTGTAATCTAGGAATAGATGCAAACCCTTGAAACCATTTAGTAATTCAAATCCGTTCATGCTTAATTCTAATTTGTAAAACTACTAAGGAATTAGGGTTTACTTTAGAATTAAAGATTCTGTCGCTAAGGAATTAGGACAAGAGTGTTTCAGAGAATTAGGTCGTGATTCATTAAACAAGTTCAGTGATCGTTTTTAAGTGATTAACTTGAGTTCGTCATCTAGTGAAGCTCATCCCTGACAAGTTTCTATCTTTGAAATTCAAACCTAGTTTTATTTTCCGCAATTTTCTTTTATTAACAATTAAACAAACCTCGTACCCTTTTGTTCAATTGAGTTTTCAAAATTACATTCTAATCGTTAACGCAGTCCTTGTGTTCGACACTCGGTTTACCGTTTTAATTTTACTACTTGAACGATTTCGTACACTTGCGAAAATCGCCATCAGTTATCAGGCGTGCAAGTGTAACGGTTGTGTAATTAATTATCAGGCATGCAAGTGTTACGGTTGTGTTAAACAGGCATGTGAATTGGAATTGGTGTCACTCGTATTCCCTATGGAATGGAAGATTTCACTATCAAAGAAGTTTAAAGTCGGATCACACTATTCTATAAAGATGTTGTTGATGATATATTTAGAATATGTGCAAGCATTAGTAAAATACAGTATGTTGGTGTAAAAATAGTTAGCATCTGCTTCATTTATGAATTTTTTTCCAGTTTTTACATTTGAAGAGATAAAGACAAAATAAAATTTGAAATTAATTAATGATGAGACCCATCATTTAATTTTTGTGTCTATTTTTTTTAATGGCAATCTTCATTTGTTTTTATAAATAGAGAGAATTCTCACTCAAAGTGCCCTTTGCAATTCCTTACATACGCATACCATCTACTTGCTCATAAATGCAATTAATCAGTATTATTGGGCGTGGAAACAGGCGTGTTAAATAAATTGTGCACGCTAATTAAAGAAAGACAGCTATGCAAATAGGATTGTTAATAAGGTACACATTAATTTAGAATGTTGCCCTTGATAGTACGCCATAATATACCATAGAGTGCCTATATCCAAGTTTCATAGGTTGTTATGTCATTAAGTTTCAACACAAACTTCCTAAAAAAAAACAATCAACACAAACACAATTAAGATATATGGTTTACCTAAATGCAAATTGAAACATTTATTGTACACAAATACATTTGCAGACGATCATGAACTTATACCAAAAAAAAAAGCAAAAGTTTTGATAATAACCATTAGTATATGAAAGGTTAGTGAAGTGTCTTATAAGTTTGGTGTCTAGGAAAGAGTATTGCCATCAACACTCTATTTTGAACCTTTTCTCTAACACTCACAATCTTATTAGATTAAACCAAATGTGGGTGCTACACTTTCAAAATAGAACCCATATAAAGTGGTGGGACATACATTGATTTCATCCAATAAAAGAGTGAGTGTTAGAGATAGGGTTCAAAAGAGAGCGTTGTTAGTATTCCTCGTACGGGAAAAGAGGAAATTAAAATATATGTCTATGCAACCGTGGCTACTGAGCATTTCCTACAATGGCCTTGTATATACCAAAAAAATATATATATAATTGACTTATATATAGAATATGCATATTATACATAGGATTACATATTTGATTGAAATATAGCTATTGTACATGTTTAATTTTTCATAAACTTTTAAACAATAGATAAAACTAAAATCTCTAATTCATTTCTTCTGATGTAACTGCAACTTCCATGATCAATTTGATCTAGCATGACAAAAAGATGTTATTGTACGCTTCGAAACTCAACTATAGGAAATCACCAAATAGGACTGACATGTGCAGATGCCTTTGATTACATATTTGATAGAGTTATATTAACCATCCAATTTGATAAGAAAAAAAATATTGACCATCCAATCACTTATTTATCAATTGGAAACGCTTGATAACTTGATTTAAATAATATATCAGAATAAAATGCATATATTTTACGATTGAATTTGATCAAACATATATGACCGATTTACTATGTTTGTTTCTTAGCATACATATTAGTTTTCTTTTTCAAATAGTGTTAACATGCATATTGGTTGTTCTCAAACAAATTGATAGGTTATCGAATATATGAATGTTAATGTAACTCTATGATTTCAACAGGATGATTAAAAATCATTACAGACATATTAAAAAACACTTGAATAATGAATAAAATAAAAAGAAATCATAATTTTTCATTAAGTTCAAACATATTGATCACTACAAACATCGGCAGAATACTTTAATAAAATAGATAGTCCGATACTCGAAATAGAAACTTCTAAACCAAAATTGACAACATAGTCGACTCAAAACTATACTTTTCCTGAAGTCTAGTAACAAAATAGATAGTCTGGATACTCGAAGTAGAAATAGCTAAACCAAAATTCACAACATAGTCGACTCAAAAACACATTTCTTTAATTCTAGTAACGCCTCATAGTAAAATAAAGTCTCATTTTTCCCAACAACGGGAGCACCGATCTTGATAGGAGAACCTTCTATAGAATTCTCGTGCCTCAATCATCCACTTCCACTGGTTATATGGTCTTGATCCATAAATAAGTATGCAATCCCACACTTGTTGCCACAATCATCTACCAAGACTACTGCAGTAGTTTTCTTGTCCAAGATTGATCGAAAAAATCCTCATAAGCCAACATCTTTAAAATTAAATTAGATAGTGAGTATGTATGCACCAAAATATTTATATATTTATTTATAAATTAACTCACCAAAAATCCAAAGATAACATCATATGTGGTTTCTTCTCATAGTAAAATTGGAAATTAGCATCATGGTGAAATGGAGTAGGAATAACAGGATACAAATAGACATGAGTAGCAGTTTTTTCAATGGAAAATTTCACAGAACCTTGAAATAAAACGAAAGCATTAAACAGATTCAGCCATATTACTATATTCGTACTCGAAGGAAGAAAAATATAAATGCATACTTACATAATGAGCATCAAATTTCATGCAATATGTCATATATTTGACTCGCAGTTCATTGATAATCTTATGCAATTCGGTAACAGGTCGTGGATCTATTAAAAGAACAAAAGTAAATATTCAGTTAATATGTCAAGAAAATATAACCCAAACCCAAGTTTCGATACATTTATAAAGGAATGCCGTGGCTATTCCAGTCAAGCTATGTAAGTAGAGTTTAGGTGTTATTAAGCCATGGCTGAATGGTTGAGATGTGAATCAATTGAAAATTGATAGGAAGTATGTGTATTAAGCCATGAGCAAATGTCTAAAATTGAACCCTTTTGCATGGCTGGATTTGTCATTGGCGTGTATATATAGAGATGGAAGAGCACCAGTGACTTAGTTACATAGCATGGGAAACTACAACTCAATTAATACAATCTTGGGAGATGAAAAGATATAGAGATAGAAGAGCACCAGCACTTAGTTGCATAGCATGGGAAACTACAACTCAATTAATACAATCATGGGAGATGAAAAGTCATGCACTCTTGAAAGTTGGAAATGCTTTAACTTAATGAATGAAGTTTTGGTGGCAAATTTGAATTTTAAACATTGTTGTAATGTGTGCATAGCAATTAATATGACCTAGACCACTCCCAATGTGGTATGGCGCCATTTTCCTTAGTTTTAGGGTTACCAATTATGGCAACAATGTTAGTAGGATTAGTAATAAGTATGATTATATTTATGTTGAGATATTATGTTATGATCTGAGACATGACATTTGAATTATGATTTTTTTTCTGTTGTGCTATGAATATATTTGATGAAATTTTTATATTGGATATTTATATGAGATGTTGTTTAGTAATGATACCTTGATGTATGATTTATCGTTTTATAAATGTTCTCGAGGATCGGGGTGTTACAAAACCGCCGCATTACGGCCGTCGCATTGAACTCAACGAATTGAGTGTAGATTAGGTTCAGTTCAGGTTTTGCCATAAATCTTATGGTAAAGGTTCTTATTTTCTTCTGTTATTACATTGCAATTGTTATTGTGTGAAATCCCTTCATATGATTGCTACTGGTTATGGATTCCATGTTCCCAAAATTATAGAAAGTTTGAGGTATTGGTTGGGATATGTATGTAGAAAATTGTTTGCAAAGGGTAATTATTATTCCATTGGTTGGAAGGTTTACAAAGATTTAGAGACAAAAACTATAGTTTGTTGTGACAGTTATCATGAGGCTTTTTCAACTTTTAAATGCAAGCTTGAGTTTGAGAGTGCTAGTGTGAAGATTGTGACCATTATTCATGAGGATTATGAGTATTGCATCTATCTAATTATTCACATTGTGATTCACCACTTCCTTAATCAAAGTATGTTGTTTTCCTTAATTTTTAACCTAATTACCACCATTTTATATGTTTTTGATTGTTGGGTTCTGAGATTTCAAAGAGGGTTGATTCATATTGAAGCCACGTTTTCCATTGATTTTACTTGTTGGGTGATAGCAGTTCGAATTGGTATTCCCAAGAGAACTTATTTTGCTTTGATTACTTATGGGAGAATGTCTAAAAGTTTTATTGAGTTTTACAGCAAAAGGTTTCTCTCTGCAGCCTTATCACTTCAAAGATGTGTTTTTGTCTTGTTTACTCATATAGTTGGAAGCTATATTATGGAACCTAACTTGAAAGACATGGTCTTCTTTAATTACTCACTAGATCCTTTTCAAACTTTGATGTTTGTAAATAATAATATTTGTGAAGTATTGGAAGAATTGTTGTCTTTTCCTGAGAAGCTACAATTGTGGAATTCTTTTGTTGTGGGTTTTGACAGAAGTCTCATTGAAAATCTCAAGCTCAGTCCCTTCGTGAATTACATTCTTGCTGGTTCAAATGATTTGATAAAGGATTACAGCCACCAATTTCTATTGGTGCTGATCTTTGGTCCCTCTTGCCTTAAAAATGTAGTTGGTGGCAGCAAAGAGTTTTATCATGCTGAACAGAGTTTGAAAAAAAAAAGGTTGAAGTGGCATCAGGCATTGAGAATTGGCAATGTGTGGTTGACAATAACCTCTATTGTTACCAAAAGAATTCTTCATGACTTGCTTTCAAAAGAATTTGGGAGTTCAGAATTGGCTAAGCTTCACCATGCTTGCAAAGATTGGGGATTCTTTCAGGTCTATTTTCTCTCTTTTAAGCTTCAATATCTTAAATATATGACATATGATTTTGGGTTTCTTAATTGACTATATAAATTTATTTATATAAACCCTAAAAAGGTTGTTAACATTTTTATTCCTTCCTTAAAAAACAAACATTTTTAGTCCAGTAATTTGATCCCTACGACTAACATTTTCCATCTTCTTTAACGATATACAAACAAGGAACAACAAATATATAAATACACACATATATGTGTGTGTATATATATATATATATATATATATATATATATATATAGACACACAAAAACTAACAAAGCTCTTAACAACTTGACTATTCCATGTTGCACTTGCATCGCAATGCCTTTGTATTGCGATGATCTGTAGCCAAATACTACTATGGTGGTAAATATTTGCAATTACAACAGACACATACAAAACGCCGGACAAACCTTGACTCCGCGGCCACAATCAAACAATTTATTGAGTTTTGATAACTAGTGCTCTAAGGGCATTGGTTAAGAAATCTATTAATAGAATTTTTGTCTTGGAAATATAAGTTTGAACTTTTGTCTCAACAATAATCACACCACTTTTTGATGCAAACTTACTAATTTTAACATTTTAATCAATGTCTTAGGAGCACTCATAAACAATTTTTTTTTAAAATGATAGTGTAATGGCATGTCAACGGGTAGTTCGTTGGGTTTAAATAATGGTTGATGATTATGTAAATAAATTTTGAAGAAATTTATTAGAATATAAATATATTTCTTATTATATTTTTTCGACAATATATAATTCTTACTGTTGTTATGTAATTAAATTATATTGAATAATTAAGTGAAAGAAATGTAAATTATTTCAAAAAAAAAGTGAATGAAATGTAAATATATTCACATAAAATAACTCTATAAAAATTAATCCATTCATTTATAAATGATGATTTTTTTTGTCATATTGATTTTGTTACAACTTTGATTTTGAATAGAAACCATCATTTGTGAGACCAAAAATCACCACTTTAATTCAGACCAAAATTCATCATTTTTAGGATTAATAATCTAACTTAAACCAAAATGGAAACAAAAATTGTTGCAAGACAGTTTATCAAAAAAAATAATTTTAAAAAATAAAATCATTATTTTAGCGTGGTAAGATTGAGACATCAAGTGCAATTAAACCTTTGATTTTTTACAAAAGCAACTGGGGAAGGATTAAATTATTATTAGTTAAAATGATACTAGTTGATATTTCACAACTGTCTTAAGAGGATTTGAGCTTTATCTCTTAAAGTTCAAATCTCATATTGAAGAAATGTAAAACGATCTTTGGTACCATTGGTATTAATAATTTTTTTTTTTCATCTAAAATTAGCTAAAATTAATTTAACATTTGAGTCAAACCACTTAATTTTTTATTTGATATCAGATATAATGGAGATACCAGTACAATAAATTAATGGACTATGTAGGAGGCCCGATGAGATGGACAAAGAGCTAAGGGCAAAGACAAGCTATGGCATTAATTATTTATAAACAACCCTTATTAAAAGTAAATTCATGTTTCATATATAGAGAGAGGGAGGGAGAAAGGGGTATATATTGACTCCAAGTGTAAGAGTGAGTGTTTAGAATTACTCCTAATATTAACCATTGATTTTGTTATTAATTAGTGGTTAGGATTATATAATTATTATTTGTCATGTGAGATTTCTAAACGGTATACAATATATCAAGAAACCCTATCGCCTTCACATTGTGTACCGTGAGGATTTGGATTCTCTCCATTGAAAATTCATTCAAGTTTTCTCAAGTAAAATCTCAACCATCAAACATGAGAGACAGATTGTTTGGTAAAAATGATGGTGGAGATTGAAAATGGAGAAAACATAAGAGAATTTTTAATGAAAAGAATTCAAATTCATACTGTGATTTTGTATCGTGTTCGAAATAAAAACATTTCTCTGAATTTAACAGTGAGAAAGTGGAATTAGGTATTGTATTGAAAGTTTACTTTTTTTATTAATTTGGGTATTTATCATTTCACCAAGGTGGGGTATTCTTGCAATGCAGCAAACAAAATGGTAGCTCCAATTTATCAGAGGCTAGTTCTTTTGCCTTGAATATCCATGGATCGAAACATGATATCCACGGTCGTCCCGATCAAATCGGAGGCCCTCTTATAATATTAAAAATGAGACCCTAATAAAAAAACCACAATTTTTTTTAAAACCAAGTATGTTATATTTTGTTTTCTAGAGACCAAGTATGTTATATAAATATATCTTAAAGCAATTAAAATATCGAACTACATATGTGTTTTTTTTGTTGGTAAAAAGGACAGTTGTCAATAGAATAGGTCGTGTCATAAGTTCTAACAAATGCATCCAACACTTGAAAGCTCAGATCTACCACTCAGCCAATGCAAGCAACTTGATATATTTTTGTACGATTAATTTATGTGACTACCGTTTTTATTCTTATATATATATATATATATATATATATATATATATATATATATATATATATATATATATATATAGACACACACACACACACACACACACATACATACATACATACATACACACACACATACATATATATTTGAGGCTCTAATATTTTAGAGGTCCAGCTCCATATAGTTGTTTGCACCCCTTCAAGGACGCCCTGATGATATCTGATAATATGACATAGCCTTATTCATTAGAATTAAGCATTGCTACGATAGATTAAAACAATCAAATATAGCAACATTGATAAATAAGAATTAAGCATAAAACTAAAGAACCCTAAAATAGAAACATTGAAGTTGTGAAGAGGAATCAACCTTAATTCAGACTTAAATATAGCAGCATTGATAAATAAGAATTAAGCATATATATGAGGAGTGATAGCAACATACTCTTTCAAACACAATCTCTCTAATTGTATTATGAAGTGGATTAATAACTGCAATTTCCATTAATGAACCATGAATTTACAACATGTATTTATATATAAATTATATTACAGCATAAGCTATCATGTACTAGAAAGCATCTAATAGTGGAATTATACTATACACATTTAATGTGTGTTGTAAGTAACACATATAAACAAACTACTTTGATGCTTTTATCTCATGGTGCATTATCCCCACATTTGTTGCTTTTATCTCATGGTGCATTATCCCCGCATATGTACAAGTCTATTGTAGGACAACTTAGGATGATCCTTATGAATTCTTATTGAAGGTCCCTTGTTGGCTTGAGAATCTTCTGAATCTATGTTTCCTGACTCAATGTTCAACTCCTTGTCTGGGACATCTTCTGTGACATCAGTATGTTGAGAAGATACATCATCTTTATCATCAACAACACCTTTCCTGGATATCAAACATGTTGAGTATTGTTTCTTGTCTTGAGGTATCCACATATAATAGTTGTCCTTTGACCTTGCACCTTTCATTAATACTTCCTCATTGCTACTTGTAACAATGCATTCTGATTTGTTAAAGTGCACAATCATACCTTGATCACATAGTTGGCTAAAACTTATCAAGTTAGCAGTTAGACCTTCTACAAGCAATACATCATCAAGACGTGGAAACCCTGAACAGTCCAATTTACCTATGCCCTTAATCTCACCTTTAGCTCCATCACCAAAGGTAACATAACTGGAGCATGTGTATTCATTAGAATTAATCATTGCTACGATAGTAATGCTTAATTATGATAGTAATGTGTTGAATGGTTACCCATGTCTACCATTCCCAAATTTGATAGTAATGTGTTGAATAGTTAAGGAAGCAATGATTTGGTAAATAAATATGCTACATGGGTAATAGATGAAACTAGTAACAACTTCGTAATCCCAGCTTGTAGTTTTTCTCTAACTATGTGACAATCAATTTCAAGATGTTTGGTTCTTTCATGGAATACTCGATTGACAACTATGTGTATGGCCCATTGATTGTCACAATAGATGACTAGTACCTTAGTACATTTGACCTCCAAGTCTTTGATCAAATTACAACAACTAGTGGAGCTCACAAAATTCTTATGCTAAAGCACGATATTTAGTTTCCGAAGATGATTTAGAAAGGAGAGTTCACAAAAAGTTGATGTTATAGCACAATATTCAGTTTTCGAAGATGATTTAGAAACAGTGATTTTTTTCTTTGTTCTCCGTGATATTAAGGATTTTCCAATGAAGAAGCATCAACCTGAAATAGATCTTCTAGTATCTCAACCTCATGCCCAGTTTGCATCATAAAATCCTTGAATATGAAGAGATGAATCTATGGGGAAAAAGATGCCACAACCTAGGAATACTTTGAGGTATTTCAGGACTCTCATATAAGCATTGTAATGAGATTGGGTTGGATTGCTAAGAAATCAACTCAATTGCTGGGTTATGAATGTAATATTTAATCTTGTTGTGTTGAGATACATAAGTCTACCAATTAATCTTTTGTAAGATGAAATATCTTCATACAAATTACTACTATTGTAATATCCCGCTAAATACTTGGATATTTATCAGTATTGAGGTGATGCATCAGAGATATTAAGCGAAGGGCAATTTGGTAATTGTCATGCGGAGATTTTTATAAAAGGGTAATAACCCATATTTTCCCTCATTTCTCATCCTCTTTCTCTCTCTAAAAGTCACAAGTTTCCTCTCCTTCTCTCTCTATACCTCACGCCATTCTCCTTCCTCCCTCCATAATCATCAACTTCATTTTTAAACACCCAATCCTCATGCAAGTAAGCAAGTTTGTGACTCTTGGGCCAATTTGGAAGAAAGGAGCAAGAAATCAAGAAAAGGAAAAAGGGGCAAAAAGCTAGGGTTTTGGTGAAGAAGATTAGCAAAGAAGAAGCTATCAAGCTAAGGGTTTTGGAATGAAGGTTTAACAAGTTTTGATCAAGATTAAGGTGAGCTCCTAGAGGGTTTAGATCCTCACCTTGCTATGCTTTGAGTTTTTAGCATTAAGAGCCAGATTTGCAAAATTTATGCCATAGATCCAATTGTTTACTAATTCCATGTTGAATTATGTTATTACTTATCAATATGTCTTAAGAGTTTATGCCATAAGCTGTTATGAAGATTGGGAGTGTTTGGATTAGCCTTAGAAGCTGAAATTTGGACCCTGCAAAGGAAGAAATCGGCCACCGATTTCATGGATTCGGCCACCGATTTTATGGCTCATTTTCTATGTATTTTACGGCAAAAATCGGGGCCCGATTTATGCAAATCGGCCACCGATTTCACTTTCCCTCAACTCATCTTTTTATTGATGATAGGCATGGATTAAAGGTGGTATGGGTAAAGGGTAATACATTGGAAGATGAATACTCGAATTCTAAGTTATATAGAGGAGTGAAGGAGCTAGTAATGGGATTATCCCTTACTAAGCAACTCCATGTACACACTAAGTAAGTCTAAACCAAGAATGAATCAATGATTAAGCTTAGAGCCTTTTATAGGATGAACACTTATGAATAAAGTTATAGAGGTATTCCTTTGGAATATATAGGCATGGGAATGTTTAAGCAATTATAGTTACAGATATGTTTATAGTGTGGGTGCTCCAACAATTATAGGTGGCTTATGAGAACGATAAGCCAAGATTATATGTTACAGGTTATAGATTACAGAATGGTTATAGAATTAAAGAGACTGATTATATGTTCATACGTTAAAGTTAAAGAATTAAAGAATTAAAGATTAAAGATATTGGCGTGTTTACACGTTTTATAGTGGCGTGCTTGCACGTTTTACAGTGGCGTGTTCATCAGACTCCGGGATTCGCCGGATGGGACTTCTCCGAGAGGGTTGTCCACACGTTTTATAGGGAGTCCGGTGTTAGCCTGATATGATAAGAGTTTCACCGGTTTATAGGGAGACGTATCTCGGGGTTGCTCCACCCGGGGTGCCCTCCGTAAAATGAACTCAGATAATTGCTTGTTCAACGCTAACAGCTAACATAAAACTGCTATCGAACTGTGTATATGTTTTATGTTTTACAGTTATAGTCAAAGTTACAGTTATAGTTATAGTCACAGGAAATTCACAGTTATAGTTATAGACAGTTATCAGAAAGTGATACTAGGTCTTCCCCTCGATCACTAAGTCATAGATACAGACTTAATCACAGTTATGGATTTAGGCAATTATAGTCATAGTCATAGGCCGTTATGGTAATGGTTATAGATAGTTACAGCAAGGTTGTAGGCAGTTCAAGTTATAGTTACAGGAGGACTTATAGTCATAGGCAGTTAAAGACTTGGCGATCCTAGGAAATCCCCAAGATTGCCAAGGTAGGCATGGCGACCCTAGGTTCCCTGTGGTTGCCAACAGTAGGTTGGGTAGAGCTCACTGAGACATTATGTCTCATCCCATTCCTTCTGGTGCAGGTTTACAGGTTAGTCAGAGGTTCGTGACGAAGATCTTCATAGAAGTACTGGATGGAGCGCAAGTTGCTCGTTGTGTACCAGCTCAGAAGCTTGACGGACATTGTATGAGTATTTGTAATAGTATGGATTATTTGTACAACGAGTAAACTTGTATTCATTCATTGTGATGTATTATTGTTATTATTGAAATTTTTAAATGTATCCAGTATCAGTTTAACGCACATGCTAATATACTAGTTAAAGTTAGTATGGGTGTTACAATTGGTATCAGAGCAGGTCGATTCAGACCGTGCCATGGGTCATTTAAGATTCAATAAAAGTAGTGGAATCATTGGGTTCCAGATGTTGTTCTAAATGTCATGTCTAGTTGAGCCTGATCAACTCAGTCTAGTATATGACAGTTAGGACAAATATCCGAGAGCTGAATGTGACCAAGGAGGAAAGAAGTGTTCAAAGAGTGAAGGTTAAGACGTCAGAATTCTAAGACGAATTTGGCAAAGTGTTTTGTGTCAAAGGATGGTTTTCTAACAGTGAAATAACTGAGCCAGTTAACGGCAAAGTTTCCGGAATATAAGAGGTATTTAAGAGTAAGGCCAAGTACATTGACTAGTTGGACGCATCATTGAGCGATGCTTTCTCCGAGGAGATGTGTAGAGAAAAGAATTATGAATGCACTAAGAAATGATTTGGAATCTTAATGGGAACCAAAAATTTTGAAAGTTAAAGTGAATTGTACAATTAGAGTTTTTCCGGCTGCAGATGCAAGGGATGGTGATGCCACACCCAGCGACTTAGACTAAGGAATGAAAAGTTAATTATTGGAAACTCTGGACTTTCAGTAAGGATAGAGAGTGTAAGGATGGAAGGACTTGCGCACTTGACCGGATGAGATTTTAATATCCGATATGTAAAAGATTTATTTAAGAATTAAGCGAAATATTGGATGGATGAAATAGATTACCTTCCTTTGTTATGGGACGCCAAGATGCTTGGTATGAAGATGCGAGCGTAGCGATAAGTAAAGGAAACCCCGGTAAGGGTATGGATTAAAGATTGAATCTTATGTTGGTGGATTATGGTAGACCGGTTTCGAGGATTAAGCAGGAAGATCGTCACTAACGTGCAAGTTACAGTTAAAGTTATGGTTGAGGTTAAGGGGTTCTAACTTTTATTTTTGATGGGCTCCTACACGAGTATTCAGTTAAGCCGACAAAGATCACCATATGTTGGTAGGTGTTAAAGATGGTAGATATATATATATACCTTAGATTGTTCGAAACCATGAAGAGGGCAACGGTCGAGAAGACATATGAAATGTTATTCAGGTAACGAGATTAGATTGGAATTGTGAATACAGTAATAAGTTATAGGAAGGATCCAATGGAAAATGTTAAGTATTGAAGCTTACAGATTTATTAATCGGGTATTCGAAGAGGTGTATCATGTGTTTGAATCTACAGGAGAACCGATAAAAGTTGAGTATTTCCGAAGAAACCCGAGGATTAACCAAGAGTTATGTTAGAGTTTTGTGGACCTAAGTGTCTTGGAAAAGGTTGTGGACGTGAAATTCTTACGGATAATTATAGGATGAGACTCAATTCATAAATCGATTAAGTATATGATAGATGAGAATTTCCAGAAGTCATAGAATGTTTCTAGAAGTTACCACAAGTAAATAATGTATGAACTTGAGTTGTTTTAACAGGAGCATTGTTGGGCTCGTATTTATTGTTAAAGACTGTTTATAGATTTCGGCGTACTTTCGTGAAAGTAAGAACATTGTTTATGTCCAAAAAGGAAATACAAAGTCAAAGGATTGGCCAAGGAGATTTTAAATGATATAGTGGTGTACTACTTTTATTCCAGGGTTAATTGTTTAAATCAGAGTCGCGCAGCGGAGAAGTAATCCAATTATGAGTTAACAGACAAATCGAAGCTGAAGTTTAGAGAAAAGGATATTTGTAAAGTCCTTGTCAGAGGAATTACAGGAAAGGCATTCAGGGATTAATTCTCAAGTTACAGAATATGTGTAAGTAGTGATGACTTGAACTTATCATCGGTTCCAACAGGAGGTTTTAATAGATAAGTCGAGGGATGTTTCGGATCTCGAAACTCGTGAGATGAGAGAATCGAAGCAATTTGATAACTTTAAAGGATGTGTTTATAGTGCAATAAGTACTTAGCGAAGAAGGCCACATTTCGTACGGTGATCTAGCTGTTTAGCTCAGTAACTTAAAGTTATTTTGAATAGTAAGTTTAACCAAAGGGGAATTATGCTGTGGCCTACAGTTATTCCGCATCGTATCCACGTTATGCTAGCATGTCACATGTAACAGGCATGTAACAGGTTATGATTAGTATTATTATACTGATCAGGCAGAGTATATACTGCTTAGGCAGTAGTGTAGTATAGTTATAGTCGTTGACATGTATATGTAACCGTGGTACGCATTCGGTAATGTTTTAACAGGAAAGTCTTAAGCAGAACAGGTTTGTTGTTATCGAACAAATCTCAACTGAGGAGTTCAAAATTCTTGAACTTAAAGTTAATAGTTAAAGGAAAGAAATGTTTTACACGGATCAGAGGATTTCTCATAGTTTACAGTAAAAGGCTACATGAATTAAAGTTATGAAATAAAGGATTAAGAGTTTTAAAGTGCTATTCTGACAGCGATCAGGATAGAGCTTTCTTTTCGAAAACAGAGAATGTCTTTTGACAAGTAAGTTATTACGACAACGGAATGTAACCATAACTTACGTTATGGGATTGTGAATGTTTAAAGGATACAAGGATGAATTAAGAGTTAAGAGAGTAACCTTGGTTGACGTGGTTGGTCTCAAGTATATTTTATTAAGTATGATGTCCCGTTAGTTGGACAATGATGATGCGATGTACCATGTATCCGGTAATAGTGAACCCGTACTCGATCGTGTATGGAAGCTATGTGCTATGGACTACATTATATGATGATATGTTAGACGGCTTATGCCACATGTCACTTATATTGGATTTTCAAAAGTTTGAAAGTATTGGTAAAGAAGAAAGTTCCTAAGATCTTTGGCTACATGTTATTTTTGATTCTTTTAATCGGAGCACGAGTGGCTCATAAGATTTCTCGAGCTTTAAGGATTCCCGCAGTGGGAATGTGAGCAATGCTCATGGTTGTGTTAATAGCTACACCAGGACTACAGAAAGAAAGGGACGTAAACCAGAAGTTCAGCCATTATTTTGAATTTGAATTGTGAAGATAGTTGTAATAGATTTTACTTTCGTTTGAGATTACTCAATATTAGATGCCTTTCAGTGTAAGAATAATTTATATGAAGAATGTTACAAGTGTAACAGTAAAAGGTCGCTTTGCGAGGCGAAAGTTATAGACAAAAGTTCTTTGAACTAAAAGTAATGTAATAGATTCCTCGGAAAGTTGAAATATTTTGGGGAAAACAGAATGACTCAACGTCTTCAGGTTAATATGGAATTGTCAATTAAAGAAGAACTGATAGAATTCAGTAAAGGAAATCCGAGACTTAACAATTTTAAGTTGGATTAGTAAGGGAAAATGTCGAACAGAGATCATAGTCGGATAATATGGATATGTTGGTTCGGATAACCTCATATCCTACTACGTAAGAGTTATGTAATGTACCACAAGCATCATAGTTAAAGAAAAGATTGTCGAGCATACTCGACTTATAGAGTTGGAAAATCCAAGGGATTCCGATAAGCAAGAAGAATTGAAATTGGGCTAGTAGAGAAGGTGGTATAATAGAATAATTCACAGACGATAATGAGTGGATTCTAAATTTCGAGGACGAAATTTCTTTAAGGGGGGTAGAGTGTAATATCCCGCTAAATACTTGGATATTTATCAGTATTGAGGTGATGCATCAGAGATATTAAGCGAAGGGCAATTTGGTAATTGTCATGCGGAGATTTTTATAAAAGGGTAATAACCCATATTTTCCCTCATTTCTCATCCTCTTTCTCTCTCTAAAAGTCACAAGTTTCCTCTCCTTCTCTCTCTATACCTCACGCCATTCTCCTTCCTCCCTCCATAATCATCAACTTCATTTTTAAACACCCAATCCTCATGCAAGTAAGCAAGTTTGTGACTCTTGGGCCAATTTGGAAGAAAGGAGCAAGAAATCAAGAAAAGGAAAAAGGGGCAAAAAGCTAGGGTTTTGGTGAAGAAGATTAGCAAAGAAGAAGCTATCAAGCTAAGGGTTTTGGAATGAAGGTTTAACAAGTTTTGATCAAGATTAAGGTGAGCTCCTAGAGGGTTTAGATCCTCACCTTGCTATGCTTTGAGTTTTTAGCATTAAGAGCCAGATTTGCAAAATTTATGCCATAGATCCAATTGTTTACTAATTCCATGTTGAATTATGTTATTACTTATCAATATGTCTTAAGAGTTTATGCCATAAGCTGTTATGAAGATTGGGAGTGTTTGGATTAGCCTTAGAAGCTGAAATTTGGACCCTGCAAAGGAAGAAATCGGCCACCGATTTTATGGCTCATTTTCTATGTATTTTACGGCAAAAATCGGGGCCCGATTTATGCAAATCGGCCACCGATTTCACTTTCCCTCAACTCATCTTTTTATTGATGATAGGCATGGATTAAAGGTGGTATGGGTAAAGGGTAATACATTGGAAGATGAATACTCGAATTCTAAGTTATATAGAGGAGTGAAGGAGCTAGTAATGGGATTATCCCTTACTAAGCAACTCCATGTACACACTAAGTAAGTCTAAACCAAGAATGAATCAATGATTAAGCTTAGAGCCTTTTATAGGATGAACACTTATGAATAAAGTTATAGAGGTATTCCTTTGGAATATATAGGCATGGGAATGTTTAAGCAATTATAGTTACAGATATGTTTATAGTGTGGGTGCTCCAACAATTATAGGTGGCTTATGAGAACGATAAGCCAAGATTATATGTTACAGGTTATAGATTACAGAATGGTTATAGAATTAAAGAGACTGATTATATGTTCATACGTTAAAGTTAAAGAATTAAAGAATTAAAGATTAAAGATATTGGCGTGTTTACACGTTTTATAGTGGCGTGCTTGCACGTTTTACAGTGGCGTGTTCATCAGACTCCGGGATTCGCCGGATGGGACTTCTCCGAGAGGGTTGTCCACACGTTTTATAGGGAGTCCGGTGTTAGCCTGATATGATAGGAGTTTCACCGGTTTATAAGGAGACGTATCTCGGGGTTGCTCCACCCGGGGTGCCCTCCGTAAAATGAACTCAGATAATTGCTTGTTCAACGCTAACAGCTAACATAAAACTGCTATCGAACTGTGTATATGTTTTATGTTTTACAGTTATAGTCAAAGTTACAGTTATAGTTATAGTCACAGGAAATTCACAGTTATAGTTATAGACAGTTATCAGAAAGTGATACTAGGTCTTCCCCTCGATCACTAAGTCATAGATACAGACTTAATCACAGTTATGGATTTAGGCAATTATAGTCATAGTCATAGGCCGTTATGGTAATGGTTATAGATAGTTACAGCAAGGTTGTAGGCAGTTCAAGTTATAGTTACAGGAGGACTTATAGTCATAGGCAGTTAAAGACTTGGCGATCCTAGGAAATCCCCAAGATTGCCAAGGTAGGCATGGCGACCCTAGGTTCCCTGTGGTTGCCAACAGTAGGTTGGGTAGAGCTCACTGAGACATTATGTCTCATCCCATTCCTTCTGGTGCAGGTTTACAGGTTAGTCAGAGGTTCGTGACGAAGATCTTCATAGAAGTACTGGATGGAGCGCAAGTTGCTCGTTGTGTACCAGCTCAGAAGCTTGACGGACATTGTATGAGTATTTGTAATAGTATGGATTATTTGTACAACGAGTAAACTTGTATTCATTCATTGTGATGTATTATTGTTATTATTGAAATTTTTAAATGTATCCAGTATCAGTTTAACGCACATGCTAATATACTAGTTAAAGTTAGTATGGGTGTTACAACTATTGTGGTACAATTTTGACAGATGGATTAAATGGAGTTGAAACAAGTTTGGTTAGACGTAACTTTTATCAGTATCAGAGGAATTATGAGTGAGTAGGGGCAAAATTGTAAATTTGAGAAGGAAGGGTTATAATAGGGGAAGATAGAGAATTTTTCTTCATTTCCTCCTCTCCATTCTCTCTCTAAAGTTCAGATTTTCTTCTCCCTCTCTCTCAAGATTTCGACCCTCACCCTATTGAGCTCTAATTCATCAACTTTCTCCCTAAACCAATTGGATCTTAAGCAAGCAAGACTTTTGGGAACTAGGGGCAAGAGAAAGCTAAGAAGGAATCAAGTAAAGTGTAAGATCAAAGCTAGGGTTTTGGAGTTCAGAACTTAACAAAACATCAAGCAAGGAATTAGGTGAGCTTCCATAGATTTATACCCTTTTAGGGGTAATTTTTGAGGTTTCATGAGATAAGAAAACTTGAATTGATTAGGTTGATTTCTTGTTTGTTAGTTACCCTTTGTTAATACTTGACATGTTATGATCTTCCTAGTTAAAAATACTTTATTTTGATGTATGAAGACTTGCTGGTGTTGTGAAATTGATAAAATTCGTATTTGAATTTTCTGGAAAAGCTACAGGGCCTGGCTGCACTGACTTTATCGTGCCACGACACATTTTATCGCGCCATAATCATATAGATCAGCACACCATCGTGCCACAAGGAAGGCATATCGTGCCACGAAAAAGTCAGGATGCCACCCCATGTTGAAAATTTGTTTTAAGGCCAGAAAACCATCCTTACAATGCCAGAGCATCTTTGTGCATATAGTAATGGAAGAAAGTGGTCATAATATGCTTTGTATTAACACGAGAGTGGGGAAAGATATTCAAACATCAATGAGGATTAATCTCAACAAGAATCAACATTGATTATGGCAATGGGTAGAGATTACCTATAGGCTTTAAGTAAGCTAAGGGGCTTAGTTCCCAACTATTAAGTAAGAAGCTTATGAGAACGATAAGCTTAAACCTTATTATAAGTTAAGAATCTCATGTCTAAGTACTTGAGGAATGCATTAGATATGCATATGATTAGAATCATGTATCAGATATACATATGAATAACTGACGATAAGTATCAGAATATAAGATTATACGTGTTCAGCAGACTCCGGATTATGCCGGATAGGATTTCTCCGAAAGAGCTATCCACACGTAAGTTTATAAGACTATGTTAACATGTCCAGCAGGCTCCGGATTATGCTGGATGGGACTTCTCCGAGAGGGTTGTCCACACGTATGTTAAAGATTTAACATGTCCAGCAGGCTCCGGATTATGCCGGATGGGACTTCACCAAGAGGGTCGTCCACATGTAAGGTTAAGTTATGTCCAGCAGGCTCCGGATTATGCCGGATAGGACTTCTCCGAGAGGGCTGTCCACAAAGCGATAAGAGGAGTCCGGTGTTAGCCTGATATGATAGGAATTTTCACCGGTATGATGGGAGATGTACTTCGGGGTTACTCCACCCAGATGTACTCCATAAAACGAACCAAGATAAGTAATTGTGTGTTACACGCTAACTTCTAACTTGATGTTAAGCAAGATATATATGTATTTATTACATGAGAAATGACGAGTAGTCAACAGTTATCAGAAAGTGATCATAGGTTATCCCCAGATCACTAAGTATAAGGTTATGATTATGTTAAGTATATGGAAAAGACATATAGCGATCCTAGTTTTCCTTGATCGCGAGATATGTAGATACTGACGGCGATCATAGGTATCCCCAAGATTGCCAAGAGTTAGTGCATGGCGACCCTAGGTGTCCCGGAGGTTGCTAACAGTCGGTTGGGCTGGAGCTCACTGAGACATTATGTCTCATCCCATTCCTTCTGATGCAGGTTCACAGGTCGCACGACACAAGGGTAAGGAGAAGGCTTTGGATTGATCGTGCTGGTTTTATGTTTATTACTGGATGATGTGCACTTGGTTTTGTATATTGATGTATTATACCAGAGATGTTGTATTAAGAGACAAATGTACTGATACTTTATGTAATATATTGTTATCAGTTAACTTTCTGTATTGTAATTGATGTATCCAGTACGAAATTTTAATACTCGTATAAGATCCTAGGCAATCTTTATATGGGTGTTACATTTAGAACCTAAGATACTTGAATCATCTGAAGGTGAGAAAAACACAAGAAGGTTGGTTGGATTGTGTTGGTTTTTCCTAAATTCTTTTTATAATTGTTCAACCTTGGTCAGAATCTGATGGGTTCAGAGTCTGGCTTAGAGTCTGAGTGCAGCGAATAAAAATAGAACACAAAGGTATAGAGAGATAGAGAGAGAGAACACAGGAGTAGTCCAGTCCCCTTGTGCTTCCAAGGGATTTCATTATAATCTCACTCGATTACAATTGCTCAAGGACTCTTCCAAAAGACTTCCAAATGCTCAAGCACACTTGCAAGAGACTTCCAAATGCTAAATCACAATTGAAAGAGACTTCCATTGCTCAAGGACACTTCCAAGAGACTTCTAATGCTCAAGCACGCAAGCAAGAGACTTTCAATGCCCAATCACTATTGAAAGAGACTTCTAATGCTCAAGTTTCACAAGCAAGAGACTTCTTTTGATTTTAACATAGGAATGGCACATTAAAAATAACAGAGTCTTGTTAATCTTCTTCAGGTCTTCAGCTTCTTTTATAGGCAGGGATTTGAGAGACGTTTCGCATTAAGAGTCGTTTAGAAGCTTCAAATCAAGGATGTTGGGTCATTGCCTGATATGGATAATTTTGTTGAATAGTCATTTGAAATTCCTTTGCTGAAACTGGAATTATCAGTTCATTCTCTTTGTCCTTGAAGTTCTTTGTCCGTTTCTACATGTGGTCAGAAGAAGACAAAACTGTACTATCAGATCCTTGATAAAGACAGCTACAGAAGACAACAAATCTGACGTGGAGTCTGGGTCCCTCGAGATCTTCTAAGTCTGGAGGTCTTCCAAGTTTGATGGGATCTTCTGAGTCTGATGAGATCTTCCATAGTCTGAGTAGCATCCTTCAGAGTTTGAGTAGCATCCTTTCTTCTGATCCAAGATGTTGACTTCTAATTGACCTTTCTTCAGATCTTCTACCATAGTCTTTTAAGCTTTTCTTGTGCTTCTGATGCTCTAATACATGTTCAACTCATCAATAAATTTTATTCTATGGTCCTGCACATTTGAACAAATATTAACATATCTAATTGTTCTTCAATACTTTGTTATCATCAAAACCTTAGAGGAATTGCACAAACCAATTTTGTTCCAACATCATCTAGAAGGACCAAACAATGTTTCCTTTGAGAAAGAGAGATACCAGTTACACGGTATGTAAATTCAAGACCTAGAAAATATTTTAATTGTCCTAAGTCTTTGATCTTGAAGGAGTCATGTAAGATGATTTTAATGAATTATGTCATAGAATATTTAGTAAGTAATACATCATGTACATTGACTAAGAGCAATGTAAGAGAAGAAGCAACAGTTTTGATAAACAAATAATTATAAGGGGTAGCCTGTTTGAAGTCATGTTGAATGAGCAAAGAGGTAAGCTTCGCATACCATTTCTTGATAGCTTGTTTAAGGTTGCATAAACACTTTATTAGTTCGCGCACTTGATTAGGCTTAGACTGAGGGACACTGGGTGGTATTAGAATGTATTAGCTTATTGCACTTCTCCATAGAATAAGGCATTATTCACATCAAGTTGGTGAAGGAACCAATGGTCGATAAATGCTAATGTGATTACTAATCTAATAGTTGTAAGTTTAAAAACAAGAGAGTAGTATGTATCAAAATAGTCTAAGCCCTTAATCTTATTGTAACCTTTTGCCACTAACCTTTTCTTGTATCTCTCTATAGTTCCATCAACATGGTTCTTAATCATGTATATCCATTTTCACCATATAGGCTTAATATGACAGGGTATATCAACTAGTTTTCAGGTCTCAGTCTTTTGAAGAGCATGAAGTTCAACTTGCATACCTTGCTTCCAACAATGAATCTTGCTTGCCTCACCATAGGCTTTCGGTTAAGTGTGATTAGTGAGGGACAAACAAAATTACAATGAGAATCAAACAAATAAGTATGAGATAGAAAATGAGATATAATATACATGAAATTAGATGAATTAGTTTGAGTGACATGTGATGAATTACAAATATATTCTTGCAGATATGATGGAGTGTGTTTAATTCTATGATATTTGGAACATGATGGGGTGCAAGGTTAGGTAAAGGATGAGGTATGTAATCATCCATAGCATTAGGAGATACGAAAGATGATAGTAAAGTGGGAGGTTTAGTAGTATGTGAAGAAGTAGGAAAATATTACTATGTAGTGATGGCAGAAGGATGACTATTTGTATATGATAATATTTGTTCATGAAAAGTGACATTCGTGGAAAGAAAATTTGATTTGGAGTAATGTCAAACAAAACTTAACCTTTGACATCTGACTTGTATCCCAAGAAAAAATATTTTCTAGCTCTGGGTTGTAATTTTGTTACTTGGGATTGAAGGGTGGAAGCATAACACAAAAATACAAAGACTTTGAATGTGTGCATATCTGTTATAGTGTCAAAAAGAACCTGATAACATGGTTTATGGTCAAGTAAGGTTGTTGTAACTCAATTAATGATGAACACAACATGTAAAACATCATAAGACCAAAAAGAATTATGTAACTTGGATTGAAACAAAAGTTTTCAGGTTTATGTCTTTTCAAAAGCACGAACCACAACAGAATTACCGTTACAAAGACTAACACTAACATGTTGAATATAATAAAAAAGAACAAAAATGTTGAATAGAAGAACAAATGTGTTCATTGGCACCTAAGTCAATAAGAAAAATACAAGGTTTAACATTTTATGAGCAAGAAATAACAGTGTTTATACCTGAAGAATGGGATTCAAGAGATGAATGATCATTGTGAACTGAAGTGGAAGATGTGACATGGTTGGAACTTGGAACTAATGAGACAGATGCTGAGGGAAACACATTTTCTGGTTAAATAAAATATACAAGATGTGCATAATGCTCTTGAGTCAGACAATAATTGGAAATAGATGAAACTCCCTTAATGTTTCCTTTTCTTGGCTTAGCTTGAGAAGCATCACAAAAAGAAGCATTCACAAAAGAATTAGATTTGTTAAAATTTGGATGGTCATGCTTATGGTAACAAAACTCAAGTGTGTGGCCATGTTTATTGCAATATGTGCAATATCTTGAAGATTTCTTACTATGTGGAACAACATATAAACTCTTGCCAACTGTGTGGCTTTCTTGCCTCAGAAGCATTACCAAGAATGTTAGATTCATCAAGAGAATAAGGTATAAGGATAGTTGTATTGTTGTTTTCTTCTTGAATTACTAGAGAATATACTTTGTTCATAAATGGAAGTAGTTCTATGAGGAGAACTTGAGTCTTAACAACAAAAAACTGCTCATTCAACCTAGTCAATAATTATATAACATGATCCTTCAAACGATAACTATGTGTGGACCCATAGCTTCACTACGAAAAGGATGAGGACTAGTACAATTTGGCATAGGTTTGTGTGAGTTAAGTTTTCCCCGCAAAGTCTTCATTTCAGTGAATTAATCATTGACAGATTTTGAACCTTGATTGAGATTATTGATAGCAAAACCTAAAATTGCAATAGAAATTTGATATGCCTTTAAAAATCTTTCTTTCAATTCTTCCCAAACATCAATTCCATGTTCATGCAATACTATAGTTTGTACAATGTGTGGAGATACATAATTAATAATTCAAGAACGAATGAGATGGTTATATCGCTTTCATTCACCTCGATTTAAGTCAGCAATATCTAGAATCAAAATTGACTCATCAATGTAAGCCAACTTGTTCTTTGAACCAAAAGCTCATTGCATAAACCTGCTCCAATCAAGTTAACTGGATTCCGTGAGTAAAGGAATAATGGTGATCGAATTTCATCCTTCACTCGGATGAACATAGAAGATTGAGTAAGCGTTGGCTTGTTGATGTTAAAATGCAACTAGAATTGACAAGGAGGCATGTTAATGATAACGAAAACGTTTGAGAAAAGTAATAGCTGAGAAATTGATGAATATTTTTCGTAAATCCATCAAAGAATGATAAACAACAATAACGAACAAAGAGAATTTGATGAACAATCAAACAAAATCTTGATGAATCAAGATGAGATTCTTCAAAAATTATGAAGAATCACGATCAAGATGAAGAAGACCGAAGATAAAAACATAAATCGTGATGAATTACAATCAAAACAGCGAGAAAATTGCTGAAAAATGGATGAGAATCAACAAAGATCAAAGAACCATGATGATCGCAACCGAAGCAAAACCAAAAGGTTGTTAAGACTGTAACTAACTTCTCTCTCTATAGAGAAAAATTGATACCAATTAAGAAGTGAATGAAACATTGTAATTTACATTAGTGATCCATGAATTTACACCTTGTATTTATATACAAATGATACTATAAGCTATCATGTACTAGCAACCATCTAACACTAGAATCATACATAGTTAACTTGTGATGTAAGTAACGCATATCGACTAACTACTTTGATGCTTTTAGCTCATGGTGCAGTAAATTGGTTGAAATTCAAATGCATCCCACTAAATTATGTAGACTTCACACAAATTTAGTGGGACCCTTTTAAAATCCAATCAACTAGAGATAGTGTGTTGGAAAGAGTGTTTTTCTAGCATAATTCATATATATAACTTTCAAATCACTAGAGATTGTAATTTTATTTTTACAATTTAGAACTAATTCTCTTTCTAAATATGATCTGCTTACATCACATTGTTTTGTTTTTCATGCTTTATATCGAAGATTATGACAAATGAAATATATCAAAGTATTGAGCACCGAGCAACAGTGAACTCTGAAAAGGAAAGGCTTTCGATTGCTATGTTCCACGGCCTGAAACAAGATAGTTTTGTAGGTCCTATGGCGAGCTTAATTACTGTTGTTTTTGGATTTCCAAACTCTATTTTGAAATATAATATCTACCGAAGTTGTTACTAGGTTAGGTCACGACCAAGTCGCTCTCTTTAAGACGTTTCGTGGCACTGCCCAAAATTGTGCAAGGCAGACTATCAACCACGCCGCCTCCAGGATAAAACAAGCTCATCTACAACTGTGCAGTTAACTGCTGCACTGTAGAAAACCGTTCGAGATTTACACCTCCAATATGGTACTAAGACCACTCTTTAATACTGAAACCACTTTCTAATATGGTACTGTGACCACTCTATTATGGTGCTAAGACCACTCAAATATGGTGTTATCACCATTCTAACCTTTAAGCTCTCCAAAATATCAATATGGTACTAAGACCACTCAAATACGGTGATACCACCGTTCTAACTTTTTAACTTCTCCAAAAATAGAAAAATATCAAAAGAATATTTATATATACCGTTAAGATCATTCTTAATTCCGACAGGACATTATTATTTCAAAAGGGACTATGATCTTAAAAGTACTCTTTATTCCGAAGGGACATATATTATCGAATGGACTATGTTTTTAAGACCTTTCTTAATTATGAAGGGACATTATACCGAATAGGGACTAAGGTCTTAAGAACACTCTTAATTCTGAAGGGACAGAAAAAGAAGATGAGGAGAAGAATAGCTCGTTAACACAAGCTGGAGAGAGAAGAGAGAAAGAGTTCTCGACAACTCAATAGAATTCTTTGGTGTGATTTTTGAACTGAGAGGAGTCCTCTATTTATATAGAGATTTTGTAAATGTTTTACCTAAAATTGCGGCAGCATTTACTCTAATGGATAAGATCAAAATGAAACTTAATCACTAATTAGTTCAACAACATTTGTGGATAAGATCAAAAAGAAACAAATCCACAAAAGTGGTGGAAACAGACTCATTGGATATGAATGAAGGAAAGATAAGAAACTCAGTTGAATTCTTATTCTTATCACAACCAACATAAGCTAAAATTATGGGAAGCGATATTCATGAATAAAAATAATAATTACTATTATTTTTATCAATATCAAGTATTTAAAATTAAATACCGCAATTTAAACACTACTAATGTGTGTGTTCTATTTTATGTGGGACCCCCACTCTCTATTTTTTTCAATTCACATCACACTAGCTCAAAGTCTTATTACTTTGTGATTAATCTTTGATTTCCTTCCAACTTCACACCAATGTTCCAACAATCCCCCACTTGAATTTAAAAAATGGTTTCAGTAATAACGTAAAAATGTTTCTATAAGGTTGCTAATAAACAAAGGTGTCGCCTACAACTTGAACCTTTGCATAGCGAAAACTATTCTGATTCAACAAGAGTTGCTTACAGCATTGAACTCTATCTCAGACATAGAGTCCGCACACAAACCTTTTCCTAAGGTGTATTCTAAAAGCAAGTGCGTTTATGGTCATGCACGTTTATCCCAGTTTTAACGAACGCTCTAGGTATTCTGCCTCAAAATCCCATAGGAACCGGCCTCAGTTCCACATTGTATAGGTGAGTCTATCAAGAGTACTCCTGTAGCTATGTACTCCACTCAACATAGAGTATAGATCTCATTAAGAGTTTCTATTATCTCATCCTTCTGTCGCTGCAGGATTCATGCTTTCTTAATTTTCTCATAGCATGTACTATCACTCATGACTTGTTATTACCCATTGAACCTATTTCTTGGGATCTCCAGTCATTTAGGTCGGGTTACCATCACTTGTGATCTTTAGGCATTAGTCTCATCCTATTGGATGTGTTTATGACTTTCTTTCTAGTAATTCCTTTCGTCAAAGGATTGACTAATTCTTTATCAGTACGTACATGATCTACTTTAACCGTTCCTTTTGAGAGTAGGTAGCTCCCTAATTTGTTATGCGTTCGTGCCTTAATTATCGTCTCTTACTATTGTAGTAACGATTCTCAATTTTTGTAATAGCTGCAGTACTATCACAATGAATTAACACTTCTGGCAACGGTTTTATCCACTAGGGGATCTCAACTAGCAAGCATTTTCTCAACTTGCTTCTTCACTAGTTTTCTCTAGTGTTCTCATCTCAGATTCATTCCATAGTGGATTGAGTCAATATCATATGTTTCAACAAACAACTCCTCCAATGATGTTCAATGTGCAGTCACTGGTCGCTTAAGACTCATCTGAAGGATGTTCTATTTTGTATCTTGTACCATTCAAGTACAATAAGGTACTCCTCATAATGTAATCCTAGAGTCATAGTCTTCTTAAGGCACCTTATGACTCTTTCAATAGCATGTCAATGCTTCTCACTTGGTCTACTAGTAAACTTGCACAAGAGTTCCACGACATAGGCAATGTCGGGTCTAATACATTCAGTGACATATCTAAGGATTACCAATGATGCTCGCATATTCTATTTGTATAACACCACCTCAAGTGTTCTTGAAGAGTTTTACACTTGGATCATAAGGTGTGCTTGCAAGTTTACAGTCAAATAATTACATTTCTTAAGATCATCTCAACATTGTGAGATTAATTAAAAAAAATCTCTTTTTTGATCTAGTAATCTTGACACCAAAAATTACTTCAACTTTGTCTAGGTCTTTCTTATCAATGTTTGTTGATAAACAATGATTTCACATAAATTATAGCATGAATCTTTGAACCAAATATGAGCAAGTCGTCTACATAGAGACATATGATCGTGCAAATGTTATTTCCATATTTTTAGTGAATACATTTGTCACTCTCATTCACTTTATACTCATTCGATATCTTTAGGTTGTCAAATTTTCCATGCCATTTCTTAGGAGTTTATTTTTAGACCATGCAAAGATTTTTCTAACTTACTGACCTTGTTTTCTTGTCCATGAATCACAAAACCTTCAGGTTGTTCTTTATAAATTTCTTCTTCTAATTCACCATTTAAAGAGGCAGCTTTCACATTCATTTGGAGTACAACGAGTTATGAACAGTGGCTAAAGGGACTAGTACCTCTCATGAATATGATTCAAGTGACTGGTGAATGAGTGTCGAAGAAATCTATATTTTTTTCTTTGCCTAAAACCTTTTTCTACAAGGTGAGCCTTGTTTAGCAACCGAACCATCAGGTTTTAGTTTTCCATTTCCAAAATTCAAATACAACCAACTGGTTTGCAATTAGGAGGCAAGTCAACTAAGAGTCGTGTTTCGTTAGACTCTAGAGAATCTATTTCAGCGTTTACTGTTTTTTCTTTTCAAAAGTTAGCATCCAATGAAGACAAAGCTTCTTGAAGGCCAGATGGATCCTCTTCCAATATACAAACCATATAATTAGGTTTATACTCTTTAGCAATTATAGCTTTCTTACCTCTTTGAGGTTCTATAACATCTCGTACGATGTTTTCATAACTGTTTCTGATTACTGGAATGTGATCAGATGCAGTGCCCCCACTAGCTCTCAATTTAAAAGGGGAAATTACTTTGCCCCCACTAATGGCGTGCTTTCATTAGCGCCCCCACTAGTGCCCCCACTATTCTTTATTAATAAGGGTATTTAATTCTATGTTCATTTTAGCATTTAGGTCATAAAACTTATATGCTTCGCTATTTGTAGCATACCCAATGAATACACATTCATAGGCTCTACTAGTGAGTTCAACTTTCTTGGGCTCCAGAATCCAAATATAGTCCAGACAATCCCAAGCTCAAAAATAAGACAAGTTGGATTGTCTTTTCTTCAAAACTTCTTAATTAGAAATTTTGTTCTTAGACTTGGGTACTCTATTCAACATAAATTCAATTTTTGAACATATCAAGCGTATCAATTTTATTTTTCAAATTTTACAGTCATCAATAAATACGATAAAATATAGGCCAAATACCATTTTTGGTCCTTTAAGTTTGACAAGAATACCGGGTTAGTCCTTTAAGTTTTTAAGTTTAAAATAGGTCCTTTAAGTTGTTAATTTAATGCACCTATTTGAAATTTTTTAAGTTTTTAAGTTTCAAATAGGTCCTTAAAAGGGTAACGGTGTAATAAATTAACAACTTAAAGGACCTATTTGAAACTTAAGAACTTAAAGGACTAATCCGATATTTTTGTCAAACTTAAAGGACCAAAAGAAGTATTTGGCCTAAAATAAATTTTTATCATTTCTAGTTTATGTGTCATTAGGTTCACACATATCATAATTTATTAAGTTTAGATGTTCAAATTCTCTAAACACTGATTTATATGAACTTTTGGTTCATTCATTTTGACTGCAAAAAAAAAAAATTATAGTCATATAACTTTGAAATTAAGTCCAAGTTACTCAAGTTTTAAAATTAAACGCTTGTTCATATGATAAATATTGACATGTCAAATATTCAAATCACACAACTTATAAAATAGAAGGAGAATTTAATTTTGAACATACCATCAAAGACACAGTCTTTTCCCCATAAGAATGCATGATGCACAAGTCTCTTTTAAGTCAGAGTCAACTGAGTCTTATTCAGTAGAAATCTGAAATCCAGATTCTTTCTTATCTTTGCGAAACATTTGGAACAAATTTCTCGTATAATTTCTAGTTCATCAAAAACCTTTTCAATTTGGTCCATTCTTTGATTTTTCAACGTTCTCATTTTCATACAAATAGTAATAACCATTTGGATGGTAAAATTGTCCTATTTGTTCCACGGTACATTCCAACTATTCAATAAAGAGGCTTTGATTAGAACATGGCTCATCAAAAGCTTTATACAATTTGTTTCTTATCATGAGAATTATATAAAACTATGCATAAGCATTTCATGCAGTGGCGGACCTTCTCGGGAGCGGAAGGTAGCCACGGCTCCCCCCAAATTTTTCTATTTTCTTTATATACTACTACTGCAATGCTCATCCTCCGTGATTGTGATCAGCTTCTCCCTCACGACACCCACAAGTTCACTTTCTAAACCGACCACAACAACTCTTTCTGCTGCCGATATCAAATTTCCGGTCGCCGCAGAATCCAATTTCAATTTCTTTCCTCCCTAAAGCTTTCGTACCTTCTTTTTTCCTTTATCCTATCAGCTACCATCGCCAGGATTGCGATTTGGTTTCTTGAAATTCACAATTGCAACTTGAGTAAGAGAATGGGTTGTTGAACGAAACTCAATGAAGAAGAAGAAAGGGCAAGAAAATTATTGAGTAGGATGTACAAAGCATAAATGGGGGTAGAAGATGATGACAATGGAGATGAGTTAGGATAAATGCCTATCAATCATGCTTCTATCTATCTATCTGCAAAAAGCACAAATGTAGTGTTGTGGTTGTGGGTTCTTAGTGTGTGTTTTATTGTTATTTATCCTTGTATTCATATTTTTATTATTTTTTTGTTTTGTGTTAATGTTATTTTGAATTTTTTATAAAATATATATATCTCTGATGAATTTAAATTATAATATTTTATCTGGTATTTGCCGCTCCCCCTAACATTTTGAGCAAGATCCGCCTCTGATTTCATGGTACCGATTTGAAAAGCATCATGTAAGTATGTCATTTTAAGTTTCATCCGAAATTTTTTAGAGTTCATCAAAACGAAATAACAACCTCACATTATTTTCTTTTCCGGTCCAAACCTTTTTTTTTTGTTTTGTAACAAACTTGTCAGTTTTATCATTATCAATGATAATCAGGTACCATTAGAGTTCTTATCACCATTCTAACCTTTAAGCTCTCCAAAATATCAATATGGTACTAAGACCACTCAAATACGGTGATACCACCGTTCTAACTTTTTAACTTCTCCAAAAATAGAAAAATATCGAAAGAATATTTATATATATCGTTAAGATCATTCTTAATTCTGACAGGACATTATTATTTCAAAAGGGACTATGATCTTAAAAGTACTCTTTATTCCGAAGGGACATATATTATCGAAGGTGACTATGTTCTTATGACCTTTCTTAATTTTGAAGGGACATTATACCGAATAGGGACTAAGGTCTTAAGAACACTCTTAATTCCGAAGGGACAGAAAAAGAAGATGAGGAGAAGAATAGCTCGTTAACACAAGCTGGAGGGAGAAGTGAGAAAGAGTTCTCGACAACTCAATAGAACTCTTTGGTGTGATTTTTGAACTGAGAGGAGTCCTCTATTTATATAGAGATTTTGTAACTGTTTTAGCTAAAATTGCGGCAGCAGTTACTCTAATGGATAAGATCAAAATGAAACTTAATCACTAATCAGTTCAACAACATTTGTGGATAAGATCAAAAAGAAACAAATCCACAAAAGTGGAGGAAACAGACTCATTGGATATGAATGAAGGAAAGATAAGAAACTCAGTTGAATTCTTATTTTTATCACAACCAACATAAGCTAAAATTATGGGAAGTGATATTCATGAATAAAAATAATAATTACTATTATTTTTATCAATATCAAGTATTAAAATTAAATACCGCAATTTAAACACTACTAATGTGTAATGTGTGTGTTCTATTTTATGTGGGACCCCCACTCTCTATTTTTTCAATTCACATCACACTAGCTCAAAGTCTTATTACTTTGTGATTAATCTTTTGATTTCCTTCCAACTTCACACCAATGTTCCAACAATTACTAAAAAAACACCACCACAGTTTAAAAAAGTTGGAGCAGAGGAATACTTAAAGAACTTCTTTGCTCTCAAACTTGAAGGAAAGTCATTCATTGATGACATGAGATTAGATCATCACGATTGAATTTGACAAATTATAGAGAATAAACACAACTATATACTTGTAATTGAAAAGTTAGTGCATGTCATTATCAAACCAGAGAGTTGTATCGCTATAATAATAGATTATAATGAAAATAAATATGTTTAAATTTCATCCTAATCAATCTATAGTGTCATGGAAGTTACGCATAGTGATTGTTGGTACTTCTTGGAAGGATGACCTTCCTCCTTTCGTTCTCCTTTCGTTCTGAAAGTTTTTTTTAGGGATCGGTTTGGTTTTCCAATCTACTGTTTCCCTTGGTCTTCTTTTGTTTTTGCATTTTTGCTTTCTATTTTTTCCATCGTTTGGGTTATGTTTTGTAATATCCCGCTTGGACGTAACTTTTATCGATAATTAAGAATTAATGGAAAGAATGGCATTTTGGTAATTATTGGGAAGGAAGGATTTATTTATATGGGAAGGCAAGATATTTTGCTCATAACCCTCCTCCCATTCTCTCTCTACAAGATCTGAATTCCTCCCCTCCCTCTCTCTAGAAATTCGACCTCCTCAACCCCTCTTCATTCCATTTGATCTTCATTCAATTCTTTCTTGCTAGTAAGCTTGATTTGGGAGTTTAGAACAAGAGGAAAATAAGAAGAGAAACAAGGAAGGATCAAGGGATCAAGCTAGGGATTGAAGTTCAGAATTTTAACACGCACCAATCAAGGCTTAGGTGAGCTCCCTAGGGTTTTAGAACCCGTTATGAGTAAGTTTGAGAGTTATTTATACTTTGAGCAATTTTAGGAAAAATGTCCTAATCTATGTTATTTGCTAATTCCTTGTTCCAACTATGTTTAAACTGTTTATATGCTTAAGAAAATCCTTTTTATACCTTTGGGGAAGCTTGGGTATGTTAGAATGGTTTGGAATGATGAAAAATGTCATTTTTGAGTTTTCTGGACCTGTCATGGTCGCTACAGCGAGCTGGAGCTCGCTACAGCGACCAGACAGCATTTGAGTTCTGCCTACGGTCGCTACAAGCGACCAGCCGTCGCTACAAGCGAGCAGGCATGTTTTTGACTTTTACCTACGGTCGCTGTAGCGACAGGCCGTGGCTATAGCGACAGCATCAGGACAGCACTTGACAGCTTTGCTGTTTTGGGTGTTCTGATGCGCGTAGGCGAGGTTTTTCACTTCCGTTTTCTCCATAAACATTTTAGAAACAATAACTACCATTCTAACTCATCCAAGAGGCTCCCAAAAAGGATGAAAATGTAAGGAACAAGGATTGAGCAATGACTTAGAATAGTTTAGAATTGTAAGGGCAAAGTTTAGACGGTTTTGGGAATGTTTCCAATAACCAAGCAGTGGCTTATGATAACGATAAGCCTATGACCCTATGCTCATATGATAAGTATTGGGAGATTGATTCCCTAAGAAATGCATTTAATATGCAAAATCTCATAGTAAAGTATAGACGTACTTACAAGTACATAAGTTAAGATTTATGAGAATGAGAATGCACCTAGTGTAGCAAGCTTAAGATGCACTTAATTAAGTGTGCGTATGCACAAGGGAAGATTTAATGATAAGAGTTAAGAACCTATTTATAGGTTAAGCTTTTAAGAATGAATACTCAAAGAATGCATCAGATATGCATAAGTTAAAGTTATAAATTATATGTATATATATATATATAAAGAATAAGAACAAGTAATTAAATGACTAGATGTGTCTCCTATAGGCTCATTAGTGAGTATACAGGGGGTTCCGGTGAAGTTACCGCCTTAAATGGCAGCTGGAACGGTGAAGTTACCGCTCGTGAGGGCAGCTACACATCCAAGTCAAGAAAGTTAATGTGTCTCCTGTAGTCTCGCTAGTTAGAATACAGGGGGTTCCGGTGAAGTTACCGCCTTAAATGGCAGCTGGAACGGTGAAGTTACCGCTCGCGAGGGCAGCCACACAAAAGAAAAGAGGAGTCCGGTGTTAGCCTGATATGATAGGAATTTTCACCGGTAAGAAGGGAGATGTATTCTGGGGTTACTCGACCTGGATGCACTCCGTAAAATGAACTCAGATAAATATTGTTTGTTCAACGCTAACTTATTAACTTAATGATTAAGAATGATAAAAATACATACATATATATTGATGTTTATGAAATAATGATGAGAATATGACAAGTAGTCAGCAGAGAAAGAAAGTGATCATAGGATGTCCCCAGATCACTAAGTGTAAGTTTAAGTTTAAAGTTACAATATGATAAGACATGATAAAGACAAGTAGCGATCCTAAGTTTCACCCTTGATCGCGAAATAAGTAGAGAATGACGGCGATCATAGGTATCCCCAAGATCGCTAAGAGTAGGCACGGCGACCCTAGGTTTCCCCCGTGGTTGCCAACAGTAGGTTGGGCTGGAGCTCACTGAGACATTATGTCTCATCCCAATCCTTCTGGTGCATGTTTCCAGGTAGGCAAGAGGTTCGTGAAGAAGATCGCCAGGGAGATACTGGATTGGAGTGCAGTTGCTCGTCGAGTGCAAGCCCATGAGATTATTATTATTATTATTATGTATAAGTATTCATTTGATATTTGGATAACTGTATAAACGAGCTAACTTGTACTCATTCAGTTGTTTGTATTAATATTATTATTGAAAATTTTAATGTATCTGATATCAGATTAATACACATGCTAAATATTCTAGATAATTTAGTATGGGTGTTACATGTTTTGTCCCCCATCTTCCTTTCTTATTATTTATATATGATATTAGTAGTATGTTTGCAGATGATTTTTTTACGAGTGTCAATCTAGTTGAGATATGTCTTACAACCGATTTGATGGATGTAGATACTTTTGACTTACGAAAAAAAATTACAATTACAAATTAGATAATATTATATACTTCATCTCTTTTTTATTGTTGAAATATTACTTCATCTCGTGTGCTTAAGATTTACCAAAAAATAGTGAGTCACTACGCCAAAAAAAGGCTTTAACAACGCCTTTTTTTGCCTTTTAAGTGATAATAAAGCCACCGATATTGTAAGTGTGCCCTCTTTAATATCCCTACTGTAGGATACATTTTGGCACTTTAGAAAAGGTATTTTGTACATGATTCAATAACTGTTTGAGAAAAAGCGCAATTATAGGCCCTATGTTTAAATGTTTCTTTTAAACACCGCTAAGAAAAGCAAAATTAGGGAGGGAATTTGGTGACGGAAAAAATAAAATTCTCACAAATTGATTGGTCGCAAAATTTAGTGACAGAATTAGAGAGGAATTTCATGTTTTCTTTCACTAAATTTCCCTCACCTAATTTTTGTTTTTTTGTTAAAATATGGTTTTGGTCCCTGCAAATATGCCCAGTTTTGGTTTTCGTACCTGGTAAATTTTTTTTTTGAAAAAGGTCCTTACAAAATATTTTGTTTTTTAAAATAGTCCCTGGGCCCACCAAAGCGCTGAAGTGGAATGGTTTTGGTCCCTGCAAATATGCCCAGTTTTGGTTTTCGTCCCTGGTAATATTTGCAGGGACCAAAACTGGGCATACTTGCAGGGACCAAAACCAAAACTGGGCATATTTCCAGGGGCGAAAACCAAAACTGGGCATATTTGCAGGGACCAAAACCATGCCACTTCAGCGCTTTGGTGGGCCCAGGGACTATTTTAAAAAACAAAATATTTTGTAAGGACCTTTTTCAAAAAAAAAATTTACCAGGGACGAAAACCAAAACTGGGCATATTTGCAGGGACCAAAACCACATTTTAGCCTTGTTTTTTAGTAGTGAAAAGTGCTATCATAGGATTATGTTTAATAGCGCTTTTCTTACAAAGTGATATTAAAATGCTACCTTTTTTATTAATGTTGTTTACAACTCGAATGCAGTCTATTCTTCTCGAATTGCAAATATCAAAAAACTAACATTCAATTTTCAATACCAAATAACATTTCAATTACTAATTGCACATATAATATGATCAATTAATTTGTATTGATTCAAAAACTTATCTAAAAATATCATAATAACGAGGGCCAATCATTTTGTTTAGTAAAAGTTGAAATAAATCAGTCATTTATTTCAGAACGGAGGGAACAAAAGTTGACTATAAACTCATTGAGCTAACATATATTCCATTCTTTATTTGTTTAGTGAATAGAAATATTCTATCAAGAACACTACAAAAAGATACTCTCAAAGAAAAACTCTAGAAAAATATATCCATTTACTTTTTACAAAACAAACTAGATTTCAAGAATAATATTTTTTGTAGATAAACGAAATCCTAAAGCCATTATAAACTCACACATAAATGGAGGTGTTGGGGTTTGAATTTCGATCATAACATTCAACCTAATAATTTTGGCATTTTGTCGGTTGAGTTAGGACTTTTGGACTCAAAAGTAATATTTAAATAAATAAAAATAAGAAAAATATTTTGTATCAAAAGAAATCATAACAATATTTAAAAGCAGTATAATTGTTAAAAAAATGTCTTATCAAAAATATATTTTTATAGAAAAAGTCAAGCATGTCCTAAGACACATGTCGAGAGAAACAAAAGAATAGATAAAACCCTCGCACATAAATAGGACTAAAATTTAAAAGAGAAAGCATTTGTTGACACCACATCCATCCAACTCACGTATGTTCTCTCTCTTGATTTCTCTTCTCTCTCTTTGTTTTGTGTCTATCCTAAGAATAGATGGATGAGGGTTCTAATTTCTAAGTATCACCATATATAAGCATAACTTCTATCTACGGGGTACTCTTTTTGTTACTCCAATAATGGAGCTACGAAAGCATACTCTTTGTTTGAAATTATGTGTAGGTGCATATTTATTTCTATTGTTCGAAGTGAATGCATTATTGAATGATCAAGATTATATATCAGCCATTGGAGATCCTGGTATGAAAAGAGATGGCTTGAGAGTTGCTATTGAGTCGTGGAATCAATGCAATGAGGTTGGAAAAGAAGCACTAAACATGGGCAGTCCAAGAATGGCTGATTGCTTTGATGTCAAATACCGTAAACATCAAAGTAAGTGACCATTAAAATGACTCTTCTTTTTCCACTGTATGAGATTTTCGTGCGTCATATACAGTTCGGATTATAAAATAGGAACGGCATAAACACTCTATAAAAACCTCCAAAAACACGTTGAAATATTTCAGATTTTAAAATCCGAATAGGACGCACGAGAGATTCATAGGGTGGAAAAAATAACGGTTATTTAAAATATATAGTTTTTAATTTTAGATTTGTTTGCATTGTTTACTTGAGTATTGCAATTTTGGCTCTCACTTTTTGAATGGGGTTGCTCCCTTATGTTTTCCATTTTTTGATAGTATTCACGTAACTTTTTCCAAAATTTACGTTGAGCTATCATCATTAATCACCTGATATCTAATGTAGCAAGCATGATTTTTCTTCAAAATTAAAAATAAACACGAGCAAAAGTCAGCTCGTACACATGAGAGTGGATGAGATCTCTAGATATGCGAGAGATACAATGTTAAAACCAGTGTTATTGATTTGTTACTTGTCATATCAATTATGTTTAAATAATAATGATTTTAAGTTTTAAATCCGGCCCCCTACAAATAATGTCCTGGTAGTTAGCAACTGAGTTACATTTATGGGACGATTCTAATTCTATTTTAAATATAAACAAAGTGTTTCCTATTTAGACATATAAGCATTCACTCATACCCACCATTTTTATATGGTATCAATTCTAATTATGTGACCTGTTTTTATGTTCACTACCACTGCTGGCGGCGGCATTTGCTGCCGGTACCACCACCTTTCAGTTTTTTCAATTTGGGCACATACAACCTTTTGTGGCTGTCAACTCCTGGGACTTTCTAACAACCAATCACACCACTACAACCGCCTCCTCAAAACTGGCCTACCCCAAAGGATCATTATCCACAACCATCTCATGTGTGCATCGTCCTCTTAGACGTTGCCTCGGCACACGGGTTTCGATTCTGTTTTTGGTGTTGGATTTTGAGGCACGAATACCTAGACTCTATTAGGTGATTTCTTTTTCCACCAAAGTTCATTACTCTTTTTCCATTTATGAATTATATTTGTGGTCATTATTTTTCCACATATGAATGTTTTTTCTTCTCACTAAGGAACAAACTGGCTATAATGTTTTGTTGTAAAAAGTTTAAAGTGTAGTAAGTTTTAATTCAAGTGGATTGTTAAAATCAATTATAAATAATATGTTATGATTTGTTAGTTGTCATATATGTTTAATTAGCATTAATTGTTACTGATTCTAACATTAATTGTTATGGATCCTCATTATTAAAGCTTGCGCAAATGAAAGCCCTAATTTTTAAATTCATTTGTATTGGTTGTATTGTCTTTCAATTGTTTTAAAAGGTTACCACTTTCATCCAATGATTTAAAATTTTAACTGAACCAATTGGTTCAACCGGTCAATTTTCTGATTGATTTGATCTCTATTACATTGTAATTATATTGAGCTAGATTGAAATAGGGTTGAATAAGTTGAATTGCAATTGGTTCAACCGGTTGAATTGCAGTTGGATCGGATGTTTTACCGGTTCAATCTTCGATCTGATTTTTAAACATTTCTTTAGTTGATAAAATTAACGGTAGTTTTATTTGAAGGGTGACATTGAAAAGATTTTAAGTATTGAGATGAAATTGAAGCAAAAGAAAGCAATTGATATTTTGGTCACATAATAACGAGGTTAGTATTGGAAAAAACCAAGTCTCACCAAGTCTCGCATTAGATTAGGACTCTTGATAAGAGATTACGAAAAAGGAGACACTTCTCACCTTACAAATCGAATTTGTAAGGACAAGTAAGGGTCAAATTTCAACAATTAAAAAGGCGAACTTTATTTGAGTGGTCAATATAATTTGAGAGGCCAACTTGATATATTGTGTTTCCTATCATGTGTGCAGAAACTACTTTGATATTTCTATCTCTATTTTTCGTAATATAGGACAATTAATATTTTTTTATTAGATTCATTGATGTGCATTGAGATTGTAAATATTTTTACACCGTCAATAAATCATAATCATTTGATCACTAGAAATTTTGATTTGAACAATATCCTCCTTAAAAGTAATACAAAGGATGATTTGTCATTCATTGACGGTGTAAAAAAAATTACACCAACAAGACATCAAAATTAATCTCTTTCTGAATTGGCATACTTAAAAAAAATTATGATCACTAGCAGAAAAGGTGAAATTAGTTCACAAGGTGCAAGAATGGGAGAACAGGTTAGGCATATCAAGCAATAATCAACTCCTTTTGAAGACAGAAAATGCAGACATTTATGCACCTAGGAAGGAGTTATACTTAGGTGAAAAATGTGAGGTTTTAGATACTCCAAGGCCATGGCAATTTTGGATGGTAATGCTCAAAAGTGGAAACATGGACACTTTAGCTGCAGTTTGTCCAAAAAATGGCTTCAAAGCTGAGCCATTCCCACAACATGATTTTCCTTGCTTTGGAGAAGGGTGTATGAATATGCCATCAATGTACCACAATTATACAAAAGTGTATGGTGTTGAAAAGAAGATCATGAGAGGAAGTTTCTATGGTTCATGGGACTTGAATGCTACTAATGATGCAAATTTAGGTTATAGGAATGACACTTCTTATTACTCTGTGACTTGGGAGAAGGAAATTGGTAATGGAAGTTGGATTTTTCACCATGTGTTGAAGACTTCTTCTAAATATCCTTGGTTAATGCTTTATCTTAGATCAGATGCTACTACAGGATTCTCTGGTGGTTACCATTATGAAACTAGAGGCATGACAAAAATTGTGAGTTGTTTTTTCTCTACTTTAAGTTTATTAGCATTTTTGTTAGTAAATACTCAAATTGGTCCTGAAAATTGTACCAATTTAGACCCTCACATTATCGATATTCTAAAATGATCCCTAAAGTTGCAAAACTATGATCAATTTTGTCCATCCGTTGGTATTTTAGGGACTAGAATGTCATTAACTAGAAATACCATAGATGAATTTAAAGCCAAGTCAATAATATCACGGATGCATTTGATAACATATTTAAACAAGAGGGAAGAACTTGATTAACATTTTGCAACATCAAAATATATCAAGGTTTATTTTGAAATATTGATAAGTTGAATATTTACTCTTTTATTCATATGCTTCCGAAGTCATCCATCATATAAAATAAAATTATGTAGGTACCAAAGTCACCACATTTTAAGGTAAGGTTCACACTTGATATCAAGAAAGGAGGGGGACCAAGGAGCCAATTCTACCTCATGGACATGGGAAGTTGTTGGAAGAACAATGGAAAGCCGTGCGATGGGGATGTCACATCTGATGTAACTAGATACAGTGAAATGATCATAAACCCGGAAGCTGAACCGTCGTGCAAACCCAACCATCTTGAACAGTGTCCTCCTTATCATACCTTCTCAAATGGCACCAGAGTTCACCGAACCGAGGCGGCCAAGTTCCCCTATGATGCCTACCTTCTTTATCGTGCTCCAGGAAATGCAATGTACTTGGAGAAACCGGTGATACCATCTGATCCGTATAGCAACCCGCAGCCTCAAGAGATACTCCAAATTTTGCCGCACCCGGTGTGGGGAGAATACGGGTATCCAACAAAGAAAGGTGAAGGTTGGATTGGTGATCCAAGAACTTGGGAGCTTGATGTTGGAAGACTCTCTCAATCTCTCTATTTCTATCAGGTAAGTTCGCATGTTCCTTGAGTTTTTTCTTGAAATGATGATTCAAACAACTTAAATTATGAGCTCCACTGTCGATTTTGGCATGATCATTGATGAAATTAGAAGAAATTAGAAATGCTTCGTATTTTTTATTAACAATATTTGCTGTTAACATATTTAATGCAGGATCCAGGTACTGAACCTGTGGAGAGACACTGGCCATCAATTGACTTGGGGACTGAAATATACATTAGTGGTGGCCAACTAGCAGAATGGACAGTTAGCAACTTCGATATTATCGTCCCAAAAGATTATGCTTATTGAAATTTCAAGATTAACAAATTGCATGTTTTTTGCTCAGCAATGCTGCAGCTTTATCGCTTGTTAGATTTCCTCATGTTATTCAGTTAGTTTTATAATGGCCAAATACTATATTTGGTCCTTTAAGTTTGACAAAAATACCGGATTAGTCCTTTAAGTTTTTTAAGTTTCAAATAGGTCCTTTAAGTTGTTAAGTTAATGCACCTATTTAAAATTTTTTAAGTTTTTAAGTTTCAAATAGGTCCTTAAAAGGGTAACGGTGTAATAAATTAACAACTTAAAGGACCTATTTGAAACTTAATAACTTAAAGGATTAATCCGGTATTTTAGTTAAACTTAAAGGACCAAGAGAGGTATTTGGCCTTTTATAATGGCAAAGTTCAGTTATTGTATGTTACAGAGCAAGTGTATGATAGCCATCGCAACATATCCTTCACAATTTAAGGATCAAATGTTGTAGAAAATTGAAATAGAATTCATATACTATTTCAGGTTCTCCTTTTACCATGGATAATTTATGCATCAAAAGATGGAGAGAAACAATCAAATTTTTTATTAATTAATTAAATGATGTACATATAATTACAAGGATGACATTATGAAAGCAAAGGTAGAAAACAAAAACTAAACCCAACTAAAAGTTAACCAACTTTCTTCACTCCTAACTCAGACACAAAGCATTTATGGCAAATCTCTCTTGAGAGCTCCTAATCTATGTCAATCCATACTGAAAGCCTGCAGAATGCCTGTGAGCAGCAACGGCTACTGCTGCAGCACCAGCTGCACCAAATTGAGATTGTGCCTGCAACAATTTTGTGTCAATAACGGTGACAGGATCGTTTAACAGATCATTCTTGCTCTGTTGGTGATATCGATTGGTATTAAGATCGATGGCTGGTCTAGCTGGCACGTTACACTTCTTCGGTGAGAGTTGATGTTTGCCTTGTGAATTATCCTTGTATGTTTCTGGTGTAGTTTTTGTGCTAGTTTGGTGCGCGTGTGCAACCCTTTGGAAACAGTGTGGAGAGATTGCTTGAGGAATAGCATTTTGGTAGAAGATCCTTGCATCATAATTATCTTTTGTGCTCCTTCCATTGTCATAGAGAATTGGTCCTGTAACTCTTCCTGATTTAGCTGTGAGCAACGAAAACGGGTTAATAATTAGATAGAGGACAGAAAGATGAAACCAAATTAGTACCACCAAGTTCCTATTCATTGTTTATTTTCTTTTTATCTTGTTAATTATGGCAAGTAATGGTTTTAAATCACAGACTGCAACTGCAATTGCGGCCGCAATATAACGGTTTTTGAGGTCCCTGGAACGGCATCACAACCACAATGGAGGCCATCATCAGTCATATATGTCGACATTTTACTACAATATAAATGTCTGCAGTATAACCGCGACTGCAACTTAAAACCATGGCAAGTAACATGCCACTTATATAGTTCATACCTGCTGGCGCTCTTGGAGGTGGTCGTAAACCCTTTGATTGACTTAGAGAATTTGATTCTGCTGCTCTGGAAATATTGAATGCCTCTTGTGTGATTTGTCTGTTCGCATATGGAGCAAAAGATGGTTGTGTACTGGGAGGAATTGTACTAGAGAGAACAGTGGACCTTACAAAAACAAAAAAAGTACATGATTATATGACATATTCATCCGAAAATATAAAGTTTAAAAAAGCAACCAAACTCAACATGCAAACCAATGCTTTTTTTGAAACGACAAAATTTTATTGACACAGCTCAACCCCGCGTACAAGACATACTGAAAGTGAATGATAAGACTACAAAATTCAGGAAAGTAAGAAAAGCTAACTACAAAGCTTACACTAAAAACAACAGGAAACAAAGGCAAAACCCCACAACACAGGGAATCAAAGCCACCACCAAAAATCAAAAACAGCAGACTTTAAACCACATGATCAAAAGCACACACACCAACCCAGGGACTACCAACAAGCCATCATAAAATCAATCAATCTTACAAGCAAACAATGATATATAGCGAAAAATGAATACAATAACTACAAAGCCTTTCATGGTTAGTGCATGTCATTCTTACCTAGGAAGGGAGACATGCTTCCTTTCTGGAGGAATCACCGGCCCACATTTACCGTTATTCTCCTCAAGATAAGCAAACTGCTTTCTGAATTGGTCTATTGCACTGCAAGGAAAATACATCAGTCAATAATAAGCAATAATTGTGCAACTTTGTTACATCAGGAAAAAAAAAGACAATCGTTGTTAGGCTGACCTAGGGTACATGAAGTTTGTGCCTTCAGTTCCACTAATGTAATCTTTAAGCAGCTGAGGATGATATTCAAGTATTTCTCGATATATTAGTTCCTTAATATCGTCTTTTGACACCCGCCTTCTCTCAAACTCAAACTCCATTCTTGAAATTGGCTGAGAAGAAGGTTCTCTCTCAATTTTTGCCAAACCCTTGAAGAAAGGATCAGCTAGTGCCTGCGAACCAAACACGCAACGGTTTCTTTCCGATTTATATTGAAAAAAGAAAAAATTCCAATACAAAGATCTTGAAATACACTCCGCTAGATGGGGGCATAACACATTCTATGTTAGGTGAATAAATACCTCTTGGGCTGTCGGTCGATCCTTTGGATCAAATGCTAAAAGCCTTTGCAATAGGCGAAGTGCCAATGGATCAGCATTCGGAAATTTCCGTTCAAATGGCACAGGAAGTTTCTTCCGCATATCCATCAAGTAGTTTCTTGCCTTCTCATTTCGAACCTACAAAACAAAATGAAGAAATTAATCATGAAACACTTAAATAGTTTTTTCATGAATAAAAAACAATGACAAGCCCGAGAGAATTAAGTTAAAAAACAAAAGAGTGGTCCATACTCCTGAAATAATTTCGGGTGGTGGTGTTCCAAGAAGATCAGTAATCAAATCTAATTGATGCACAATACTTTTACCAGGAAACAACGGCTTTCCTGTAAGCACTTCCGCAAAAATGCATCCAATGCTCCATATATCAATTGCTGGTGTGTACTGCACAAAAAATGCTAACGATATCAGAATACTAAAGAAAGGAGAAATTACACATGTCAACCAAACCACTTCAGGGAAACAAGACAAACCGACACAGTTACCTGAAGGACAGATAAATTCAACTTCCAGGAGAGATCAATAGTCCTCCCTGAACAAGAATTATTATAATCTAGGCATTACTCTTTACTATTAAACACACAGAAAGCATTTCATACAGAAATAAGCAACATTTTTACAAGTTAGGCAAACACATTTTCAATTTCTCCTTATTTGATAAGCATAATTTACCTCATAAAATAGTGGAAAGATAATGATCAACAGAAAATATACCATTTTGCTGACATAAAATCTGATGAACATTCCAACCTTTCTATGACTAGCTGCCTAAGTCTAATGTCATGTCATCTATATCCCTTCCTACAAGTGTAAGGACTTGGGTCCTCAAAAAAAAGATTTGGTAAGATTTTATTCAATTTCCCTTCATCAACAATTACTCAACTTTTACATGCTGAACATCCAAAATGAACATGATACTCAAAACGCACCGCTCTGCCTTACACTCCAACCTCAAAATGTGGATAGTTTCAATAATAATAAAAAAAACCTAAAAAAATGTGGTTAGAATTTAAATTAAAATTTCAGGGGATTCACGTAGTCGAGTGCAATAAATCAAAAACTCAAACCTTAGAAAGAAATCCAGTTACAAAAGCTCTACATGATATGCAATGACAATATCCAGAAAATCATTATTATTTGTTCAAACTTGTATCAGTAATGAAGTCAACAAAATAACTTATTGCCAAAGCTGAGAACAGATGACCTCGTAGCGAATGTTGTGTCACAAACTATAACCACAGATGGGTTAAATACAATTTTTTGAGCCAAACTATACCTTAGCAAAGAAAGACCCGCATAGTTCAGGGGCTCTATACCATCTTGTAGCAACGTAATCCTGGAATATGCAACAAAAGAAAGCTTTGAAAACCTCAACGTTTTTCAGAAACAGTCATAACTTCCACATGCTCTATTAAATATTCAAATCAAATAAACCACATTACCGTCCAAAAAGTTGTCGTTGGGGTATCATTGAATGCAACTCTTGCCAGTCCAAAATCACAGACTTTGAGTTTGCAGTTTGCATTTGCAAGTATATTCTTGGGTTTAAGGTCTCTGTGATATACATTTGCTGCAGTAGTGCAGAAAACAAAATATTAGCAATTAAGCACCACTTTTTCTTGAAACATGACACAAGTGTAACAAGAATATAAATAAAGGCCAAAATGAAAGAGTAAAGACCTGTATGCATAAACTTCAGTGCACGAAGCATTTGATAAAGAAAAAACTGTTGGTGTTCACGAGTCAAGTCATCATTAGCTTTGATGACTTGATGGAGATCAGACTCCATGAGCTCAAAGACAACATAAATATCTTTAAATTCCCTCTTTGAAGGCGGCAACATAATCCGCTTAATCTCAACGATATCAGGGTGTCTTAAAAGTCTTAGCAACTTGACTTCCCTGAGGATTCTAATGGCATCAGAGATATGTTCAAACACATCATGAATCTTCTTAATCGCAACTTTTCCTCCAGTGTGTGTGTCAATCGCTGCACAAACAACTCCGTAGCTACCTTTCCCAATAACTTCCAGAATTTTGTATCTGTTGGCGTCTCCATACTCAGTGAAAAACTTTACCTCTTTAATATCCTGTGTGTCAATAAATTATCCAAAATATTATGTTTTGTACCACACTCTTCACCAAAGCTAGAAAATAACTAGAATCAACTGGAACAAAAAAAAAAGTGTAGGAACCATACATAACTAAATACAGGTATGATAGGTTATTGACCTAGTGATTCAATTTCACATAGCTCGATACAACACTCAGTTCAAGCATTATGATTTCACAAATCATCACACCAAGCAACATTAAATTATAAAAAAAAAAAAAAAAAAACAACTAGGAATAATCAAATGCACATAAAAACTATAAAAACTATGAAGCACTGACACAGACAAGACACTGACACCGGTAATAATTTGAGAAACTGGCATAATTGGATGTAATCATATGTGTTGTGTCGGATCGTCAAACACGCATTAGAAGTATCGGTGGTGCTATGGCCACTGAATACAATCCATCCATACACAACCACAATTAATCAAAAAGTTTAAACAGAATTTAAATCAACCAAACAGTGATAACTACTTCTCAATCAAAATTCAAAACTAAAACCTCTAAACTAAAATCACATAAAGTAGAAAACATAAAACCCCCTAAACTTCAAATCCAGCAACAACTTTGAAGCACAATAAAGCAACAATTTTTACAACAAAATTCCCTAAAATCAAACACAAGTGCTTCTGACAATTATATCCTCAACCAAATTTTAAACAAATAAATAAAAATATCATTTTTCACATTTTTCGCACACCCCGGTTTCCAATTTTACATTTTTTTCACACCATCAAACCCCATATCAGTTCAAACATAGTAAACAAACCCTAAACACAAAAGGGTCAATCTTAAAATCAAAAAAAAAAAAAAAAACCTTCTTGAGTTGATCTTTCTGCATCTTGTTCTTCTTTCTTTCAGGAGAAAAAGATCAAACAAGTAATGTTGCTAGAAAACCTAGATCGAATTTTACGCTGACAGTTGAAAATTAAGCAAAACAAAGCGAAAATTCCAAAATTGTTGGTCCGATATGATGAACAGTTGAACAAGAAGACGTTGAAGTGTTGCAGAAGAAGAAACGCTTTGAGTTCAGAAGATCTGAAGAATTCAGAGAGAGAGAGAGAGAGAGAGAGAGAGAGAAGAAGAAGAAGAAGAAGCAAGTACGAATATTCCAATTCTTTCATTTCTTTTTTAATTTGTATATATAGGAAATTTTTAAATGTAATAGTCAAAATTGACCACATTTTGATCTTAGCCATTTGCTTTTATTTAATGGTCAAGATTTCATTGACGGTGCCAATTTATAATTTCCATATTACAACAACTTTAATTAAAAAGGAATAGTGTATGATATCTTACGCGTATAGAAACTAATCTTTTTTAGTAAAATAGAATCGTAATATTGGATGAAATAGTTTTTGGAGTTATGCATATATATCATTTTTTGTATTTATCATGATGATTATTTTTTTTCATGCTAACAAAGACACTTGATAAGGATTTAAAAATAAAAATAATTGATAAATTTTAAGTAGAAAAAGTAACTTTTTGTTGTTTTAATGTGTTAAAAAAATGCACAATTTCTAAGATAAAATTTTTACTTTGACAAGAACATTAAAGACACTTGTTAGCATTTCTCTTATTTTTTTAGTCCAATAAAATTGACTCATATTTAAGTTGGTGCTTGTAATGTGTTAGCATTTCCCTTATTTTTTTAGTCCACGAATAAAACAAAGAAAGAATGATCAAAGTAAAAAATTGTATATATGTAATATCTAAAAACAACAATTTACAAAGACTAAAAGTAAAAAAATGATATATTTGTAAATGTTGGGGACTTTCACGAATACGTGTCCACAATAGCTCGACTTGAGGTATGACATTATCATTTCAAACGTTGGGGATCTCACATTTCAATCTTTATACTCACTTTGTTGCGCATGTGTAACACTCTTGTTATCCTTTATATGTATGCTTGGAATCCACGTGAAGTAATGTAGGCCTTTAGCGTATAGAGTTACTCTAGTTCAGCGAGAATCAAAATGCACCAACCGCAAATCATGTCATATAAGAACTCAAATTTTATTGATTCTAGTTTAATGGGGGTTCCTCGAGAATGATATGAATTTGTCTTTAATGGGGGTTTTATGTCGGTCCGAAACAAGTGTCTATGTAGGTCCATGTTTATAAATCCATAAGATGAAATGTTTATGTAAGTCCATTGTAAAAAAATGTTTGTCAATATCTCCATGTGAGAAAAATGGTAAAAAATGAGTAATCATTTCCAAAAAAAAAAGGGTAATAAGTCTTCCACTTGTATCCTCACATGACAAAAAGAGAGGAGGTTAAAAGGGATATTTTCATCGTGTTAACAAATTTTGGGAATGATTCCATAAGTTTAACATTTCTATATTTAGCATAGCATACAAGTTGAAGTAAACGATGGACTTGAGGTCATTGAACTATATTATGGATATTTTAACACATTCTCAAAAAGAGAAGAAGGTTTTACAATAAAATAATCATACATGCCACCACCCCCTACCCAAAACCAAAGAGTTACTTGTTGTCTCTTTCGTTAACATTTCAAAAACCAAGTCATTTCAATGCTACCTCTATTGTAGACCATTTTAATAGACAGTCCACTATGAACTATAATTTAAAATCACTAGATCAAAATGAGTCTCTAAGGCAAATAATTGCATGAGCCACCATGATAGGTGGTCTACGATAGACTACCATGTTCTAATATTATTTGGAACATTAGATTCGCAATACGTGATTTAAATGTTGTTTTTGGGCTTGGTTTCCACTTTCCATGCTATATTCTGTAACTTCTTGCATGTTGGTTTCATATAAAAGGTCAAATTGTGTGAATGTTGATTTTCTCTTACAGATCTCAACTCTTCACATGTGCTAATATATGTTTGGTTCCGCGGTAAAAAATATTAATTTTGACCTAATTGATTTTGTAAAATTGATTGAAGATGAAATTGCTTATATTTGGATATATTCATGCAAGAGTTTAATTTATATACATTATCAATATATAAATGTTCTACACATGCATGTGTTACCACATTTGTTAATGAACTATGTAAATAATGTGTAAAACATTTGTACATTGACGATGTATATAAATTAAACTCTTTATATAAATGTGAATTGAACAATATGTGAATAAATTTGAATATAAAAATCATGTTTGAAGTAAAAAGTTATAAATTTTAATTTTGAGTTAGAATTAATTCGAGAGACAATCAATTTTGTCTGAAAAATCAAATTTTTCTCTCTTTGCCGTGAAACGAAACACATTTAATCTATGTTTGGTTGTTGGGTAAAGTTAAAGAAACCAGAAAACACCTAATTTAGTTGAAGATGTTCTTTTTACTTTAACTCGTGAGGAGAGGATAGACCAAAAAGGGAAGAGACAAGATAAGGAAAATGTCCAGCATGGATAATCTAATGTTTGAACTAGTGGAACTTTAAGATCTTATGGTTGAGATTTAATAAAAGTGTGATCAATTGTAGACCAATTAATTAACGTAGTTGTTGATATTAGTAAGAAAAAACCTAGGTACAATTTTTTAGGTGTTTTTCGTATGGTTCTTAACTAAATTCACAATGATTTTCTTAAATCCTTAATTTTCTCAAAGTTTGTTATATCCAAAAAATTTGTAATTTTAGTTAAGAACCTTACAAAAAACACCTAAAGAATTGTACCTAAGTTTTGTCATAGTAATTGTCTTCAAATTTCCAATCAATTGGTATCTTTTTTGAAAGTATGTACAAATTACAACCGTTAAAAAGAAAAATATTTATTTCATATTGATAGAGCTCTAATCTCCGATTGTGAAATGATTTGGTGGACCACTTCCCTTTTGTTCTATTATATGGTTGGATAGCATGCTTTGTTGTTCACATCACAATTCACAACGTCTATATCAGCTAAAATGACAACACAACAAGTCAACAACGGATTATTTCACTTACTAGACTAAGGATTGTTATATTGTAGAAAATAATTTGTTTTGGATTAAGAATACTATCATCTAAAACTCAACTCTCACATTAGATAGATAAAACTTTTGATAGAAGTTTATAAAGAAGAAGGACTCCTCATCTTACAAATACACATGTATTAAGTATATTTTCATATGCAAAAAAATGTTTTTGTTTAAAGGCACTCTTTAAGGATACTTAATTATTAAACTATTTATTAGAAAAACTTAATATTCCAATTTTTGATGCGTTAAATACATAAGTTTCCATATAAACTTAGTATCTTGAGTTCTTAAGAAGTGTCCTAAACATTTCCATTTGTTTAAGAAACTATATTCATTGAAAAAACTTAATATTCCAATTTTGATGCGTTAAATGCCAAATTTTCATATAAACTAATTATGAACGAAATAAAAACTGTTTTTTTTTTCTTCAAGAAAAATAAATCGAGATACATGTTGGGAGTGGAAACAGAAGTTTTCTTTTTTCAATTGAATCATTCTCTAAAGATTTAAGTTCTAGAAAGCGAAACCCAAACTTGATTGGGGCCCAAATAGGAGTGACATTCTTGTGACTAAACTTAGCTCATAGAGTTCCAGCAACTACTTGGAAGGTTTTAATTAATGAAATAAAATGATATACAACTTGATTGTGCCTCTTTTTCAAAAACTTTTATTGAATTAATGAATTGTCTTGATCCATCAATTACCATTCAAATCATCTAATCCATCCATTTTGTCATCCCTATTTTGAATAGCTCCTCCAATATCAATTATATTCACATCACAGTTGATGAATAGTTTTCTAATCAACAGATTGTATTGAAGAAATGTCATATCATCCCATCCCATCCCATAATTGACATTCAAAACTTGGACGTTTCAACAAATGATTAGTTGAAATTAATACTCATAATGCAAAAGCCAAATAAAAAACTTTGAAGAAATAAATGAAGACAAAACGAAATTTTAGACAGGGAAGAGATTTTACAAGTAATCATTCATGTGCAACTTCATAATAACCTTATTAAATAAGTTTCCAAAATCAAACCTGAACCATCCATTTTATACTATTTACCTAAGGGTTGACCTTTCAAAATCTAACCATGCCTATTAGGTGAACCCTTTAAACTAACATTGTCTTATTGAAATGACAAACAAACTACAGCCTCGAGAAGTGCCCATCTACAAAAAAAAGCTTCTTCATACAAGTTTTGTTTTCCTTGTCATTTACAAGGGTCTTCTCTATGCCATGCACAGTTATTCTGTTCCAGCTACTCCTTATTGTGACCTCTAACAATCAAAAGTTATTATACTTTTATCAGTCACAGAAAATCAATTTTGTGTTAATCTACACGGATTCACATGTATAGCTTAAAAGAATAATGATAGAAAAGAGAAATGTTGGAGATTTCCAAAATAGGTGAGAAAAACTGAAAAACAGAAAACTGCATATGGTAATCGATTACCACGGGACTGGATGTGTTTTTCTGCACTTTTTCTCATAGTTTTGGGTTCCAAAAGTTGTAACTCTTCATGGGAATGACTTGTATACATTGGGAAGTTATCATTTACTGATAAATCATGAATCATTGCATTGATTCAAGCCAAAAGTTGAATGTATATGGTTGTAACTTTTGATTAAAAGTTGCATTCTCTCATGTGAAGGGGCATATGATGCACTATAAATGCATGGCATTTGTGTATCAGAAGGAGCACGTTTTTAACATCAATTACAGTCAAATTCTCCCTCATTCTCATACTCTAAATCATCCATCAATTCTCTAATGCATGAGTGAATTGTTGGAAACATATTTCTGTCAAATATTGTTAGGAGATACGCTTGGTGTGATTGTGCAATACACATCAAGGAACTCATAGTATCCTGAAGGGGATTCGCTGGACATTCCTATTGCATCCAATATAAAGTTATTGGTGGGGGCGAATCGAACCTAAAGGTTAGTGTGGCAACCCCATACGCTTTGAGTTTTCGTGCATAACCATTAATCATTTCAGGTTTCAAGTGCAGCAGCCTCTTCCCAACAAATCAAGATTTTTAACAATCTTTAGGTTCGATTTTATGGCTGCTTCATTGAAAGAAATGACCTCTGACTTTGTTAAGTTGGAAAAGTTTGATGGAGGAAACTTCATCCGTTGGCAGAAGAAAATGAAGTTTCTTCTCACAACATTGAAGGTGGCTTACGTTCTGAACATGGCAAGGCCCGTGGAGAAAGATGATGAAACCATTGCTGAGACCAGAGAGAGACAGAAGTGGGACAACGATGACTACATCTGCTTGGGACATATCTTGAATGGTATGTCTGATTCTCTGTTCGATATCTACCAGAGCAGCCCATCGGCAAAGGATTTGTGGGACAAATTGGAAACCAGATACATGCGTGAAGACGCTACAAGTAAGAAATTCCTTGTCTCACAATTTAATAATTACAAAATGGTAGATGGTAAGCCTGTTATGGAACAATTATATGATATTGAACGTATTCTTAACAACTACAAACAACATAACATGCATATGGATGAAACTATCATTGTGTCATCCATAATTGACAAACTCCCTCCTTCATGGAAAGATTTTAAACGATCCATGAAACATAAGAAGGAAGATATCTCTCTTGAGCAATTTGGAAATCACCTTCGTTTAGAAGAAGAATACCGAAAACAAGAAGGTATTAAAAATCAAATTACTCAAGAGAAGGTGCATGTTGTGGAAGAGGGAAAATCAAGTAAGACTTCCAAAAAGAGAAATCATGAAAATGATGAGTCTCAAAACCACAATGGTAATAACATTAAAAAGAAAAAGAAAGGTAAATGTTATTTTTGTGGGAAAGAAGGACACTTTAAGAATGAGTGCAGGTTCTTGAAAAAGAAGAACAAAGAAAAGAATTCAAGTGCAACAAATGATGATCTTGTTGCGGTCATTTCTGAAATCAACATGATTGAAGATGTTGATTCTTGGTGGATAGACTCTGGTGCTACTCGTCATGTGTGCAAAAACAAGGAATTGTTTAAGACCATCAATGAAGATGGGAGTGTTTTGTACATGGGAAATGCTTCAACTGTGCAAGTCCAAGGAAAAGGGACCATAGAGATTGAATTCACTTCTGGAAAGACACTTACTCTTAAAGATGTATTTTATGTTCCTGAAGTTAGGAAGAACTTGATTTCTGTACCATTACTTAATAAGAATGGGTTCAAATCTGTATTTGAGAGAGATAAATTTATCCTCTCAAAAGGGGGTATGTTTGTAGGAAAGGGATATTTGTGTGAGAATATGTTCAAATGTAATATTGCAAATATTAATAATAATGATATGATTTCTGCTTATATTGTTGAGTCTTGTGATTTATGGCATATGCGATTGGGACATGTTAATTTTAGAAAATTGGAGGATATGATGAAATCAAATCTAATTCCTAATCTTGATAAAAACTTTGATTCATGTACTACTTGCATGTTGACTAAAATTACAAGACAACCTTTTAAAAGTGTTAAAAGAAGTTCTAGGGTGCTAGATTTAATTCATTCAGATGTATGTGATTTACATGGTTGGCCCACCATTGGTGGTAAAAAGTACTTTGTTACTTTCATTGATGATTGCACTCGATTTTGTTATGTTTATTTAATGCATTCAAAAGATGAAGTCTTAGATAAATTCAAAATGTTTAAAGCACAAGTAGAACTTCAACATGAAACTTTCATTAAATGCTTTAGAAGCGATAGGGGAGGAGAATTCTATCATCCGAGTTATTTTGAATCCACCGGTATTGTGCATCAAGTTACTGCACCATACACCCCACAACAAAATGGAATAGCAGAAAGGAAGAATAGGACTTTGGTAGAAATGGTTAATGCCATGTTGTCCTATTCTGGATTATCTAAAGGATATTGGGGTGAAGCAATGCTTACAGCATGTTATATCCTCAATAGGGTTCCAAACAAAAGGAACAAAATAACCCCATATGAACTTTGGAAACAAAGGAAGCCAAATCTTAATTATTTAAAAGTTTGGGGTTGTAGAGCAATTGTGAAAGTGCCTGAACCAAAAAGAAAGAAGTTGGGTGAAAGAGGAATTGAATGTGTATTCTTAGGCTATGCAGAAAATAGTAAAGCATACAGATTCTTGGTTATTGAATCGAATGACTCATATTCTGTCAATACAGTAATTGAGTCAAGAGATGCAATTTTTCAAGAAGATAGATTTAAATCATTCTCTTATCCCAAGGACATTGTTCATTCTAATGTACCAAATTTAGAAAACAATGAATCAAATGTAGATACATTGGATGGTTCAGAACTTAGAAGGAGTAAGAGGATCCGAAAAGAAAAAGATTTTGGACCTGACTTCTTCATGTTTCTTATAGAAGGAACCGGTACATCCATAAATAGTTATGGACCAATTTGCTTTAACCTTGAGAGTGATCCAGTGACATATGAAGAGACTATAAAGTCTCAAGATTCAGCCTTTTGGAAAGAAGCTATCCAGGAAGAAATGGATTCAATTATGGGTAATAAAACTTGGAAAGTAGTAGATCTCCCACCCGGATCCAAACCAATAGGTTGTAAATGGATCTTTAAAAGGAAAATGAAAGTTGATGGTACCATTGATAAATTCAAGGCTAGACTAGTTGCCAAAGGGTTTACACAAAAAGAAGGAATTGATTATTTTGATACATATGCACCTGTTGCAAGAATTGCATCAATTAGAGTGCTAATTGCACTAGCATCCATCCATAAGTTTGTTATCCATCAAATGGATGTTAAAACTGCTTTCCTAAATGGAGAGTTGGATGAAGAGGTATATATGAAACAACCAGAAGGGTTTGTGATCAAAGGTCAAGAAGATAAAGTGTGTAAATTAACTAAGTCTTTATATGGGTTGAAACAAGCACCCAAACAATGGCACCAAAAATTTGATCAAGTTGTGTTAGCCAATGGATACATTATAAATGAATCTGACAAGTGTATTTACAGTAAATTCCACAATGGAAAAGGTGTCATGATTTGTTTATATGTAGATGATATGTTAATTTTTGGCACAAGTTTAGATGAGGTAGAAAAGACTAAAGCTTTCTTATCCAAAAATTTTGATATGAAAGATTTAGGCGAAGCAGATGTGATTTTAGGAATTAAAATCATAAGAGATGGTAACCACATTGGTTTATCCCAATCTCATTATATAGAAAAGGTGCTTCAGAAATTCAATCATTTAGATTGTAATCCGGTCTCTACCCCATTTGACCAAACTGTTAGTTTGCAACCAAACAAAGGTTGTCAGGTGGCACAACTTGAATATGCAAAAGTAATCGGATGCTTGATGTATGCCATGACCTGTACAAGACCTGATATAGCATATGCTGTTGGAAGGTTAAGTCGGTATACTAGCAATCCAAGTAAAGAACATTGGCATGCTGTGAAACGAGTATTAAAATACTTGAAAGGAACAATGAATTATTGTTTAACGTATAGTGGAGACCCTTCAGTTTTGGAAGGATACACAGATGCTAGTTGGGTAACTTATGTTGAGGATCATGCTTCCACAAGTGGATGGATCTTCAACCTTGGTGGAGGTGCAGTTTCTTGGGGTTCAAAGAAACAGACATGCATTGCCGACTCCACCATGGCTGCAGAATTTATTGCATTGGCTGCATGAAGCAAAGAGGCAGAATGGCTAAGGAATTTGTTGTATGAGATACCAGTCTGGCAAAAGCCAATGGCACCAGTATCCATACATTGTGATAGTCAATCCACACTATCAAAGGCCTATAGTCAAGTATACAATGGGAAATCAAGGCATATTGGTTTAAGACATAGCTATGTAAGAGACTTGATTTCTAATGGAGTAATATCCATCATGTTCGTAAGAACAGAAAAGAATCTTGCAGATCCTTTGACGAAAGGTTTGACAAGAGACATGGTGTTGAAGACATCATTGGGGATGGGACTCAAGCCCATATCTAATTGATTACCAATAATGGAAACTCAACCCACACTTGAGTAACATCAAGTCTTTGGGTTCAATGGTGAAAGTACATTATTAGAGTAATTGAAGTACTTGTTAATAGATACATCCCAAGGTTAAAAGTACTTGGACCATAAGATTAAAAAATGGTAGGTTGAGATTTTTCTCTTAATGGACATATAGCATACATTTGCTGAAATGCATACTTATGGGGCATTTCCGATATAGTCTACCTATGTGAGAATGAAGTTTGGCCGCTTCACGGAGTTCAAGGGCTTGACTCTTAAGTTTTCATGAAAAGGGATATATGACACAAGGCCTTATTAATGTGTCATCTTACAGTTCTCTTTATTAATGATATTGAGATTCTATGTGTAAATTATGTACACTTGTTCTAATGAATAGTTGGTTCAAAGCTTGCCTACCATACTATTTGGGAATGAGCGAAAACTTAATTTACTAAGTAATGGTTCAAATCGTGAGATACCATTATCTGAAACCATGGAATTTCCAGTTTTATGGGATTTAGTATTTTGAAAATGGTGGGGGATTGTTGGAGATTTCCAAAATAGGTGAGAAAAACTGAAAAACAGAAAACTGCATATGGTAATCGATTACCACGGGACTGGATGTGTTTTTCTGCACTTTTTCTCATAGTTTTGGGTTCCAAAAGTTGTAACTCTTCATGGGAATGACTTGTATACATTGGGAAGTTATCATTTACTGATAAATCATGAATCATTGCATTGATTCAAGCCAAAAGTTGAATGTATATGGTTGTAACTTTTGATTAAAAGTTGCATTCTCTCATGTGAAGGGGCATATGATGCACTATAAATGCATGGCATTTGTGTATCAGAAGGAGCACGTTTTTAACATCAATTACAGTCAAATTCTCCCTCATTCTCATACTCTAAATCATCCATCAATTCTCTAATGCATGAGTGAATTGTTGGAAACATATTTCTGTCAAATATTGTTAGGAGATACGCTTGGTGTGATTGTGCAATACACATCAAGGAACTCATAGTATCCTGAAGGGGATTCGCTGGACATTCCTATTGCATCCAATATAAAGTTATTGGTGGGGGCGAATCGAACCTAAAGGTTAGTGTGGCAACCCCATACGCTTTGAGTTTTCGTGCATAACCATTAATCATTTCAGGTTTCAAGTGCAGCAGCCTCTTCCCAACAAATCAAGATTTTTAACAAGAAATAACATATTTAAGGACTAGCAGCACATTCTCTGTGTGTTATTGAAACAAATAAAAGCACAAACCAGGATCAACAGTGTAAAGAATCATTTTTATAAATGCACGTGTTAATTATAATGGAAGTGCATCTAAAGAAATTTAATAAGAATTAATAAGAATTATGTAATTGAATAATGCAGGAAACAGTATAGCATAGAGCATTTACTTACTTACAGTCAGGAGCATAAAGAATTTATTTAAATTAGCATGTAAAGATCTGAACACCAGGCCCATCCTCTAGAAGTCTAAATAATAGTTCTTGACTAAACAAGAATAAAAGAGTAAATCACAAGAATGAAACAAATGAAAAGTGTTAAGCAGGAATTGACCTTTTGCATGTACCTTCAATGATGATTAAGAAGTTCAAGAACAGATTTTCTATCCGGCATGCTGGGAATGGCTCCCTTAACTTGAACACAAAGAGAAGCTGCAGCAGCTGTTGCGGTAAAATTTCACATATTAGTTAGGCACACTTTTCCAAAGAGAAAAGTCCAAAAAAGATACAGAAAAATACATTCTGCAACACATACCAGCAAATCTGAGGCATTCCTTTTTGGACTTGCCCTCCACCAAGGCCACAGCAAAAGCAGCAGTGAAAGTATCACCAGCTCCAGTTGTATCAATGACTGTTTTAGCAAAAATGGCAGGTTGCTGAATTGGTTCTTCTCCTTCTATGAAAAGGGCAGATCCTTTGGCACCAAGTTTCACGAGAACTTGCTTAACACCCTGAAATTTCAGAATTTTTTGATTAAAAAAACGCCAGAGAAGTAAGTCAAGTAACCACTGAGACTCTTGTAATGTCACGGAGACAAAAGCAACATCAATCTACAAGCCTTCAGGGATCAAACAAGACACCTGAAGAGACAATGTAAAATCGATGGCACAGTCAATAAATAGAAAATGTAATTCAATAGTTTGAAAGGCAGTTTTAGTGCAATAGTTGGAGTTACCGCCATGTGATTGGAGGTTACGGGTTTGAGTTGTGGAATCAAACTTTTGCAAATGGAAGACAAGGATGTCTACAATAGATCCACAATGGATCCAAGTCCAACCCTTCCCTGAACCGCACCATGGCAGGGGCCCTATAGTACCAGGTTGTACTATATTAGCAAATTCAATAGTTTATTTGTTACTAGTTACCTCCCCCCCCCCACAAATAATTTCACCTTATGGTGCATTTAATGGATTTAAGGAAAAAGTGTGTCAAATCAAAATTATATAATCCTTCTCTCCCTATCTTACCCCAGCAGGTTGTAAAGAGCATTAGGACAAAACAGCTCTATTTCCCTCAACAGTCAACACAAAAGAAATTTTAAAACCTTGTTTGGGAAGTAGGGCTACCAAAGAAAAGCAAGCAGTGAGAACCTAATGAATATCTACACCACGATCATTTCTTTCATATCTACACAAAGACCATTTCTTTCTTATCTACACAGATATACTTTCTGCTGTGACACTTCTAATGCCACATATGCATAATATGGCAATGGATATAGCATTCAAGTAGAACGATGTGCAACGAATTTCAATGAGATCCGTAAGGCACTACTTTAACTCACCAATTTATGGCATTTTGCAGCAGCCTGTGTAATCTCTTCAAAACTTTCAGTAGGAAGTCCTGTAAGGCGACCAAGTTCACTTTCATTGGGACTAAAAATATCAACGAAATCTAGTAATTCTTGTGGAATAGGTGCACCCATGCCCCCGGCATCAAATATTACTGGAACACCAGCATTCCTTGCAGTCTGTATGCACAAACAAGAGCATAGTACATTTTGGCTAGTTAAGAATCTCACGGATGGAACATATAATTCACATAAAACATGTACCCCAAAAAATCGTATGAAACATATCATATGTTCACAAGTACAAGGTGCATAGAAGATGAGTCTCACCACTAGACTTAAATGGAATAATAGAGAAAAAAGTAGAATACCAGCCGACCAATACTCTGGTAATGATATATGAAGCAAATACGCTGCAAATTTATTGCCAACAAAGTCACCAGTTCATAAATCATATAAGTCAAACACTATTCTCAAATGGCTTCTTCTTATAAAGGGGTCTACAAAATTACTCCCATTGTGCTTCTCCAATTAACTTTGTTCGGGTTTGTGATAGAAAGTCTCAGAATTAATTGTACTTCTGCCAAACATAACTTTTTAGTATAAAAATACACTTGTTTTGTTACTCTGAAACTCATGCATACTACAAAGGACAAAATTGATTTTGAATGAACATATTTTGAATTTGATTTTTATTAAAAGTGAATTGCATGGAAAGTGATTTACGTTTATAGTCAAAACTACAAAAATTTCAAACCTCAGCTTCAAACTAGATTCAATTTTGGAGATAAAATCAATTTCACTCGAGAGTACTCAAACACAGTTCTATGCATCGATCAATTTTGCCACCTCAAAAAGTGAAAACAACCATACACACTCGAGCTTAAATTATTTCAAAGAAATGACATAATATCAATCATTTCAAAATCAATTGTAACATAACCATATCTACAAAATCAATCCTATTGAAAATATCCTTTCCTAGTATCACTCAAACACACCATTCCAGATCAAAACTGGCTACTGCAACTGTGAACAAAAAATTAAACCAAAAAAAGACAATTTCACATTTTTCTCAAAAGAAAATGTAAAGCACCAACCTTTGCAACCTGAACATTAACAAAATCAGGGATCTCTCTCTGCAACAAAACAATTCCAGCGGACGAAACAACCTCCAACTGTTGACGCGGCAGAGTCTTAGGCCAACAACTTACATTAGCACCACCAACATAAACAATAGAATTCTGGCCACTAGACTGAAGCATAACAACTGCATGACCAGTCGGAGCAGACGGCACAACGGCAAGATAATCAAGCCGAACACCACCATCTCGAAGTGCATCAGCAACGAGGTTTCCATGAGCATCATTCCCAACCTGCATTTAGAAGCATGGTAGAGCCCCAACAAAAGAAAAAATAAAAATGATAGAAATATTGATTTTGAAATTGATAGCATGAAGAAGTTCCTTATATAGTGATCATAATGTATAACTAATATAACCAACTTCACTAGTCATACTAATCAGTAGACTAATAGAAACAACTTCAAACTAATCACAACTAATTCTAATTTAGGATCTGTTTAGCAAGCACAATAAGCTAACTTATAGCTCATATGACTAAAAAAGTACCGTTTAATAACGACATTTTCTCACTAGCTTATAGCTTATTTTTACCAGCTTACAACATATTTTGATTAGCTACATATAGCTTAAGCGTATAACTTATCATTTTCTTTCTCAATTTCACCCATGTCATCTTAATTGAAAGAAGAAAAAAAAATTAATCAAACATGTATGTTTATGTCATTTCATATTTATAAGCTAGTTCAACTGTTAATTTTATCAAATACTAGAAATTCAATCAACTAGCTTATCCACTATCGACTAACATATCAACTATCTGCTATAAGCTAGCATATCAGCTATTGATGCCTCAAAGAAAGAAAAAAAACTAATTTATCGGTTATTCACTATTTTTACCGAAGAGAGCCATGGTGGTCATAAGTATAACTAAATAACTAATATAACCAACTTCTAACTAATCATAACTAATCACACTAATTAGTAAACTACTACTATAACCAAATTGTAACTAATCAAAACAAATTCGGAAACTACATTAAACAATATTGAACTAATTTTAATTAATATTCAACTATATTTATCTACCAACCTGACCGAGGAAGTAAGTCGGATGAGATAATTTAGCACCACAGCAAGCTTGATTGGCACCTTTCCCGCCGGCTAACGTCTGACCGCTTTTCGCGGAGATCGTTTCGCCTTCCTTCGGGAGGCGGTCGATCTCTACGTAAATGTCTGCATTGGCGGATCCGACAACAACGACTGGTGGAGTCTGTGATGATGGGTTTACAGCAAAACGCAAAACTGGGAGGTTTTGTTTGTCATTTTGGCGGAATCGAAGGAATTGGGTTGGGTTTTTGGTGGTGGGCGAAGTGGTGAAAGTGCTTGCGTTAGGTTGATTTGTGAGGTGGTAATGGTGTGGTGATGAAAGGGTTGTTTGGTTCATTGTTAGACTTTGAATTTTGTTTTCGATCTTACCACCGCTACGGGCTCACGGTGCTGACTTTGTTAAACCAAATTTAATTTCCTTTCTCTTTTTTGGAAATGTTAACGAGTGCCGGGGCACTCTTTAAGACACTTTAATAGTAAATTTTTATAAAAATTTATGTAATTATTGCATTAGAATTTGTAACATTTGACTTTTTTGAATAATACTTTTTAAATTTGGGATCCTTAAAGAGTGCTCCAGAGACACTCGTTAACAAGACCTTTTTTTTAGTGGGTTTAAACCAATTTGTCTATTCAAGGCTATAATATTATTTTTTTTTGCTAAATTACACCATAAGTCCTTTAAGTTATTCAATTGTAACAAGTTAGTCCTTTAAGTATTTTCCATAACACTTAGGTCTTTTAAGTTATTTAATTGTAACTTTTAGACCCCGAATAACTTACATTTTTAAGATCTAAAATACCACAAATTGTTACGGTTAAATAACTTAAAGGACCTAATTGGTAAGGAAAAAACTTAAAGGACCAACTTGTTACAATTAATTAACATAAAGGACCTAAGTGATATGAAAAAAACTTAAAGGACCAATTTGTTACAATTACATAACTTAAAGGACCCCTAGTGTAATTTAGTCTATTTTTTTTTTAAAGAGATTAATTGTTATATGTAAAGTTACCAAGGGGGCTTTTTCTCTCAACGTTCTCAGGTATGATCACCCATTCTGAAGACACTTTGTTGGCTGAGCTGACATCAATTTACCATGGCCTGCGCATGGCTATTAACATGGGTACTCTTGATTTGGCTTGTTACTCGGATTCCCTCCTCTCCATTAATCTCATAAAGGGGGACACTCTGCACTATCATGTTTATGATGTCCTCATTTGTACTTGCAGTGAGTACAATCTCTAAAACTAGGGTTTAGAATTGTTTAGGTGATGCCTTGAGAGTGTCTCTCAAGTGGGTGTTTATAGCCTTATTTGGGCTAGGTTTTCCGTGGCTTAGGCCCCAAGTAACTTGGGCCCAATCCACGTTTAGAGCATTCTAGAGACTTCTAGAAGTTCTTTAAGGCGGCGCCCCTAGCGGGTTCGCCTAAGGTCTTTCTGACCCTTATGGAGGGCGTTGAGCCCTTCTGAAGGGCGTCAAGCCCTTCTGGAGGGCTTTGTGCCCTAAATGATAAGATTGATAGTCCACAGCCCAACAAGCACGAGTCTTGTGACAAGGCGAAGTGATTAACTGTGAGGAGTTGATGGTTCGCAGACCAACAAGCACTAGGCTCGAAGAGGCGAGGTGATTGTCTAGAGTCCATGATGGGCGATAGCCCAACATGTTCTATGCTCAAAGGGGTGGGATCACTTTACTATGAAGATTGGTAGTAACACCCATATAGAGATTGCCTAGGATCTCTTACGAGTATTAAAATTTCGTACCGGATACATTAAATACAATACAGAAAGATTGGTAATAATTATACATTGCATAAGTTTATCATACAACTCATCATCCGATACAAAACATTCTTCATAATATACATCATGATACATCATTCTTATACAAATATCCATATAATAAAACGTAAGCAGCACGATCAGTCCATGGCTTTCTCTTTACCTTTTCGACGTGCTTCCTGCGAAGAACCTGCACCAGAAGGAAAGGGATGAGACATAAAGTCTCAGTGAGCTCCTACCCTACCTACTGTTTGGCAACCTCAGGGAACCTAGGGTCGCCGTGCCTACCTCGACGATCTTGGGGATTCCTATGATCGCCAAGTCTTATCTTATACCTTCCATAGTCCATTCTTAATCTTAGACTTATACGGAGTGATCTTGGGGACATCCTATGATCACATCTCGTTCACTAGGAACTAATCATCATAACTCATTTTGCATATAAAATATACGTATTCATTTCATATCATTAAGTTAGCTGTTAGGGTTGAACAATCATAACATTATCTTGGTTCGTTTTACGGAGTGCATCCGGGTGGAGTAACCCCGAAGTACATCTCCCATCATACCGGTGAAATTCCTATCATATCAGGCTAACACCGGACTCCTCTTATCTTTGTGTAGGCAACCCTCTCGGTGAAGCCCCATCTGGCATAATCCGGAGCCTGCTGGACACATCTTATTTTACATGTGGACAACCCTCTCGGAGAAGTCCCATCCGGCGAATCCCGGAGCCTGCTGGACATGCTTAAATCTTTTGTCTTACGTGTGGATAGCCCTTTCGGAGAAATCCCATCCGGCGAATCCCGGAGTCTGATGAACACGTGATCATATCGTATAACATATTCATATCGTATTCTTATACCTCATGTAATCATTCATAAGTGCTTAACCTATAAAGGATTCTAAGCTTACTCATTGTATCATTCTCATGGGCCATTCCTAGGGCTTACTTTAGCTTTTAACTTTAATTCATGAATTTCCAAGCTTTGTATAACCTTTGCTCAAATAATATTTTAATCTTTGGAAGCATTTGAAATGAACTAAAATGGTGGTTTAAGTTTCTAAAATGTATTATAGAAAATCAGTTGTCAAAAGCCATGCACGCGCGAACCAGAACCCCCAGAACAGCTCAACTAGGTTGGACTGTTCAAGGCTGGTCGCTACAGCGCCCTTCTGGTCGCTACAAGCGACAGCAGGCAGAACTTGGTCGCTACAGCGCCCAGTTCCTCGCTACAAGCGACAACCGTCGCTACAAGCGCCTGCGTGGTCGCTACAAGCGCGGCTAGGCAGGGATAATCCCAGTTTGGTCGCTACAAGCGACCGTCCGTCGCTACAGCGACCGTATCAGTAAATATCTGTGTAAAAATGTGATTTCCACCATTTTTGCCCATTTAACAGTACCCATGCTTCTCAAACATGATAAATATGATTTTCTTTCATAATTTAACAGTTATAAACACTCATGAGCAAAGATTAAACAATCAAGGAAATTAGGGTAAACTAGAAAACTTTCTAAAACATGTAAAACTTGTCAAAGACACTCTAATTAGGTTCTATAATCTGAAATGAGCTCACCTAAACCTTGTTTGGTGCTGGTTCAACTTGTTTCTTGCAAACCCTAGCTTGGTCCTTCCTTATTCTTCCTATTTCTCTAGCTTCCAACTCAAGTTTGCTTAAATAAGCTTCTCACAAGGATTTGGGATGAAGGCTTGAAGGATTAGAGTGAGATGGAGTGGCGTGTGGATGAGAGAAAAGAAGGAGAGAAACTGATTTTGAGAGAGTGGTAGAGGAGAAGAAAACACAATGAAAATATCTTGCCAAATCCATAATCTTATAATCCCACCTTTTGAATTAATTACCAAAATGCCATTCCATGAATTACTAATTTGTCACGCTTATTATTTGCTTCTAACACTGATAATTGATACTAATAAGCGGGATATTACAATCTACCCCCCTAAAAGAAATTTCGTCCTCGAAATTTAGAATTTACCTGAAAATAGATGGGGATAATTCTCTTGCATCTCTGATTCTAACTCCCACGTTGCTTCGCCGTCGGGAGAACCCTTCCACACAACTTTGACAATAGGGATTTCCTTGTTTCGCAAGGTCTTAACATCGCGATCAATTATCTGGTCTGGCTCAGGTTGAAAAGTCAAGTCTGATCTCAAATCAATACTGTCCAATTCCACTGGTTGAAAAGGATCAGGGATGAACTTCCTCAGCTGGGAGACGTGAAATACATCATGCAAACCCGACATAGCCGGTGACAGCGCTAACTGATAAGCTGCTGGACCGACCCGTCTAAGTATCTGAAAAGGTCCTACATATCTTGGACAAAGTTTCTTGGTTCGGAATGCTCCTCTTAAACCCAACTTGGGTGTAACCTTAAGAAACACATGATCTCCTTCATCAAACTCTAAGGGTCTTCGCCTCCTGTCAGCATAACTCTTCTGGCGACTCTGTGCTGTTCTCATCTTATCTTGAATGGACTTAATCTTTAGAGTCGTCTCCTGAATGATCTCTGGACCCAAAATGCTCTTATCTCCAACCTCAGCCCAACAAAGCGGGGTTCTACATTTCCTACCATATAGGGCTTCATAAGGTGCCATTCCAATGCTAGAATGGTAACTGTTGTTGTAAGAAAATTCAATCAAGGGTAGGTGATTGTTCCAACTTCCTCCATCTTCTAGAATACATGCACGTAGCATATCCTCTAAGGTCTGAATAGTTCTTTCTGATTGGCCATCTGTTTGAGGATGATGGGACGTGCTCATCCTTAGTCTTGTCCCCAAAGCTTTCTGAAAAGCTTTCCAAAAGTGAGATGTGAAGATAGGGTCTCTGTCAGATACTATACTAGCTGGTACACCATGGAGTTTCACTATTTCTGAAATAAACAACTCAGCATACTGAGAGGCTCGGTAAGTGGTCTTAACCGGCAAGAAATGTGCTGACTTGGTTAACCGGTCCACTATCACCCATATGGAGTCATGTCCTCGCTGCGTCCGAGGCAATCCACTCACAAAATCCATGGTTATATCTTCCCATTTCCATTGTGGAATTTCCAAGGGTACTAACATTCCGGCTGGCCTTTGATGTTCAATCTTCACCTGCTGACAGACAATGCATCGCGCTACAAATTCCGCAATATCTCTTTTCATGCTCGGCCACCAATAATCTCTTTTCAAATCTTGGTACATCTTGGTGGTGCCTGGATGAATACTGAAACTGCTCTTATGCGCCTCTTCTAAAATCAACCTTTTCAATTCCCCATCGTTCGGAACATAAACTCTTCCCTCAAACAGTAATGTTCCATCAGGTGCAAAAGAAAACTCCGGTTGGCTAGCTTTTCTTTGAAGATCCATATCCATACATTGCACTTGTGCAATCCTAGGTCGTAGGTCGCACGAAATCTCTAACTTATTTAACAAGATGCCACCATCCAAATCAGTAACATGGAGGTTAAGGTCTCTAAACTTTTCATACAGCCCACACGTGTGCATCATCACCTCAGCTTTAATCAAAGCCTTTCGACTTAAGGCATCTGCCACCACATTTGCCTTTCCTGGATGGTATTTCAGATCAAAATCAAAATCCTTCAAATACTCCATCCATCGCCTTTGTCTCATATTCAGATCGCGTTGATCGAACAAATACTTCAAACTCTTATGGTCGCTGAACAAATCAAATTGCGCACCATACAAATGGTGCCTCCATATCTTCAATGCAAAAACTATTGCTGCTAACTCAAGATCATGGGTGGGGTAATTCTCCTCATGAGTCTTGAGCTGTCTGGACGCATACGCTATTACATTTTCTCCTTGCATGAGAACACTTCCCAGTCCCTTGGAAGATGCATCACAGAAAACGGTGTATCTCCTTTCAGGATCTGGTATTGCCAACACAGGGGCCTTAGTCAATTTCTTCTTTAAAACTCTGAAACTTTCTTCACATTCATCATCCCAAATAAAGAGTACATCTTTCCTGGTGAGGCGTGACAGGGGTAAAGCAATCTGAGAAAACTTCATAATGAATCTTCGATAATAACCTACCAAGCCTAGAAAGCTCCTGACTTCAGCTACATTCTTTGGTCTTTCCCAATTGAGAATAGCTTCAACTTTAGATGGATCAACAGCTACTCCTCCTCGAGAAATAACATGACCCAAGAACTTAATCTCGGATAACCAGAACTCACATTTACTAAACTTAGCATACAACTGCTTGACTCTAAGAACATCCAATACAATTCTCAAATGTTGAGCGTGCTCCTGAGGGTCCTTAGAATAGATCAAAATGTCATCAATGAAAATTACCACAAATTGATCGAGATAGGGCTGAAATATCCTGTTCATGTAATCCATAAATACTGCTGGAGCATTAGTTACACCAAAAGGCATAACCAGAAATTCATAGTGTCCGTAACGCGTTCGAAACGCCGTTTTGGACACATCTGAAGACTTAATTCGAATCTGATGATAACCCGATCGAAGATCAATCTTGGAAAATACTGTTGCTCCCTTGAGCTGGTCTAGAAGATCATCAATCCTTGGAAGAGGATACCTGTTCTTGATGGTCACTTTGTTAAGTTGACGGTAATCAATACATAGCCTCATGCTTCCATCTTTTTTCTTGACTAACAAGACTGGAGCACCCCAAGGTGATACACTAGGTCTGATGAAATGTTTCTGGATTAAATCTTCGAGCTGAGATTTCAACTCTTTCAACTCTGTTGGTGACATTCTGTACGGTGCCACAGATACTGGCTCCGCTCCTGGAATCAAGTCAATTGAAAACTCCACCTCACGCTCTGGAGGTAAATTCGTGACTTCTGAAGGAAAAACATCTAGGTATTCATTCACAACAGGAATGTCACTGGGACTTAACTCTGACTCTGAAGCCACAGTGAGCATTACATAAAATCCTTTGTCTTGAGCACAAATAAACTGGATTAACTGATGGGTGCGGTTAATCAATTCTGATAAAGCCACACCTTCTGTCGTATCACTGGTAGGCATATAAATACTCTTCTCTGAACATCCTATATAGACATGATTAGCAGAGAGCCAATCCATGCCTAATATCACATCAAGTTGCTCCATCGGGAGACACACTAGATCAACATAGTAAGTCTTACTGGACACAGTGATAGGGCAGTTTTCACAAACATATCTTGCCTCAATTCCGCCCTCAGTAGCGGTAGATACTAACATGGGAGGATTCAACGGAGACAAAGATAATTGAAGCGTCTCCACACATTTATACGAAATAAAAGAGCATGAAGCGCCACAATCAAAAAGAACTTTTACTGGGTATGAGCCAAGATAACACATACCGGCAATCAGATCTTCATTTGCCAAGGCCTTTGCACCATCAAGGGAGTACACCCTTCCTTTGCTTGTGGTAGTTCCTTCAATTCCACTTCTGTTTCTCCGTTCTGGACAATTTGCAATAATATGCCCCGGCTTCTTACATCCATAACATATACCTGTACCCTTCATGCATTCGCCATAATGTGACTTTCCACAATTGTTGCACATAGCACCAGCTTTCGGTGAATACGTCTGTTTACCCCTTTGAGGAGATCCCTTCGGTTTCAACTTATCATGATACTTATCCTGCATCCTGCTCTTCCTTCTCTCAAAAGCCACTGATCTTTCCTTTGAGGTCTTTGCAAGTCCTGCTTCGACCACCAAACTGTCATGTACCAATTCATCGTAACTTGCAGTTCTTTGGAGACTTACTGCAGTGTCAATCTCGCCTCTTAAACCTCTTTTATACTGATTCATTTTCCACACTTCATTCTAAGCATATTCGTTGTGTGTAGAATAGTAGGACAACTCCTCAAATTTCTTTGTGAACTCAGCAACCGACATATTACCTTGTTTCAACTCTAAGAACTCTTGTTCTTTCTTTACCTTGTAGGACAAAGGTAAATACTTTTCTAACATCACTCCTTTAAAGTTCTCCCAATTCACTTCTACACCATTGGCTTCCATCCTGCGCTGAGCAGATTCCCACCAGTCTTCTGCTGCGCCTCTGAGTTGGTTTGTTGCATAGACTACTTTATCTTCCTCTGAACATTCAGCCATTCTAAAAATCTTTTCCATTTGCTTAATCCACTTTCTTGCTTCTTGTGGTTCACCTTCACCATTGAACTCCGGAGGGTGATGTCTGTTATATTCCCTGAACACAGGGTTGCCAATTACTGGAGGGGGTGGTGGCTGTGGATGGAAACCTTGACCCTGCTGCATCATCTCCATCCACTGCTGTTGAGCCTGGGCTTGTTGCTGAGATTGTTGTTGCATCATCAGCATCATTTGCTGATACTGTAATGCATTCTGAGCTTGCTGCTCTTGGTATTGCTGCTGCCAGGCCTGCTGTTGTTGCATCATCTGTTCCCATGAATTCTGACTGGGTCCTCCACTCTCGTCACTAGCTTGATTAGTACGAGGTCTACCTCTTCTTCTCCCAGACATCTTATCCTAGCTGTCATATACAAGTCAAAGTGATCAGTTTTAACTGAACATAACATCTAGAATAATGTCCTGGATCCAAGAGGTCCATAAACTTGGATTGTACTTTAATGACCCAAGGCACGGTCTGAATCGACCTGCTCTGATACCAAATTGTAACACCCATATAGAGATTGCCTAGGATCTCTTACGAGTATTAAAATTTCGTACCGGATACATTAAATACAATACAGAAAGATTGGTAATAATTATACATTGCATAAGTTTATCATACAACTCATCATCCGATACAAAACATTCTTCATAATATACATCATGATACATCATTCTTATACAAATATCCATATAATAAAACGTAAGCAGCACGATCAGTCCATGGCTTTCTCTTTACCTTTTCGACGTGCTTCCTGCGAAGAACCTGCACCAGAAGGAAAGGGATGAGACATAAAGTCTCAGTGAGCTCCTACCCTACCTACTGTTTGGCAACCTCAGGGAACCTAGGGTCGCCGTGCCTACCTCGACGATCTTGGGGATTCCTATGATCGCCAAGTCTTATCTTATACCTTCCATAGTCCATTCTTAATCTTAGACTTATACGGAGTGATCTTGGGGACATCCTATGATCACATCTCGTTCACTAGGAACTAATCATCATAACTCATTTTGCATATAAAATATACGTATTCATTTCATATCATTAAGTTAGCTGTTAGGGTTGAACAATCATAACATTATCTTGGTTCGTTTTACGGAGTGCATCCGGGTGGAGTAACCCCGAAGTACATCTCCCATCATACCGGTGAAATTCCTATCATATCAGGCTAACACCGGACTCCTCTTATCTTTGTGTAGGCAACCCTCTCGGTGAAGCCCCATCCGGCATAATCCGGAGCCTGCTGGACACATCTTATTTTACATGTGGACAACCCTCTCGGAGAAGTCCCATCCGGCGAATCCCGGAGCCTGCTGGACATGCTTAAATCTTTTGTCTTACGTGTGGATAGCCCTTTCGGAGAAATCCCATCCGGCGAATCCCGGAGTCTGATGAACACGTGATCATATCGTATAACATATTCATATCGTATTCTTATACCTCATGTAATCATTCATAAGTGCTTAACCTATAAAGGATTCTAAGCTTACTCATTGTATCATTCTCATGGGCCATTCCTAGGGCTTACTTTAGCTTTTAACTTTAATTCATGAATTTCCAAGCTTTGTATAACCTTTGCTCAAATAATATTTTAATCTTTGGAAGCATTTGAAATGAACTAAAATGGTGGTTTAAGTTTCTAAAATGTATTATAGAAAATCAGTTGTCAAAAGCCATGCACGCGCGAACCAGAACCCCCAGAACAGCTCAACTAGGTTGGACTGTTCAAGGCTGGTCGCTACAGCGCCCTTCTGGTCGCTACAAGCGACAGCAGGCAGAACTTGGTCGCTACAGCGCCCAGTTCCTCGCTACAAGCGACAACCGTCGCTACAAGCGCCTGCGTGGTCGCTACAAGCGCGGCTAGGCAGGGATAATCCCAGTTTGGTCGCTACAAGCGACCGTCCGTCGCTACAGCGACCGTATCAGTAAATATCTGTGTAAAAATGTGATTTCCACCATTTTTGCCCATTTAACAGTACCCATGCTTCTCAAACATGATAAATATGATTTTCTTTCATAATTTAACAGTTATAAACACTCATGAGCAAAGATTAAACAATCAAGGAAATTAGGGTAAACTAGAAAACTTTCTAAAACATGTAAAACTTGTCAAAGACACTCTAATTAGGTTCTATAATCTGAAATGAGCTCACCTAAACCTTGTTTGGTGCTGGTTCAACTTGTTTCTTGCAAACCCTAGCTTGGTCCTTCCTTATTCTTCCTATTTCTCTAGCTTCCAACTCAAGTTTGCTTAAATAAGCTTCTCACAAGGATTTGGGATGAAGGCTTGAAGGATTAGAGTGAGATGGAGTGGCGTGTGGATGAGAGAAAAGAAGGAGAGAAACTGATTTTGAGAGAGTGGTAGAGGAGAAGAAAACACAATGAAAATATCTTGCCAAATCCATAATCTTATAATCCCACCTTTTGAATTAATTACCAAAATGCCATTCCATGAATTACTAATTTGTCACGCTTATTATTTGCTTCTAACACTGATAATTGATACTAATAAGCGGGATATTACAGTCCACAGCCCAACAAGCACGAGTCTTGGGCCAAGGCGAAGTGTTTAACTGTGTGTCTGATGATGGGCGACATCTAACTACGGCGGGTCAGTCGGATGGGGCGTGACCTTTGTGATTCTGACAGATTCGGATCCAACAGCTGGGATGAGGCGACCTTTCACTTATGCTGACGTGTTTGAATCTGGGCGATCCTCGACACTCGTGCCCAATCAGTGTTTTCTTTTTCAGGTTTCCCTAGGCGCCGGTCTTAATTGTTGAGTTTTCAGTTTCATTTTCTCATTTTTCTCCCGTATTCTCTCAGTCTGCTTTTCGCTCCCAAGCTGCTTAGGTCCTCCGAAGCTTTTCTTCAGTCCAAGTTGTTTCCAATAATCATAGTTGGTCCCATCCAGCTGAGGTGGCCTGTTAACAAATCCTCCTTCTTTCTCCATAAAGCCAGAAAATATCTCCCTGGAGCTCACCTAAAAACAAGCAGGGTGCCTGCTCTGATGCCAATTGAAATTCCTGGCAGGACCTGGTTCTGAACCCGAAAAACAGAGTATGGAAAACAACAGTTCAGAAGCAGAAAATAAAGTGCAGAAAGATAAAGAACACAATGAATTTGTTAACCCAGTTCGGTGCAAACTTCGCCTACATCTGGAGGATACCAATCCAGGAAGGAAATCCACTAAGTTGAATTAATTCTAAGACTCAACAGCCCCTGTTCCCAGTCTTATCACTTAATCTCCACCCGTCTAGACTTCTACCCAGGAACACCTAGGTATAAGAACCCACTTACTTTCTAACCAAGTAATCACAGCCCAGTGATTATCAGACTCAACAAAAACAACAAATTGAAGACACTCTTCAAAAACAAAACAAAAAACATTCACTTGTGCTTAAAAGCTTTAAGTGATTAACAACTCTAAACAAAACAACCAACTCTAACAAATGAGTGGTACACAAAAACAAAGCACTAAGCTTAACAGACTCAAAAACTCAAAAACTCTAATTTCTGGTTTTTGATTCGTCAAATCTCCAATAACAATGTCCTCTTTAAATAGTCTTCAGCAGCAACATAATTTTGAACACAATCTTCAAAGATATACTCCCAGAATTATTTTTTAGAAACAAATAGAAGCACATATATTTCTGAATTATATTTTGCAAAGATTCCTTTGAAAATATATTCATCAATAAAAGAAACCAATCTTCAACAAAGATCTTCACGCAAAATAATCAGCTTTCTAGAAACAGCAGCCTCAATAAATCTTCAAACAAATCATCAAAAGATACTGTGAGAGATTTAACAGAATTCAGACGCAGAAACCAGTTTCTGAAGTTCAGCTTCTGAAGGTCAACAAAAGTCAACGTCTGAAAGTCAACAAAAGTCAACGTCTGAACAGTGCGTCTGATGACCAGTTCAGCGTCTGATGAACAGTACCAGCGTCTGAAGGCCATTCCAGCTTCTGATGAACAGTAACAGCTTCTGAAACCCAATATCCAGCTTCTGAAGACATAAATAGCTTCTGGAGACGCATTGCTTGGACATTTTGATTTTACCAAACATGTAGCCAACCTTCAAATATCCAACAGGTGAGAATATTAGGTTCTCATCATAGGAAAACTCTGATACCACTTGATGAAGGAGTCAAATCGTATAGAAAAAAAAATCAATGAAGAAAAAATGTCTCAGCAAGTGGAAGGAAACTATGTGCTTTGGAAAGATGATTATGTCCACAAATCACAAGGGGAGGAAAATCCAACAAATTCTTCCAAAAAAAATGAAGAGTTTTCTAAAGTGGAATTCTCTAAAATGGAAATTGCATGTGATGAATTCTATAGAGTTATTTTTGATCCCGGAGGTATTCAAGCTATAAATTCGTGGTCGAATTCTCTTGAAGAGGGGGAGTATGATGATATTTTTTAGGAAAATGGTGAACCAACTTTTTCTTTCCTTTTAGTAAAAAGTAACAAACATCCAAACTTTCAATATTTTTAGGAAAATGGTAAACCAAATGAGTGATGATATCTGGACATCACCTCTGTTCCTAATTATAAGAACCTTTTGAGAAATTTTTTTGCCTTTTTTTATAAGACCCTTTGATATTTTCAATTACATTAATTATTTTTTTTACCACCATACCCCTATTTATTTTGTATCTTTTTCTTCAATCAACAATAAATATTATGTTGAAAACATAAACTAACTCTCTCTCTTAAGGATAAAATTGTAAAAACAATAGTAATTATAAACAAATTTAATATTTTCACCAACTTTCTTAATTTCCGTAATTTTGGCAAAAGAGTCATGTATTTAGGGACGGAGGTAGTATATCTCTTATGAGTCCCATATTTTCACCCTCCAATATACAAAAGAAGAAGGAGATAGGAAAGATTAGGAGAGAGAAGATATGTAGATAAAGTAGATGAGGTGTGCATCAATCTTTTCTCAAACCAAATATAATATTCTCTTAAAAATTTTATATTCAATATCCTAATAATTTTAAAATTTATCTTTTCAACATAAAATTTATCATCTAATTTGTTTTTTTAACTTCTTTATTTATGTTTTAAAGACATAAGTTAAGAGGACTTTTGTTTTAATATAGGGTTAATAATGTTTTACCCTCTGTAATATAGGTCATTTCCGGTTTTTCCCCTGTAAAATTTTTTGTTTAGATTTCGTCCTTGTAAAATAAAGATTCTCCTAAAAACCCCTGATCCATTTTACTGTGCAAAAATGATGACATGGCACGATGAGTCACCTTTTTTGATGATGTGGCGCGCTGACTGTATAATTAATTTTGTTCTTCATTTTTTATGGGTACATTTGGCATTTATGGCTAATCTTTTAAAAATAATTTTAAAAAAAGGCTAAAATGCACTTTTGGCCCCCCAAGTTTCACGAACTTGCGATTTTGGCCCCCCAAGTTTGAAAATAGCACTTTTGGCCCCCTAAGTTTCACGAACTTTGCAAATCAGTGCAAATTTTTGGCCCCCCTTTGACCGAGGGGGGGCCAAAAATTTGCACTGATTTGCAAAGGGGATGAAACTTAGGGGGCCAAAGGTGCTATTTTCAAACTTGGGGGACCAAAATCGCAAGTTCGTGAAACTTGGGGGGTCAAAAGTGCATTTTAGCCTTAAAAAAATAATATAAATTCATTTTTTTAATTTAGAAATAAAAAATAATTTAAAAAAAAAATCTGAAAATTAATTTTCCAAAATTAAAAAAAAAATTCATATTGTTTTTTTTCAAAATTAAGAAGATTTTTTTATAAAAAAAAATTCTGGAACTTAATTTTCAACATAAAAAAAATTAGAAAAAAAGTTCAGATTTTTTTTGAAATAAAAATTCTGAAAAATATTTTTTGTGATAAAAAAACAAAAAATTAGACAATTTTTTATTTTTTTTATATATAAAAATCTGGAAATTAATATTTAGAATTTTAAAAAATGTCGAAAAATTAGAAAAAAATGATTTTCACGATTTTTTTCTTTTTTTTTCTAAGTATTTAACCTCTTAATAAGAAATTCTATTGATACTAGGCTCAAGAACTTTAAAAACAAATATTATCTAATTTCGAAATAAAAATCTAAAACTAAATTTTCTATTTTTTCGAAAAATATTATCTTTTTTTTTTGTTTTTTGAATCACAAAAAATATTTTCCAGAATTTTTATTTAAAAAAAATCTGAACTTTTTTTCCAATTTTTTTTTATGTTGAAAGTTAGGTTCCAGAATTTTTTATTTTTTTTATCAAAAAAATCTTCTTAATTTTGAAAAAAAATAGGATTTGTTTTTTCTAATTTTTTCTATTTTCTATAATTTTCAAAAATTATTTTTCAGATTGTTTAAATTATTTTTTATTTCTAAATTAAAAAAATGAATTTATATTATTTTATTAAATTATTTTAAAAAAATCAACCACAATGCCACGTGTACCCATAAAAAAATGAAAAATAAAATTAATTATACAGTCAACGCGTCATGTCATCATTTTTGCACACTTAGATGAGTCAGGGGGTTATTTTGGAGAATCTTTATTCTACAAGGATGAAATCTAAACAATAAATTTTACAGGGGGAAACCGGAAATGACCTATATTACAGGGGGTAAAGCACTCTTAACCCTTTAATAAACTATCAAGTTGATAAGAAATTTTGTAGCTTTCAAATTGATATATAAAATATAAATATTTTAAAATTGCCTCTTCCTCAATAAAAAAATTACTCATATTGTAATATCCCGCGTAGGCGTAACTTTTATCAGTGTCAGTGAGATTACGAGTAAGGGTATAAGCGTAATTTTGGGTGAAAGGGGCAATAAGATTATGGCAAGGCTTTGTTATTCATTATAACACTCCCTTTCTCTCTATAAGAAGCTGAATTTCTCTCTCTCTCTCTCTCTCTAAACTTGCGCCAACCTCTCCCTTTGCCTTCATCCATCATTTTTCTTCCTTCCAAACTTCTTGGATCATAAGCAAGCTAGCTTTGGGAGAATAGAACAAGAGAAAGCTAAGGAAAAGCAAGTAAGAGGAAGATTTCTCAAGTTGTGGTTTTGGATTTGAAGCTTAGCAAGATCATCATCAGTATTAAGTGAGCTCCCTAGGGTTTTAGAACCCACTCTAAGTGAGTTTGAGTGTGTATCTCGGATTATGCTAAGTTATTGTTTTGTGCCCTAATCCCAATTACTTGTCAATTCCTTGCTCAATCATGTTTGAAACTGTTTAATTGCAATAGAAAATCATTCCTAACATCTTTGGGATGCTTGGGTAACTTGAATGGAGTTAGAATGGTGTAAAATGCAATTTCTGGACAATTTCTGTACTGATAAGCTCGCTACAGCGAGCTGGAGCTCGCTATAGCGAGCAAAACCATTTTGGTCACGGCACAGGGTCGCTATAGCGACCAGCCCGTCGCTATAGCGAGCTCACCAGAAACAACATTTGTCAGTTGAGCTGTTTCAGGTGATCTGACGCGTGTAAGTGAGGTTTTTCGTAACCGTTTTCTCCAAAAACTTTATGCAATCAAAGAACACCATTTCAACTCATCCTAAGGGCCTTTAACGGGCAAAAATCATAAAGGAGCAAGGAATAGGTAACGTATGGGAAGTACAAAACAAATGTCTGAGAACAGGAAATTAATACAACTGAGTTAGTGACTCTTAGGGGTGGCATATGATGACGATATGTCAAGAACCTATGATAGGTAAGTAGGAATAGAGGTGTATTCGATTTAGAATACAAGGATAATAGAAATGTGTTATTACATTCAAGGTTCAGGTAAAGATTGTATCAGGCATGTTAAGGGTTGCTTTTCAGGGAACCCTTAACCAGACAATTTATAGCGTACCTTAGTTAGTGGTACCAGGATATTATCAAGGTTTATACACTTCATATATATATATATATATTGATAAGTCATGGCATAGGCACGCTTCAGATTTATTGTGAATAGGCCAGCTCGTTAGGGAGCCTACATGACGACTCTCATACATATATATTCATGAATTTATCAGGATAAGTATATTTAATATACCAGGAATAATATTAATTATCAGGATAAACTATGTGTCTTCTGTGTTCTCGCAGTTAGAGAGCGCAGGAGGTTCCAGTATTGCTAGAATGGGCAGGAACTTTCTGCGAGGATAACCACGCATAAGTTTATAGTGTGTCTTCTGTGTTCTCGCTAGTTAGAGCACAGGGGGTTTCGGATTCAGCCGAAACGGGCAGGAACTTTCCGTGAGGATAACCACACACACAGGTAAGAGGAGTCCGGTGATTAGCCTATTATAGGAATTTTCACCGGTTATCAGGGGAATGTGCTCCGGGTTACTCCACTCGGGGGCATTCCATAAAATGAACTCAGATAATAATGTTTGTTACACGCTAACATCTAACATAATATGTATCAGTTTATACTTTATTATGTTATCAGGCAGTAAATACCATCAGGCAGGTATCAGGTGGTGATCTTAGGTATCCCCTCGATCACCAAGTTATCAGGATATAATCTAGTTTTAGGACTATACAGTTATCAGGTTCAGGCAGGTATAAACCCTTTATGTGTAAGGTTAAAGCTTGGCGATCATAGGATTCCCGAGATTGCCAAAAGTAGGCATGGCGACCCTAGGTTCTCTGAGGTTGCCAACAGTAGGTTGGGCTGGAGCTCACTGAGACATTATGTCTCATCCCATTCCTTCTGATGCAGGTTCACAGGTTGCACGCAGCAAGGGTAAGGAGAAAGCTTTGGACTGAGTGTGCTGGTTTCCTTGTTGTTTCAGCTAATCTATTTTCAGATGTTGTATTTTGATGTATAATTATCAGAGATGATGTGTATAAACAGTTGGATGTATTATTACTTATGTGATGTAATAATATGAGATAATTTTATGTATTGTAAATTAATGCATCCAGTACGAAATTTTATTACTCGTATAAGATCCTAGGCAATCTTTATATGGATGTTACAATTTGGTATCAGAGCAGGTTGATTCAGATCGTGCCTTAGGTCATTAAAATTACAATCCAAGTATGTGGACTTCTTGGATCCAGGACATTATTCTAAATGTTATATCTGGTTGAAACTGATCACTTTGACTTGTATATGACAACTAGGATAACATGGCTGGGAGGAGAAGAGGACCTGGAAGGCCTAGATCAAGTCAGGCTAATGAGGAAGCAGAAGGAGATCCTAACATGAATTTTTGGGCTCAGATGATGCAACAACAGCAGGCGTTGCAACAACAATATCAGGAGCAACAGGCTCAAACTGCATTACAGCATCAGCAGATGATGCTTATGATGCAACAACAAGCCCAACAACAGGCCCAGTCTCAGCATCAATGGATGGAAATGATGCATCAGGGACAGGGAGTCTACCAGCAGCCTCCACCACCTCCAGTGATTGGTAATCCCGTGTTTCGGGAATTTAATAGAAATCATCCTCATGAGTTCAATGGAGAAGGTGATCCCCAGGAAGCCAAGAGATGGCTTAAACAGATGGAAAAAATCTTCCGGATGGCTGAGTGTTCGGAAGCTGATAAAGTGGTGTATGCCACGAATCAATTCAGAGGCGCAGCGGAAGATTGGTGGGAATCTGCTCACCGTAGAATGTTGGCGAATGATGTAAAGATTAATTGGGTGAATTTCAAGGAAGTGATGTTAGAAAAATATTTGCCTTTATCTTACAAGGTGAAGAAGGAACAGGAATTTCTTGAATTGAAACAGGGTAGCATGTCTGTTACGGAGTTCACTAAGAAATTCGAGGAGTTGTCATATTATTCTACTCACAACGAGTACGCAGGAAATGAAAACTGGAAGATGAATCAATATAAGCGGGGACTAAGAGGTGAAATAGACTACCGCCAGTTGAATAAAGTAACTATAAAGAATAAGTATCCTCTTCCAAGGATTGATGATCTTCTAGATCATCTCAAGGGAGCAACGTTATTTTCTAAAATTGACCTCAGATCAGGATACCACCAGATTCGTATCAAATCGTCAGATGTATCCAAGACGGCATTCAGAACACGTTATGGACATTACGAATTCCTAGTTATGCCTTTTGGAGTGACTAATGCCCCAACAGTGTTTATGGACTACATGAACAGAATTTTTAAGCCTTACCTGGATCAGTTTGTGGTAATCTTCATTGATGATATTTTGATTTATTCAAAGGACCCTCAAGAACATGCCCATCATCTGGAGATTGTTTTGAACATTCTCTGAGAAAAGCAGTTATATGCCAAATTCAGTAAGTGTGAATTTTGGTTGTCCGAGATTAAGTTTTTGGGTCACGTTATCTCTCAAGGAGGGCTGTCAGTGGACTCGACGAAAGTGGAAGTTGTCCTTAATTGGGCCAGACCAGTGAATGTGGCTGAAGTTAGAAGCTTCTTAGGCTTAGCAGGTTACTACAGAAGATTTATTATGAGGTTTTCTCAAATTGTGTTGCCTTTGACACGTCTCACTAGGAAGGAGGTGCCCTTCGTGTGGGACGAGGAGTGTGAGAAGAGCTTCAAAACCTTGAGAAAGAAATTATCTAAGGCTCCAGTGTTAGTGATACCGGATCCCGATAAAAGATATGTTGTATATTGTGATGCGTCCTCTAAAGGACTGGGTAGTGTGCTCATGCAAGAAGGGAATGTAATAGCCTATGCTTCACGACAACTTAAGTCTCACGAGGAGAACTACCTCACTCATGACCTTGAGCTGACAGCTATAGTTTTTGCTTTAAAGGTGTGGAGGCATCATTTATATGGTGCGCATTTCGACTTGTTCAGTGACAATAAAAGCTTAAAGTATTTGTTTGATCAACGGGAATTGAACATGAGACAGAGGAGATGGATGGAATACTTGAAGGATTTTGATTTTGATTTAAAGTATCATCCAGGAAAGGCGAACGTAGTTGCTGACGCCTTGAGCAGGAAGTCCTTGGTTAGAGCGGAGGTGATAATGCATACTTGTGGTCTGTACGAAAAGTTCAGAGATCTTAATCTCAGTGTCACTGAGATAGACAATGGCATGTTGTTGCAGAAACTAGAGATCACTTGTGATTTGCAGTCCAGAATCACACAGGCTCAAGGATTGGATATTGAACTTCAGAGAAGGGTCGGACAATCAGAGTTTTCTAAAGCATCAGATGGCACTTTACTATTTGAAGGTAGAATCTGTGTTCCAAATGATGCTGATTTGAAGAGGCTAATTTTGGAAGAGGCACACAAGAGTAGTTTCAGTATCCATCCGGGTACCACTAAGATGTATCAAGATTTAAAAAGGGATTACTGGTGGCCTAGAATGAAGATAGATATAGTGGAATTTGTATCGCGATGTATTGTGTGTCAACAAGCAAAGATTGAACACCAGAGGCCTGCAGGGATGTTAGTACCATTGGAAATCCCTCAGTGGAAATGGGAAGAGATATCTATGGATTTTGTAAGTGGATTACCTCGAACTCAGCGAGGACATGATTCAATTTGGGTAGTTGTCGACCGGTTAACCAAGTCTGCTCGCTTTTTACCGGTTAGGATTACATACAAGGCTACTCAATATGCAGAGTTGTTTATTGCAGAGATTGTGAAACTGCATGGTGTTCCAACCAGTATTGTTTTGGATAGAGATCCAATCTTTACCTCTCACTTTTGGAAAGCTTTTCAAAGGGCTTTAGGAACGAGGTTAAAGATGAGTACGTCCCATCATCCTCAAACGGATAGTCAATCCGAGAGAACTATTCAGACATTAGAGGATATGCTACGTGCATGCATCTTAGAAGATGGAGGAAGTTGGAATAATCATCTGCCCTTGATTGAATTTTCTTTCAACAACAGTTACCATTCCAGTATTGGAATGGCACCTTATGAGGCATTATATGGCAGAAAGTGTAGGACACCACTGTGTTGGGCAGAGGTTGGAGATAAGAGTATTCTGGGACTCGAAATCATTCAGGAGACCACTCTGAAAATCAAATCTATTCAGGATAAAATCAGAACTGCTTAGAGTCGCCAGAAAAGTTATGCGGACAAGAGGCGAAGGCCTCTAGAGTTCGAAGTGGGAGATCACGTATTCCTGAAGGTTACCCCTAAGTTGGGATTACGAGGCGTTTTTAGGACAAAGAAGTTGTGTCCAAGATTTATTGGGCCATTTCAGATACTTAAACGCGTCGGTCCGGCAGCTTATCAGTTGGCCCTGCCATCGGCTATGTCAGGATTGCATGATGTTTTTCATGTCTCTCAGTTAAGGAAGTTCATTCCAGATCCTTTTCAACTTGTAGAGTTGGATGTTATTGATTTGAGATCAGATTTAACGTTCCAGCCAGAACCAGAACAGATTGTCGAACATGATGTCAAGTCCTTGAGGAATAAAGAAATTCCAATTGTCAAGGTAGTATGGAAAGGTTCTCCCGATGGTGAAGCCACTTGGGAGCTAGAAACGGAGATGCAGAGGAACTATCCACATCTATTTTCAGGTAAACTCTAAATTTCGAGGACGAAATTTCTTTAAGGGGGGTAGAGTGTAATATCCCGTGTAGGCGCAACTTTTATCAGTGTCAGAGAGATTACGAGTAAGTAAGGATATAAGCGTAATTTTGAGTGAAAGGGGATATAAGATTATGGCAAGGCTTTGTTATTCATTATAACACCCCCTTTCTCTCTCTAAGAAGCTGAATTTCTCTCTCTCTCTCTCTAAACTTGCGCCAACCTCTCCCTTTGCCTTCATCCATCATTTTTCTTCCTCCCAAACTTCTTGGATCATAAGCAAGCTAGCTTTGGGAGAATAGAACAAGATAAAGCTAAGGAAAAGCAAGTAAGAGGAAGATTTCTCAAGTTGTGGTTTTGGATTTGAAGCTTAGCAAGATCATCATCAGTATTAAGTGAGCTCCCTAGGGTTTTAGAACCCACTCTAAGTGAGTTTGAGTGTGTATCTCAGATTATGCTAAGTTATTGTTTTGCGCCCTAATCCCAATTACTTGTCAATTCCTTGCTCAATCATGTTTGAAACTGTTTAATTGCAATAGAAAATCATTCCTAACATCTTTGGGATGCTTGGGTAACTTGGATGGAGTTAGAATGGTGTAAAATGCAATTTCTGGACAATTTCTGTACTGATACGCTCGCTACAGCGAGCTGGAGCTCGCTCTAGCGAGCAAAACCATTTTGGTCACGACACAGGGTCGCTATAGCGACCAGCCCGTCGCTATAGCGAGCTCACCAGAAATATCAATTGTCAGCTGAGCTGTTTCGGGTGATCTGGCGCGTGTAAATGAGGTTTTTCGTAACCGTTTTCTCCAAAAACTTTTTGGAATCAAAGAACACCATTTCAACTCATCCTAAGGGCCTATAACGGGCAAAAATCATAAAGGAGCAAGGAATAGGTAACGTATGGGAAGTACAAAACAAAGGTCCGAGAACAGGAAATTAATACAACTGAGTTAGTGACTCTTAGGGGTGGCATATGATAACGATATGTCAAGAACCTATGATAGGTAAGTAGGAATAAAGGTGTATTCGATTTAGAATACAAGGATAATAGGAATATGTTATTACATTCAAGGTTCAGGTAAAGATTGTATCAGGCATGTTAAGGGTTGCTTTTCAGGGAACCCTTAACCAGCCAGTTTATAGCGTACCTTAGTTAGTGGTACTAGTATATTATCAAGATTTATACACTTTATATATATATATATATATATATATATATATATGTTGATAAGTCATGACACAGGCACGCTTCAGATTTATTGTGAATAGGCCAGCCCGTTAGGGAGCCTACATGACGACTCTCATACATATATTCAGGAATTTATCAGGATAAGTATATTTAATATACCAAGAATAATATTAATTATCAGGATAAACTATGTGTCTTCTGTGTTCTCGCAGTTAGAGAGCGCAGGAGGTTCCAGTATTGCTGGAATGGGCAGGAACTTTTTGCGAGGATAACCACGCATAAGTTTATAGTGTGTCTTCTGTGTTCTCGCTAGTTAGAGTACAGGGGGTTTCGGATTCAGCCCAAACGGGCAGGAACTTTCCGTGAGGATAACCACACACACAAGCAAGAGGAGTCCGGTGATTAGCCTATTATAGGAATTTTCACCGGTTATCAGGGGAATGTGCTCCGGGGTTACTCCACTCGGGGGAATTCCATAAAATGAACTCAGATAATAATGTTTGTTACACGCTAACATCTAACATAATATGTATCAGTTTATACTTTATTATGTTATCAAGCAGTAAATACCATCAGGCAGGTATCAAGTGGTGATCTTAGGTATCCCCTCGATTACCAAGTTATCAGGATATAGTCTAGTTTTAGGACTATACAGTTATCAGGTTCAGGCAGGTATAAACCCTTTATGGGTAAGGTTAAAGCTTGGCGATCATAGGATTCCCGAGATTGCCAAAAGTAGGCATGGCGACCCTAGGTTCCTTGAGGTTGCCAACAATAGGTTGGGCTGGAGCTCACTGAGACATTATGTCTCATCCCATTCCTTCTGATGCAGGTTCACAGGTTGCACGCAGCAAGGGTAAGGAGAAAGCTTTGGACTGAGCGTGCTGGTTTCCTTGTTGTTTCAGCTAATCTGTTTTCAGATGTTGTATTTTGATGTATAATTATCAGAGATGATGTGTATAAACAGTTGGATGTATTATTACTTATGTGATGTAATAATATGAGATAATTTTATGTATTGTAAATTAATGCATCCAATACGAAATTTTAATACTCGTATAAGATCCTAGGTAATCTTTATATGGTGTTACACATATTAACCCATTTATCAAACATTTATAGTTAAACTATCAAGTTGATTTTGAAGGTGATAAAAACACACAAGAAGGGGGGGTTGAATTGTGTGGGCTATTTCTTTTCTATCTCAAAAACTATGTTTAGTTCAGAATCAGATGTTGATCAGATTCTGAAACTATTTCAGAGTTGTTTGCAGCGGGTAAAGTAATTAAGAGAGAGAGAGAGAGAGAGATAGACACAGCAGATTATCCTGGTTCCTTCCACAACCCGGAAGTAGTCCAGTCCCCTTGGTACTTACAAGAGATTTTCCACTATAATCACAAAGATTACAATTGCTCAAGTACAAAGCAAGAGACTTCCTATTGCTCAAACACAAAGTAAGAGACTGCTTTTGCTCAAACACTAAGTAAGAGACTTCCTATTGCTCAAACACTAAGTAAGAGACTTCTTTGCTTAGACACACAGTCTAAGACTTTGAATCAAACATATTTTACACAGAAATGAGTTTGAGTTTGAACACTTGATATACAATCAGCGGTGTTCACAAAATACAACACAAGTTTAAGACTCTAAACTTAAGAAATTCTAAGATAAGAAGTTTGTAAGAATTTCTAAGTTGTTTTTGGTGACTTTCGAATTTGACAGTTTTGTGTTCAGTAAAACAGAGCACAGAGTTTCAGTCCTTGAGTTTCTTGTGTCTTAGTTTTTCTTCTTCAAATCTTCAATGCTTTATAGAGGATTCAAGAGCTGTTGGAAGGAGCCAGTTTTAGCAAAAGAGTCGTTGCACTAGAAGCTACATCCAGCATTTAATTCATCCCTGTCATTGTGTGCGTAAACCAGAAAACAGAGCACACGAAATTTGAATTGTTTCCTTAAAAGCTGGCTGCGTGTTTCTTCCAAGGAGGCAACTGTTGCATTGAGCTGTTCTGACTGTACAGTGCTTTACTGTTGACAGTGACAGTTGCTTTTCCTTAAAACTCAAACTTCAGAAGCTTCTCTTCAGAACTGGCTTCAGGCACTGTTCATCAGACGCAATCTTCAGAAGCACTGTTCATCAGACGCTGCCTTCAGAAGCACTGTTCATCATACGCAGTCTTCAGAAGCACTGTTCATCAGACGTTGCCTTCAAAAGCTGGTCTTCAGACGCACCCTTCAAACGCACTGTTCATCAGACGCACCCTTCAGAAGCTGGTCTTCAGACTCACCCTTCAGGCGCACTCTTCAGACGTTGATTTTCTTCAGCCTTGCAACACAAGCTTCTATGCTTTCCTTCTTGCTCTTAACTTGTTCTTTCATAACCAATGTTAGATACCAGACTTTAAGTACATGGTTCTGCACACTTAGAATCAAGCATTAGCAATTCCAATTTTCTTTTTAACACTTTGTTATCATCAAAACGCAAAAGAGAGTTGTTCATACATTTTGTTCCAACAATCTCCCCCTTTTTGATGATAACAAACATAAGCATTAATAGAAAATTGTTGTTAATTTAATTAACAAGTTGACTTTAGGGTCTGAGGTTTGTAAGCTCCCCCTGAGTCTGATAATCCACAAGGTGAGGTTTGTAAGCTCCACCTGAGTCTTATCCAGGTTAATTAAATTCCATTTAAATCAAACAGATGAAAAATCAAAGTGTAAATACATTCAGAATTTAAATAACAAACTGACTTCAGGGTTTGAGGTTTGTAAGCTCCCCCTAAGTCTGATAATTCACAAGGTGTGGTTTGTAAGCTCCCCTTGAGTCTTATCCAAGTTATTTAATTTCAGTTTAATTCACAGAATTGAAAATTCAGTTTATCTCACAGAATTTAATTCAGAGGCTAAGAGATTAAAAATTGCTCTTATAAGAATTACTTATAAGTTAATTACTTATCAGAAATTAACTTATGTTCTGAGCTCAGAGCCTGAAATACTTGTTACTTTTACTCCCCCTTTTGTCATCAACAAAAAGAAAATTCAGGAATTTTTAAGAGAGTGAAAAACGTGAGATAAAAATGTTCAGAACATTTTGTTCAGTACCACTGAACTGATTTCAGACACAACTGTCCAGAACATATGGTTCAGTGCTACTGAACTTTTTCAGACAGATTTAAAAGTTTAAAACTGGGTCTGAAAACTGAACATATAAGATGAAAGATTGAAAGTGTTACTGTGTTTTGGGTGTTTAAAACATTTCAGAATATGAAAACAGAAAAACATTAAACACATTGATGACTTTAGGAGGGACAAAGTACAGCTTTCAAGACTTAATTCATTACTGCCCAGCAGTTATAGCTTATCAGATTCTGACTAAGTGTTAGACAACTGTACAGATTCACTCTCATTAGTGGCCACGTGTGAAGTGTCCACTTATAATGAGTTTTATCAGAAGTCACAAAAATTCAGATTCTGAGGTTTTCAGAAGCTGAACTATCTTCAGACTCTCAAAGTGAGTGTCTGTTAAGTCTTAGCTTCTGATGAACTTCAGATTCTCAGTTTCTTATTCAGAGTCAATCAATTTTTAAGAGATGAAATGCATGTTCAGATTCTTTTTAATAAAATTAAATCTGTCTTCTGTGAGGGGTTTTGTAAATATATCAGCCCATTGATGATCAGTATCAATGAATTGAATATCCAAAACACCCTTCTGAACATAATCTCTAATAAAATGATGTTTAATTTCAATATGCTTGGCTCTTGAATGCAGAATTGGATTTTTAGACAAACAGATTGCAGCAGTATTATCACAAAAAATAGGAATGTTGTTTTCCTGAATCTGATAGTCTTCCAACTGATGTTTCATCCAGAGCAGTTGTGTGCAACAACTTGCAGCTGAGATGTATTCTGCTTCTGCTATTGACAATGCAATAGTTGATTGTCTTCTGCTGGCCCAGGATATCAGATTCTCACCAAGGAATTGACAATTTCCACTGGTGGATTTTCTTTCAATCCTGTCCCCAGCATAATCAGCATCACAGAATCCAACTAGCTTGTAATCTAAGGATTTCTTATACAGAAGTCCAAGATTAGTTGTTCCCTTCAGGTACCTGAAGATTCTCTTGACAGCAGTCATATAAGATTCTCTAGGATCTGATTGGAATCTTGCACACAAGCATACACTAAATAAAATATTTGGCCTAGAAGCTGTTAAGTATAACAGAGAACCAATCATACCTCTGTAGAGCTTCTGATCTACCTTTGAGCCAGTATCCTCTTTGCTTAAAGTGCAGGTTGGATGCATTGGTGTTGCCATCAATTTACAATCTTCAAGCTGGAACTTCTTCAGAAGCTCCTTTGTATATTTAGATTGATGAACATATACTCCATCTTTGCATTGGTTGATTTGAATTCCAAGAAAGAATTTCAATTCTCCCATCATGCTCATTTCAAATTCATCCTGCATTAACTTAGAAAATTCTTTGCAAAGAGAGGCATTAGTAGAACCAAATATAATATCATCAACATAAATTTGAACAATTAAGATGTCTTTCTTAAGTGTTTTTCTGAAAAGTGTATTGTCAACTTGTCCTCTTACAAAATCATTTTTAAGTAAGAAATTACTTAGTCTCTCATACCAAGCTGTGGGAGCTTGTTTCAGACCATATAGTGATTTCTTAAGTTTAAAAACAAAATCTGGATTTTTTAAATCTTCAAAACCAGGAGGTTGTTTGACATATACTTCTTCAGAAATAACTCCATTTAAAAAAGCACTCTTAACATCCATTTGATATAAGATGATATTATGATTAACTGCATAGGAAAGAAGTAACCTGATTGCTTCCAGTCTTGCAACTGGAGCAAATGTTTCAGTGTAGTCTATTCCTTCCTGCTGACTGTAGCCTTGAGCAACCAGTCTTACTTTGTTTCTGACAACTTCTCCTTGTTCATTCAGCTTGTTTCTGAACACCCATTTTGTTCCAATAATGTTCTTGTGATTTGGTTTTGCAACTAAATCCCAAACATCATTTCTTTGAAACTGATTGAGTTCTTCTTGCATAGCTACGATCCATCCATCATCTGCAAGTGCTTCATCAGCTGTTGTAGGTTCAATCATTGACAACAATCCAACCAAAGATTCTGAAATTCTGGCCAGGCAATACTTAAGAGATAAACGCAGGTTCTGAACCAACAGGTTCTGAACAGAACTTAGCACAATATAAAAGCAGATAAACAGCAGAAAAGTAAAGTGCAGGAAAGCTAAAAACACACAAGGTTTGTTAACCCAGTTCGGAGTAAACACCTCCTACTCTGGGGGATACCAATCCAGGAAGGAAATCCACTATATGATTTAGCCCAAAGACTCAAGACACTGACTCCCAGTTCCCAGCCATAGCAATTAAACTCCTCCTAGTCAGACTTCTACCCAACTCTGAGTATTAGAATCCTCTAACTTCCTATTCAAGCAACTAAACCCAGCTACTTGAACAACCCTTAACAATCCCCTGTTTTTGAATACAATTTCAATGACAACACTTCATTCGTACCTAAAGGCTTAGAATGAATTACAACTTAATGAAAACACTAAACCAACTCAAAACATATGAGTGGTGCACAAAACAAAGCTAACAGCTTAAAAACAAACACAAACTCAATTTCTGATTTCTAAACTCTAAATCTCGTAAGTCTTGAAAGCAGCAGCACTCCTCCTTATATAGTCCTCAGTCTTGCAGCATTGTTGGGTTTTTGTAGATTGGCTACATTTTGCAAAAACATCTACTAGCCAGATGCTGGGACAGATGCGGTAGCATATGGAACAGCTTTATGTGACTTGTGGTTTTCGCGCAAGCTAGCGCTTTATATTTGTGTACGCAATCTTCCAAAAGATTTGCCTGAAGTTTATTTTCCTCTAGCTTGCTGATCAAGGCGCGTGTATCTGATTGAAGATTTGCTTGAAGTTCTATTTGCCTTGCTATTTGTTCCACAAGATATCATTCTATATTTGGAAGCTTTTTATTATTTCTAGAAGATTGGTTCAGCTGGACCGTACAATGTCCATGCTCTATTTTGAAGCCCAGACCCGTGTTATCTCAGTACTATATATTCGTGAAGGCAAACCCTAGTAGGGTAACTAAAAACCGTGTGTGTTAGCAAAGCGTGTGTTTAAGGTTTTTAGGGTTTCTTTTGTTAATTGTGAGCCTTGCTTGTATCTCCCTGATTCAAGCTAAGGACTGAGTTTGTTTTGAGTTGTAATTGTAAGCTGCTCCTAAGCTTTTAAGTACGGAGTGAGTATGTGTCATTAGAGTGTGTTTCTCTCTTGGTGTGTTTTGCGTGTTTAATTACAATACTGTGTGTGCTGTTGGTAGGAATTGAGACGGGGTCTCATATCTAGGAGTTCCTAGATAGAGTTGCCACTGGTAGGGTCTAGGTGCAAAGTCAAGTAGTGTGTCTGCGTTGGTCTTTTCACTAGAACTATAATAGTGGAATCATTCCTGGATTGGTATCCCCCAGAGTAGGAGAGTTGCTCCGAACTGGGTTAACAAACTCACGGTGTACTTTATATTTCTGCTGTGTTCCTTTTAATTTGTGCTTTGCTACGCTGCGTTATTTTAATTGTAGTTCTGAGTAGACAGGTGCTCGGACAGTTGTGCCAACATTGAGCACAGCATCTGTCAGTCAGGTTGCCAGGAATTTCAATTGGCTCAATGGATAAAGAAGGAGGACTGGTGAACAGACCACCCCTGTTGGATGGGTCGAACTATGACATTTGGAAATCACGCATGACAACATTCTTGAAATCTCTAGACAGCAGAGCTTGGAAGGCAGTGATCAAGGCATGGGTCCCTCCTAAAATAAAAGATGCGAATAATGTTGATACTGATGAGTTGAAACCAGAAGAGGAGTGGTCTACAGCAGAAGACACTGCAGCTATTGGAAACTCTAAAGCCCTGAATGCTTTGTTTAATGGTGTAGACAAGAACATGTTCAGGTTGATTAAACAATGTACTATTGCTAAGGAAGCTTGGGATATCCTAAGAACAACTCATGAAGGTACTCAAAAGGTCAAGAAGTCAAGGCTACAACTGCTAACAACACAATTTGAGAATTTGAGAATGAAGGAAGGAGAGAGTGTTCATGACTTTCACATGAATGTGCTAGAATATGCTAACACATTTGAATCCTTGGGGGAAAAGATATCCGATGAAAAACTGGTAAGCAAAATTCTCAGGTCCCTGCCTAAGAAATTTGATATGAAAGTATGTGCTATTGAGGAGGCCCAAGATATTGGAAACATGAAAGTTGATGAGTTGATTGGATCTCTTCAAACTTTTGAATTAAAGGTTAATGAAAGATCTGAAAGAAAGACAAGAACATTGCTTTCATCTCCAACACTGATGAAGATGATGTGGAGAGTAATTTAGATACTGATGAGAGCATCTCTGAAGATATTGTGTTGTTGGGCAAACAATTTAATAAAGTTGTGAAGAGGATGGACAGACGCCCTCGGACAAATGCTCCGGACAACAGTCGCAGCATCTATAAAAATGTCAACAATCAGAGGAAACCTAGAACTGATGACAAAATCAATCAAAGCAAAGGGGTGCAATGCCATGAATGCGAAGGTTTTGGTCACATCAGAACTGAGTGTGCAACTTATCTGAAGAAACAAAAGAAGGTGATGACTGTGTCTTGGACTGATGAGGATGAATCAGAAGAAGAACCTGAAACTGCAAAACATGTGAATGCCTTGACTGGAGTGTGCACATCTGACAATGAATCTAGTGATGAAGAGGTAACATATGATGAATTGGCTGATTCCTACAAGGAGCTATATCTCAAAAGTGAGGAAGTTTGTAGAACTGTAGAAAAACAAAAGAGGACCATTGCTCTCTTGCAAGCTGAGAAAGACAAACTGCTGAAAATAAACTCAGATCTCAATGATGAGGTTATCTTACTTTCTTCCAAGATTGACAATATGAACAAGCAACTGCGGATGATGAACAAAGGTACTGATGCTTTAGACGAAATTCTGGAAATAGGACAGAAACCTGGAGATTCTAAAGGAATTGGGTTTGACTACAGATCCGTGCCTCAGCAGGAACAACTACCAGTGAGACAGTTTGTGCCATCTGTTAGTACTTATGATCATATTATGTCAAGACAGATGCCCCAGCATCAGGTGAGACAACAGATATCTGGATATAGGCCCAGATCAAAAGGAAGGAATTATGGTTGGGTATGTCACTACTGTGGAAGAAAAGGTCATATCAGACCTTTCTGTTACAAATTATATGGTTACCCAGACAGGACCTATTCACCAAAACCTGATCCCACAGTAAAGGTCACCAAGAAGCAGTGGAAGCAAAAAAATGATAATTTCACAAGCAACACTGTGGATCCTAGAAAGATAGAACCAGAAGCTGATGAGATTGCTCAAATTGCTCATACATCTCTGAGAGTGTCATCCAGAAATGACTGGTACTTTGACAGTGGATGTTCCAGACATATGACTGGTGATAAAAATTACTTAACTGGTGTTAAGCCTTATGCTACAAGTTTTGTGACTTTTGGGGATGGAGCCAAAGGAGAAATAAAGGGTGTTGGAAATCTTGTGGAAGAGGGCCTACCCAAACTTGACAAGGTGCTTCTTGTGAAAGGATTAACTGCCAACTTAATTAGTATTAGTCAACTGTGCGATCAAGGAATGAAGGTCAACTTTACAAAGAGTGAATGCTTAGTTGCCAACAGTGAAGGAGACATCCTGATGAAAGGTGTTAGATCAAAGGACAATTGCTACTTGTGGGTCTCCCAAGATAAAGCAAAGTTATCTACTTGTCTAATAACCAAAGAAGATGAAGTTAAGCTATGGCACCAAAAGCTTGGACATCTGAATCTCAGAAGCATGAAGAAAGCTATTGCTGAAGGAGCCATCAGAGGTCTACCAAAACTCCAAATTCAGGAAGGAAGTATATGTGGAGAATGCCAGATAGGAAAACAGACCAAGATGCCTCACCAGAAGCTGTAACATCTGTCCACATCCAGAGTTCTTGAGCTATTACACATGGACTTAATGGGACCTATGCAAGTCGAAAGCTTAGGTGGTAAGAAGTATGCATTTGTTGTTGTTGATGATTTTTCCAGATATACTTGGATAAACTTCATTAAGGAGAAATCAGACACTTTTGAAAAATTCAAGGATCTTTGCTTACAACTTCAGAGAGAAAAGGATTGTGGAATTGTTAGAATCAGAAGTGACCATGGGAAGGAGTTTGAGAATGGTAAGTTCTCTGATTTCTGTATTTCTGAAGGAATATTTCATGAGTTCTCTGCACCCATTACTCCCCAACAAAATGGGATAGTTGAGAGAAAGAACAGGACTTTGCAAGAATCTGCCAGGGTCATGCTACATGCAAAGAAGCTGCCATTTTTCTTTTGGGCTGAAGCCATGAACACAGCCTGCTATATTCATAATAGAGTGACTTTGAGAAAAGGTACATCTACAACCTTGTATGAGCTATGGAAGGACAGGAAGCCAACAGTGAAGCACTTTCATGTGTTTGGTAGTAAGTGCTATATTTTAGCTGACAGGGAACCAAGAAGAAAGATGGATGCTAAAAGTGAAGAGGGAATTTTTCTAGGCTATTCAACAAACAGCAGAGCTTATAGAGTATACAACTCCAGAACCAAGACAGTGATGGAATCTATAAATGTTGTTGTAGATGATGAAGGTAATAATGCTGTGCCAGATGATGCGACGTTTGCCTCAGCATCTGACCTACAGGAAGAAAAGAAAGAAGATGAAGCAAGTAGTAAGGGAGATTCTGAAGTAACTAATCCAGAGAAGACTGCTCCCAACAAAGGACCATCTATCAGAGTTCAGAAAAACCACCCCATAGATCAAGTCATTGGCGATCCTAACCAAGGGATTACAACTAGAAGGAACTATGATGAGGTATCAAATTCTTGCTTTATATCTAAATTTGAACCAAAGAATGTTAAGGAAGCTCTAACTGATGAGTTCTGGATAAATGCTATGCAAGAAGAATTAACTCAGTTCAAGAGAAGTAATGTGTGGGACTTAGTTCCTAGACCAGATAATGTGAATGTCATAGGCATCAAGTGGGTTTATAAAAACAAGTCTGATGAAAATGGTACTATCACTAGAAACAAAGCTAGACTGGTTGCACAAGGATATGCTCAAATTGAAGGTGTAGACTTTGATGAGACTTTTGCTCCTGTAGCTAGGTTGGAATCTATTAGATTGTTACTTGGGATTGCTTGCATACTAAAATTCAAGTTGTATCAGATGGATGTCAAGAGTGCCTTTCTCAATGGGTACTTAAATGAAGAGGTCTATGTGGAACAGCCTAAAGGGTTCATTGATCCAAGTTTTCCTAACCATGTTTACAAACTGAAGAAAGCTCTATATGGCCTAAAGCAAGCTCCTAGAGCTTGGTATGAGAGACTTGCTGAGTTTCTAATTAACCATGGCTATAGGAAGGGAGGAAATGATAAAACCTTGTTTGTGAAAGATGAAAATGGACAGCTGATGATTGCTCAAATATATGTAGATGACATAGTCTTTGGAGGAATGTCTGACCAGATGATAGAGCATTTTGTTCAGCAAATGCAATCTGAATTTGAAATGAGTCTTGTAGGTGAGCTAAAGTTCTTTCTTGGTCTTCAAGTGAAACATATGGAAGATACTATATTTATCTCTCAAAGTAAGTATGCTAAAAGTATAGTCAAGAAATTTGGGATGGAAAATGCTGCTCATAAAAGAACTCCTGCTCCCACACATGTAAAATTATCAAAGGATGAGAAAGGTGTGGATGTTGACCAAAGCATGTATAGGAGTATGATAGGAAGTCTTCTATATCTTACAGCAAGTAGGCCAGATATCACATTTGCAGTTGGAGTGTGTGCCAGGTACCAAGCTGAACCAAAAATAAGTCATCTGACTCAGGTAAAGAGAATTCTGAAGTATGTGAATGGTACTAGTGACTATGGTATATTGTATTCTCATGGGGAAAGCACTGTGTTGTTTGGGTATTGTGATGCTGACTGGGCTGGAAGTGCAGATGATAGAAAGAGTACCTCTGGTGGATGTTTCTTTCTAGGCAACAACCTTATATCCTGGTTCAGTAAGAAGCAAAATTGCGTTTCTTTATCTACAGCTGAAGCTGAGTACATAGCAGCTGGTAGTAGTTGTTCTCAATTGTTGTGGATGAGACAGATGCTGAGTGAATACAATGTCAAGACAGATGCTATGACATTATATTGTGACAATCTGAGTGCAATTAATATCTCCAAAAATCCTATACAACATAGCAGGACCAAACACATTGACATTAGACATCATTTCATTAGAGATCTTGTTGAAGAAAAAATTGTTACTCTTGAGCATGTTGCAACTGAAGAGCAATTAGCAGATATTTTTACCAAAGCCCTTGATGCTAATCAATTTGAAAAATTAAGACGGAAGTTAGGGATATGTTTATTCGAGGAATTGTAGCAATTAATTTCTGAGGGGCGTGCAGCTATTATTTTTTCCCTCCTCAACCGCTTATTGCACGTCATTCAAGGAGGTTATTGGCAACTTGCCTTTTTCAAAACTAACGCACGCTATCATCATTGTTTCTGTCTTAACTTCTCTCAACTCCTCAACTCCTCTCTTACCGCGCACATCATCATTCAAAAATCGCCCTCTCCTCATATCTTCAAATTCAAAATCATCACCATGGCTGATTCTACCTCTCATCAAACTACGCAAGATCAAGCTGCTGAAGCCGTCATCACTGATGCGCAACCCCTCACTACTATTCTCAGCGCTCCTACTAAGAAGCGACGAACTAGGTCGTCTGCATCACGAAGGAAAACTCCTGCCAAATCTAGCAAAGCCACCTCCTCCACTGCTGTGAACACGAGGTCAAAATCGAAAGGTAAACCTTCTACCACTCCCGCTGTTCAACGAGTAGGGCTTAGCATGGATGATTTATACCTTAAGGACAATCCTTTTGTATCGACTGTTGTTGAACCAAATGTTGAACCTTCTGTCACCGAATCTGAGAATATTGCTGTTGAAAGAACTGTAGCTATGTCTGAAACCCTAGGTCCTGATAATCCTAAGGTAGATGACAAATTAGTTGGTGATTCTTCGAATTCCCCTTTTGAGCAAGATGTTACTACTGGTTCTGATGATAGGAATGTTGTTGATACGGCCGTTTCTGAGACACCTGCTATTCCTCCTGCCACAACAAAGGATGCTGTGACAGATGCTCAAGCATCTTTGTCACAAGCTCATGAGGAGCCTGATGTGGTGGTTCCAAACATATCTGGTTCTGTGAGTGTCCCTGAGAATGAGTCCTCAGAGTCTGAAGATGAAGGTACTGAGACTCAGGATGTTGTAGAAAATGCTGAGACTGTTATTTTAGACCATGCTGACACTATTGCTGTTGAGGAAGCTGTGCCTGAAGAAAGACCTCAGGAAGAGACTGGTGCTATTGGTGTTGCTCGCAGGACTAGGAGCAAATCTGACAAAAGTGCTACTATTGTTAGTGAAGGACAAAAGGATAAGAAGAAGAAAGCTGTTACTGCTGGGAAAAGGCCTGTGTATGGTCCCCCCAAGGCTGGGAGCAAGAAGGTGGCTCAAAGTGGTCACAAGAAGAAGAGCCTCAAAAGAAAAGACCCTCCCTCTAGTGACTCTGAGTTTGAGGTTGCTGAGCTTGAAGCTGCCACATCTGGTGGGGCTTCCAGAAAAACAATGAAGGGCATGAAGATACCTCTGACTATCCCTCCAGCCCCTCTTGATAATGTTTCTTTTCACTTGGAGAATGGTTCTTCTAGGTGGAAGTTTATATACCACAGAAGACTGGGTCTTGAAAGAAATCTTAAGGAAGATGTTTTCAAGTGTAAAAAGCTGGTTGATGTGTTGGAATTTGCTGGACTGATGAAGACTGTGAGAAATCTGGGTCCATGTTATGATAAGCTGGTCAGGGAGTTTTTGGTGAATGTTTCTGATGAGTGTGATGACACAAGAAACCCTGAGTATAGGAAGGTTTTTGTTCGTGGTAAGTGTGTCAACTTTTCTCCCATGGTGGTCAACGCATACCTTGAGAGATCTGCTGAGGAGACCCCTGAGCTTGAGGTCACTGAGGACACCATCTGCAAGGCAATCACTGATAACAAGATTAGGCATTGGCCAAAGCATTTGTCTTCTGCTCAACTGTCTCCCATGTATGCTGTTTTGAATAGGATCTGTGCTAATAATTGGACTCCCACCACTCACTCAAATTCTGTTGCTTCTGGGTTGGCTAAGTTCATTTATGCTGTGGGGACCAAGTCACCCTTTGATTATGGAGCCTACATCTATTATCAAGTTTTGGAGCATGCTAAATCTTTTGCTATTAAGTTTCCAATTGCTTTTCCTACCCTCCTGTGTGGAATTATTCTTCAGCAACACCCTGATATTTTGGTCAGTAGTGATGAGCCCTGCAAGAGGCCTGGTCCTATGGCTTTGGATTGCAGTCTGCTGTCTGAGACACATGATGCTGATGTAGCTGGTACTTCTGTCCGGACATCTGGTGTGCTCTCCAGAAAGCAAATGATTGCTGATCTTACTGAGACTAGTGTGGCTCTTGGAGCTAGGAAGGTGAAGATTGACAGGATCATTGCAGCTTTGAAGGCTGAAGCTGATGCTGAGGGTGAGCAGGATGAGGAAGAAGGAGGAAATATGCCTGTTGCTTCTGCTGATGCTACTGAGGATGCCTCTGATGATTCTGAGGATTTCTGATTTTATTGTCTTGTTATGATCTCTTTTGATGTACTCTTTTTGGTTTTGCTGGTGACTGGGCTATGCCCTGAATTTCTTATGCACCTTTTGTGCACTCTCTATGGTTTCTATGGTTTCTATGCACTTTCTATGAGTATGCACTATCTATTTGTCAGAATTTATGGCTAAAAAGGGGGAGTAGATTAAATGCAATGTGCATGTGCATGTGTGTAGCTTATAGCTTATATTATCTTGGCTGGTTGTGTGCTTGATGTGAAGCCTATATTATGTATGGTTACATGTGTTGAGGGGGAGTGTAGTATATGTTGAGGGGGAGTACTGGTACATGTTTTTGAGGGGGAGCTGAGCTCTTAAGTTTTTTTTCTTGGTGTGTGGGAATTTATTTTTCCCTTCTCTATGTGATTCCACTATATGAGAGTTTATTTCTCTCTAGTTGTTCTTATGAGGCTAGATGTTTGTGTTATCTGGTGCATGCCTCTGATACTACTTGCAAGTTATCTTTGTCCAATTTTCTCGCTTGGAAGTAATCTCATTATATGCTACGATATTTTCTTTCCTTGTTGTGTGCCTATGTTGATGTGAAGGAAACTTATCTGTGTATCTCCCAAGGAACTGGCTCTAGAGTGTTTTAGCCAAAATTTTGCCAAAGGGGGAGATTGTTGGGTTTTTGTAGATTGGCTACATTTTGCAAAAACATCTACTAGCCAGATGCTGGGACAGATGCGGTAGCATATGGAACAACTTTATGTGACTTGTGGTTTTCGCGCAAGCTAGCGCTTTATATTTGTGTACGCAATCTTCCAATAGATTTGCCTGAAGTTTATTTTCCTCTAGCTTGCTGATCAAGGCGCGTGTATCTGATTGAAGATTTGCTTGAAGTTCTATTTGCCTTGCTATTTGTTCCACAAGATATCATTCTATATTTGGAAGCTTTTTATTATTTCTAGAAGATTGGTTCAGCTGGACCGTACAATGTCCATGCTCTATTTTGAAGCCCAGACCCGTGTTATCTCAGTACTATATATTCGTGAAGGCAAACCCTAGTAGGGTAACTAAAAACCGTGTGTGTTAGCAAAGCGTGTGTTTAAGGTTTTTAGGGTTACTTTTGTTAATTGTGAGCCTTGCTTGTATCTCCCTGATTCAAGCTAAGGACTGAGTTTGTTTTGAGTTGTAATTGTAAGCTGCTCCTAAGCTTTTAAGTACGGAGTGAGTATGTGTCATTAGAGTGTGTTTCTCTCTTGGTGTGTTTTGCGTGTTTAATTACAATACTGTGTGTGCTGTTGGTAGGAATTGAGACGGGGTCTCATATCTAGGAGTTCCTAGATAGAGTTGCCACTGGTAGGGTCTAGGTGCAAAGTCAAGTAGTGTGTCTGCGTTGGTCTTTTCACTAGAACTATAATAGTGGAATCATTCCTGGATTGGTATCCCCCAGAGTAGGAGAGTTGCTCCGAACTGGGTTAACAAACTCACGGTGTACTTTATATTTCTGCTGTGTTCCTTTTAATTTGTGCTTTGCTACGCTGCGTTATTTTAATTGTAGTTCTGAGTAGACAGGTGCTCGGACAGTTGTGCCAACATTGAGCACAACATCTGTCAGTCAGGTTGCCAGGAATTTCAAGCATAAATAACAAACTAATCTTCTGATTTGATTTGTTACTAAAATAAGATTGGTCAAATAATGTAACAAATAAAACTGCATTAAATCTTTTAAAGATTATAACAGGAAAATACGAATTTCATATCTTTGAACCAAATCTTCAAAAAATCTTCTCCAAATAAATCAGCATTCTAGAAGCCATATGCGTGGATAAATCCTCAATAAATCTTGCAAAGATTCGCATAGAAAAACCTTGAAAATAACCAGCTTCTGATGAAGTCAACATAAGTCAACGCTGGCATCAGAACCTGAATCAGCTTCTGAAGTGCTACAGTGCATTCAGCTTCTGATGACATTTTCAGCTTCTGAATGGCTTCAAAACACAAAACTTGCAACTGAAGAAATGTTTCAAATATGGAGATGCTTCTATTCAATACTTTGGTTTTGCCAAAACATGCAGCCAACACCAAAAGACTCAACAATCTCCCCCTTTGGCAAATTTTTGGCTAAAACCATCCAAGTTCTTCAAACTCCCATAAAATCAACTCAGTACTGAAGAACTCCACAATAATACATCATAGCAATTTGTTTAGGCAGCGGATTCAGCTATGTTAAACAACAGCTTCAGCTTCTGATCATCACAATCATGGTATCAGAGCTACTGATCAACTCCTGATCATCACAAATACTCCCCCTGAAGCTTCTCAAACAAAAACAAACACTCCAGCTTCACAACACTCCCCCTGCAACTCTGCAACTCAGCATACATCAAACTCCCCCTTACTTCTGAATTTATGGTATCTGAGCGTATCAGAAGCACACTTCAGGAGCTGAACACAATTGTTCTTCAGGACCACACTTCAGGATCACAGAAACACTCAGGACCATAACAATCTTGTACTCCCCCTGAGACACATACTCCCCCTCAATAACATCTTGACAGCTCTTGTTATATTGGTTCTGAACTCTGAGCTTCACAAATAACTTCTGAACAACACTAAAATCTGAATTTGAACTAATTCTGAGCAGCAACATTTTGCATAAGATTTTTGGTATCAGAGCCATTTTTGGTATCAGAGCCAACACATTACATAAGATTTTCTCCCCCTTTTTAGCCACAAAATTCTGACACACCTCAGACTTCAAATAGGGAATAAAATCAAAACAGGTAACACAGATCCTTGAGACCATATCAGATTCAGACTCAGGTTCAGGATCACACGTAGCATAGGCACAACTGGCAGGTACTCTATCTTCCTCACATCCAGTTTGCAGTAATTGCTATAACTCTTCATGCAAACACACACCTAACTTGCTCCTTAAGTTTTCAAACTGTTTAGCATCCAAGGCCTTTGTGAATATGTCAGCAATTTGATCTTCAGTAACCACATGTTCCAACTGAACAATTTTGTCCTCCACAAGATTTCTGATAAAATGGTGTCTGATATCTATGTGTTTTGTTCTGCTGTGCTGAATAGGGTTCTTAGAGATATTAATAGCACTCAGATTGTCACAAAATAGGGTCATGGTTCCTTGTTTAATGTTGTATTCCTCCAGCATTTGTTTCATCCACACCAGTTGTGAGCAACTACTCCCAGCAGCAATGTACTCAGCTTCAGCAGTTGACAATGAAACACAATTTTGTTTCTTGCTGAACCAAGAAATTAAGTTATTTCCCAAAAAGAAACAACCTCCTGAGGTGCTCTTCCTGTCATCAGCACTTCCAGCCCAGTCAGCATCACAAAATCCCATTAACTCAGAACTTGAACTATGTGAATACATGATTCCATAGTCACTTGTGCTATTCACATACTTCAGGATCCTTTTAACTTGTGTCAGATGACTCATCTTAGGATCAGCTTGATATCTTGCACAAACTCCAACAGCATAAGTGATATCAGGTCTACTTGCAGTTAAATACAATAAGCTCCCTATCATGCTTCTGTACTGACTTTGATCAACTGAAACTCCATGTTCATCTTTGGTCAACTTCAGATGAGTAGCAGCTGGTGTCTTCTTATGACCAGCTGATTCCATACCAAACTTTTTCACAATATTCTTGGCATATTTACTCTGAGAAATGAAGATTGTATCTTCCATTTGCTTGACTTGTAATCCAAGAAAATACGTCAGTTCACCAACTAAACTCATTTCAAACTCTGATTGCATTTGCTGAACAAACAGATTGACCATCTTCTGAGACATCCCTCCAAACACTATATCATCCACATAAATCTGAGCTATCATCAGACTCCCATTTTCATCTTTCACAAACAAAGTCTTATCAGAACCTCCTTTTCTGTAACCTTGAGCCACAAGAAACTGAGTCAGCCTGTCATACCATGCCCTTGGTGCTTGCTTCAATGGATATAAAGCCTTCTTTAACTTTTACACATGTTCTGGAAACTTAGGATCCACAAAACCCTTAGGCTGTTCAACATATACCTCTTCTTGCAAATATCCATTCAGAAATGCACTCTTCACATCCATCTGGAATAATTTGAACTTGAGAATGCAGGATACACCCAACAGTAGTCTTCTGGACTCTAGTCTGGCCACAGGTGCAAAGGTCTCATCAAAGTCAAGTCCCTCAACTTGACTATAACCCTGAGCAACCAACCTTGCCTTGTTTCTGACTACAGTACCATTTTCATCTGTTTTATTCTTGAATATCCACTTAGTCCCAATCACATTCAGCCCTTCAGGTCTTGGAACTAGATCCCACACTTCACTCCTTTTGAATTGATTCAACTCATCTTGCATTGCTTCAATCCAAAATTCATCAGTTAGGGCTTCTTTCACATTTTTAGGCTCAACCTTTGACACAAAGCATGAATCAGTAGCAGCAGTATCTGATCTCGTGGTTCTGACACCTTGATCTAAGCTTCCAATGATTAAGTCTTTAGGACGATCCTTCTGAACTCTAATTGATGGCCCTTTACCATTTGGAACTTGATCTGGTTGATCTTCTGCTTCTTCAGATTCTGAATGCTTTTCTGCTTCTGAAGTTTGTTCTTCTGAGGCTTCAGACTCTGGAACAACTTCAGGCTCATTCTTTTCATTCTCAGCAGACAAATCATCAATAACCACATTTATGGACTCTATCACAACCTTGGTTCTGGAATTAAACACCCTATAAGCTCTGCTGTTCACTGAATAACCCAGGAATATGCCCTCATCAGACTTAGGATCCAGTTTTCTTCTATTCTCTCTGTCAGCCAAGATATAGCATCTGCTCCCAAAAATATGGAAATATTTCACAGTTGGCTTCCTCCCTTTCCACAATTCATACAGAGTAGATGTTGTTCCCTTTTTCAAAGTGACTCTATTGTGTATGTAACATGCTGTGTTCATTGCTTCAGCCCAAAACATATATGGCAGCTTCTTAGCATGCAGCATAACCCTTGCACATTCTGCTAAAGTCCTGTTCTTCCTCTCAACTACACCATTTTGCTGAGGTGTGATAGGTGCAGAAAACTCATGCTTTATACCTTCAGAAGCACAGAATTCTGAAATGCTCTTGTTTTCAAATTCTTTGCCATGATCACTTCTGATTCTGATAATCCCACTGTCCTTCTCTCTTTGTAGTTGAATGCACATCTCTTTAAAGACTTCAAAAGTGTCAGATTTTTCTCTAACAAAGCTGACCCATGTATATCTAAAGTAGTCATCTACCATTACGAATGCATATATTTTTCCTCCAATACTCTCAACTTGCATAGGCCCCATTAAATCCATATGAACAAGTTCTAGTACTTTAGTAGTTACCTGGTGAACTAATCTGGGATGAGACTTTCTTGTTTGTTTTCCAATTTGACAATCACCACAAACATTGTCCTCATTGATCTTCAGATTAGGTACACCTCTGATAGCTTCAGTACTTAGGATTTTTTTCATGCCTTTCATATGCAGATGTCCCAGTTTCTGGTGCCAGAGCTTGACTTCTTCTTCTGAGCTCATAAGACAAGAAGTCAAACTTCTTTCTTCTTCAGAAACCCACAAATAACAATTGTCTTTGGATCTGCAGCCTCTCATCTGAATCTTATCTTCCTGATCAGTAACAATACACTCTAGTTTGTTAAAATTAACCTTCAATTCTTGATCACAAAGTTGGCTAATACTGATCATATTAGAGGTTAATCCTTCCACCAGTAGCACATCATTAAGTCTGGGCAAACCTTCTTTGATCAAATCACCAATACCCAGAATCTGACCTTTTACACCATCTCCAAATGTCACATAACTTCTGGAGTATGATCTGATATTGCTCAGTAGCTTCTTCACACCAGTCATGTGCCTTGAACACCCACTATCAAAATACCAGTCTTCTTTAGAGGTGGCTCTTAATGAAGTATGAGCAATCAGGCCTACATTCTGAACCTTAGGTTTCCACACCTTCTGAACACTGTGTCTGGGTGCAGCTGGTTGCACTCTTCTATATTGGAAGTGTTCACGGTAACCATACAATTTAAAGCAGAATGGTTTGATATGCCCTTTCTTTCCACAATGATGACAGATCCAAGGATGATTTCTCCTCCTTCTGTTTCTGAAAAATTTCTGGGGTTGCTTCTGAGGTAGCATCTGAACATGCTTTTGACCTTGCATCTGAGGTCTCTTCTGAGCTTGCTTTTGAGGTCTCATCTGACTATGCTTCTAACCTTGCATCTGGGCTCGCTTTTGAGGTCTCTTCTTTGATGTTCCAGCCATAGAATCATGAGTTTGAGTAGCAGGAACAAAACTCATCTGTTTAGGAATCTGAGTCTGATCAACAAAACCTAAACCAGTTTTTCCTTGTTGCTGATTCCCCAAAATGTCCTCCAACTTATCAGTAGCAGAGTTCAACATCTTCACTTGCTTCTTCATTTGATCAAGTTGGGAGTTCAGTTGGTTCACTTCTTCTTTTAAATCTGAATTCTGCACTAACAGTTCACCTTTTTCAGCCTCCAGTTGAAGAATAGTCTCCTTCTGATCCAAAACTTGTTTGCAAACCTCAGCACTTCTGGTATACAGCTTCTTGTAGTTATCAGCTAGTTCATCATATGAGGTTTTAGCAGCTTCAGACACATATGAGGCTTCAGACTCTGAGTCAGACTCTGAAAAGGTTTCAGACTCTAAAACAGGTTCCTTCTTTAAGATAGCTCCTGACCTTACTACAAGACCAGTATCACACATACCAGATTCACTATCATCATCTTCTTCAGAACCATCATCAGACCATGCAACAGCTAGACTCTTCTTCTGTTTCTTAAGAAAAGTAGGACATTCAGATTTGATATGCCCATAGCCCTCACACTCATAGCACTGCACACATTTGTCTTGGTTACTTTTCTCCTCAGACTTGGTCTTCTTCTCATCAGTTTGTTGCTTTTTGTTATTGAATCTGAAATTCTGACCTTTGGCTTTGGCTTTTCTGTTAACATTCTTCAGAATCTTGTTGAATTGTTTTCCCAGCAACACTAGAGCTTCTGATAAGTCATCCTCATCAGACTCTTGCTGATCATCAGCTTCAGCATTCACAGTAAAAGCTATACCTTTCCCTTTCTTATCAGGCTGTTTGCAGAATGCAGTCTCAAAATTTAACAAAGACCCAATCAGCTCCTCAACCTTCATAGCAGAAATATCATGAGCCTCTTCAATTGCAGTGACCTTCATGTCAAATCTTCTGGGCAGGGACCTGAGGATTTTCCTTACTATCTTTTCATCAGTCATCTTTTCTCCAAGAGAATCAAAAGAATTTGCCATGTCCAGCACATTCATGTAAAAATCTTGAATAGATTCATCTTCCTTCATCTTCAGGTTCTCAAATTTGGTGGTCAGCAGCTGCAATCTGGACATCTTCACTTTAGTAGTTCCTTCATGAGTTGTCTTTAAAATTTCCCAGGCCTCCTTTGCAACAGTACATTGTTTGATAAGTCTGAACATGTTCTGGTCCACACCATTAAAGATTGCATTCAAAGCTTTTGAATTTCCCAGAGACAAGTCATCTTCAGCTCTGGTCCACTCCTCTTCAGGCTTCAAAACTCCAGTTTTGTTACCATCTTTGTCCAAAACCTCAGGATGTTCCCAGCCTTTTATCACAGCTTTCCAAGTCCTGCTGTCAATAGACTTTAGAAAAGCATACATCCTTGACTTCCAATACTCATAGTTTGTGCCATCTAGTAGGGGTGGTCTATTGACATATCCTCCTTCCCTATCCATGCTTGCCAGATATTAACTCCTCTGGATCTCACCCAATTTACAGGCAGGGTGCCTGCTCTGATGCCAATTGAAATTCTGGCCAGGCAATACTTAAGAGATAAACGCAGGTTCTGAACCAACAGGTTCTGAACAGAACTTAGCACAATATAAAAGCAGATAAACAGCAGAAAAGTAAAGTGCAGGAAAGCTAAAAACACACAAGGTTTGTTAACCCAGTTCGGAGTAAACACCTCCTACTCTGGGGGATACCAATCCAGGAAGGAAATCCACTATAGGATTTAACCCAAAGACTCAAGACACTGACTCCCAGTTCCCATCCTTAGCAATTAAACTCCTCCTAGTCAGACTTCTACCCAACTCTGAGTATTCGAATCCTCTAACTTCCTATTCAAGCAACTAAACCCAGCTACTTGAACAACCCTTAACAATCCCCTGTTTTTGAATACAATTTCAATGACAACACTTCATTCGTACCTAAAGGCTTAGAATGAATTACAACTTAATGAAAACACTAAACCAACTCAAAACATATGAGTGGTGCACAAAACAAAGCTAACAGCTTAAAAACAAACACAGACTCAATTTCTGATTTCTAAACTCTAAATCTCGTAAGTCTTGAAAGCAGCAGCACTCCTCCTATATAGTCCTCAGTCTTGCAGCATAAATAACAAACTAATCTTCTGATTTGATTTGTTACTGAAATAAGATTGGTCCAATAATGTAACAAATAAAACTGCATTGAATCTTTTAAAGATTATAACAGGAAAATACGAATTTCATATCTTTGAACCAAATCTTCAAAAAAATCTTCTCCAAATAAATCAGCATTCTAGAAGCCATATGCGTGGATAAATCCTCAATAAATCTTGCAAAGATTCGCATAGAAAAACCTTGAAAATAACCAGCTTCTGATGAAGTCAACATAAGTCAACGCTGGCATCAGAACCTGAATCAGCTTCTGAAGTGCTACAGTGCATTCAGCTTCAAATGACATTTTCAGCTTCTGAATGGCTTCAAAACACAAAACTTGCAACTGAAGAAATGTTTCAAATATGGAGATGCTTCTATTCAATACTTTGGTTTTGCCAAAACATGCAACCAACACTAAAAGACTCAACAGATTCATTCTGACTGAATGCTGATCTGGTCTTTCTTGGACTGTTCTTGTTTCCAATGATCAACTCTTCAGGATGTGAAGACTTGTACTTGAATGTGGTTCTGGATGGATTTGCTTCTGAAGAATCATTAAGGGCTTGTTCAGAACCATTTTGATCTTGATTGGCTTCAGGAGGAGTGACAGCATCTGAGAGTTTTTCAGCTTCTGCAGTATTTTCAGCTTCTGGACTTTCTTCAGACTCAAAACTCTGTTCAGGTTCTGAAGGATCCACTGAGAGCCTTGTATCTGCAAAACTCTACAACTCCATTTTGTTGTGGAGTTCTAGGAGAAGAGAACTCATGGAGAATTCCATGATCTTCATAAAAATTTTCAAATGGTTCATTTTCAAATTCACCACCATGATCACTTCTAACTTTTAAAATTTTCAAATCATTTTCATTTTGTACTTGTTTGCAGAATTTGTTAAACACATCATATGTTCATTTTTGGTTCTAAGGAATTTAACCCAAGTCCACCTACTGTAATCATCAACAATTACTAACCCATATTTCTTCCCATTGATTGATGCTGTTCCAATAGGACCAAACAGATCAATGTGAAGCAGTTCTAAAGGTCTTGAGGTAGAAACAATGTTTTTGGATTTAAAAGAGGTTTTGCAATTTTTCCTATCTGGCATGCTCCACAGAGAGCATCTGAGTGATAGTCAATGTTTGGCAGGCCTCTGACCAGTTGCAACTTGCTAAGCTTAGAGATGAGTCTCCAATTTGCATGTCTCAACCTTTTGTGCCATACCCATTTCTCATCACTCACATACAGAAGGCAAACTACCTTCTGTTCAACCAGTTCTGGAAAATTAATTTTATAAACATTGTTTTTCCTATTTCCTTTGAACACAACAGATTTATCTTTGTTGTTGATTACAGTGCAAGTGTTCTTATTAAACAGGACATCATAACCACTGTCACATAATTGACTTATGCTAAGTAGGTTATGTCTTAGTCCATCTACCAACTGGGCATCATCAATGGACAGGGAATAATTACCTATCTTACCAGTACCAATGATCTTTCCTTTCTGATTTCCTCCAAACCCCACAGTTCCTCCCTCTTTCATGACCAGGGTTTGGAACATAGACATTTCTCCTGTCATATGACGCGAGCAGCCACTGTCCAGGTACCAAGACCTTTCCTTTTCTTTGGATGTTAAGCATATCTGCAAGAGAAATTATTTCAGACTTAGGTACCCATATTTTTATGGGTCCTCTTTGGTTAGTCTTGAAAGGATAAGGTTTCTTTTGCACCTTTGGTCTGACATTTTGAGGTTTTTAAATGTTTTGAATAGACTGGTTTAGAATTTTTTTAAGATTTCATAAACACAGTCTTATTAAAATTTGAGTTTGAATTTTTCAGATTATGAGACTTTCTTGTCTTAGGTTCTGAACTCTTCAGACTTTGAACCTTTTCAGATTTAAAGTCTGTTTTCCTCATAGTCTTAGACTTAAAATCTTTTGGTTTAGTCTTTGGCAAGATTTCAGATTTTGCCTTCATCTTTCCCTTAGATTCAGAAGTTTTAGATTCTGAGTTGTTCAGAACCTTAGGTCTCGCAGTCTCATTTTCTGAAGGATTAAGTTTTTCAGAACTGTCAGAAGCAGGCACAAAACACACCTCAGTGCCTTTTATAATACTTTAAGAACAGGATGGTATTTTTGATTCATTTGAATGATTGAATGAATCATTTTTGAAACCAATACCTTCACCTCTGTTTCTGTTAATGTTATAAATCATAGAAGCAACCTTACTTCTATTGATTCCAGTTAAAATAAAATCCTGAAGAGCAATTTCTTGTTCATTTGGAATTTCTTCAGGTTTCTTATGAGCCACTTCTCTGAGTTCTCTAACTTCTTCATCAATCTCATTGATGTGATTTTGAAGTTTGAAATTCTCCTCAGTCAGCAAGTTAAGTTTATTTTTCAAAGATTTTAGTTGACTTAACTTGCTTTTGAGGTGGTTCATAAGATCTTTAACTGTTTCAATAAGTTCATAACGTGTAAGTTCAGAATATACCTCATCTTCATTATCAGAGTCTGAACATGATTCTGCATCAGAGAATGCTGTTGCCATAAAAGCCATATTTGCTTCCTCTTCATCATCTTTGTCAGATTCACAATCATTGTCAAGATCATCCCATGATGCCATAAGACTCTTCTTGAGTTTGTTTCTGAAGTTGCTTGATTTAGAGCTGGTTTTCTTTGATTTCTCTTTTGACTTGTCCTTCTGAAGTTCAGAACATTCAGCAATGAAGTGACCAGGCTTCTTGCAGTTGTAGCAACCCTTCTGATCTTCCCTCTTGGAACCAGATCCTTTGAAGTTGCTGCTTCTGTTAGAAAATTTCTTTTGTCTTTTCATTAAGTACTGAAATCTTTTAGAAAGCATTGCAAGTTCCTCAACATCTGAATCTTCTTCAAAATTTCCCTCAGAAGATTCTTCAAAAGATTCAATAGCTTTGAGAACTTTTGATGACTTTCCTTTAGATTTCAGTGCTATGGACTTAGACTTTCTAACAGAATCATCTTCATTAAGTCCCAGTTCATGCACTTTGAGTGAGCTTATAAGATCTTTAATACTTAGAGTATTTAGATCTTTAGCTTCCTCAATAGCAGTCACTTTGGGTCTCCATTTAGATGGCAGACTTCTAAGGATTTTATTAACATGATCAGCAGTAGTATAGCTTTTCTTCAGAATCTGAAGTTCAGAAACCAGAGTCTGAAATCTTGAGAACATAGTCTCAGTATTTTCATCCTCTTTCATTCTGAACAGCTCATACTGCTGAACCAGAGTATTTGCTTTTGCTTCTCTGACCTTCTTGTTACCTTCATAGTTAGAGCAGAGAGAGGTGAAGATGGCTTTAGCTGTTGACTTATCAATCAGCTTTTGATACTCACTATGAGGTAGAGAATCCACAATGATACCTCTAACATTGTGATGCTTTCTGTAGATCTTTCTTTCAGCATCAGAAAGACCTCTTCTGTTAGTAGCCACTCCTTCTTCATCAATTGGAATAGATATTCCATCTTCTATGATATCCCATAAGGAGTCATCAATTCCAATGATGTGACTGTACATCTTGCTTTTCCACCATGAGAATTTCTCAGGATCACCAATAAACATTGAAGGTTTATTGTGTGAACGAGATTGCTTTTCACCTGTACCATAGTCATATGATACAGAAACACGATTTCTAGGAGAGGGTGGAGGGGAACTATTGGATGACATGTTTTTCTCAGGATCTTATATTGACTCACTGTTAGGTGATTGAATATCATAACCAGAGCTCTGATACCAACTGAAGGTGAGAAAAACACACAAGAAGGGGGGGTTGAATTGTGTGGGCTATTTCTTTTCTATCTCAAAAACTATGTTTAGTTCAGAATCAGATGTTGATCAGATTCTGAAACTATTTCAGAGTTGTTTGCAGCGGGTAAAGTAATTGAGAGAGAGAGATAGAGAGATAGACACATCAGATTATCCTGGTTCCTTCCACAACCCGGAAGTAGTCCAGTCCCCTTGTTACTTACAAGAGATTTTCCACTATAATCACAAAGATTACAATTGCTCAAGCACAAAGCAAGAGACTTCCTATTGCTCAAACACAAAGTAAGAGACTTCTTTTGCTCAAACACTAAGTAAGAGACTTCCTATTGCTCAAACACTAAGTAAGAGACTTCTTTGCTTAGACACACAGTCTAAGACTTTGAATCAAACAGATTTTACACAGAAATGAGTTTGAGTTTGAACACTTGATATACAATCAGTGGTGTTCACAAAATACAACACAAATTTAAGACTCTAAACTTAAGAAATTCTAAGATAAGAAGTTTGTAAGAATTTCTAAGTTGTTTTTGGTGACTTTTGAATTTGACAGTTTTGTGTTCAGTAAAACAGAGCACATAGTTTCAGTCTTTGAGTTTCTTGAGTCTTGGTTTTTCTTCTTCAAATCTTCAATGCTTTATAGAGGATTCAAGAGCTGTTGGAAGAAGCCAGTTTTAGCAAAAGAGTCGTTGCACTAGAAGCTACATCCAGCATTTAATTCATCCCTGTCATTGTGTGCGTAAACCAGAAAACAGAGCACACCAAATTTGAATTGTTTCCTTAAAAGCCGGCTACGTGTTTCTTCCAAGGAGGCAATTGTTGCATTGAGCTGTTCTGACTGTACAGTGCTTTACTGTTGATAGTGACAGTTGCTTTTCCTTAAACTCAGACTTCAGAAGCTTCTCTTCAGAACTGGCTTCAGGCACTGTTCATCAGACGCAGTCTTCAGAAGCACTGTTCATCAGACGCTGCCTTCAGAAGTTGGTCTTCAGACGCACCCTTCAGACGCACTGTTCATCAGACGCACTGTTCATCAGACGCACCCTTCAGACGCACTCTTCAGACGCTGATTTTCTTCAGCCTTGCAACACAAGCTTCTATGCTTTCCTTCTTGCTCTTAACTTGTTCTTTCATAACCAATGTTAGATACCAGACTTTAAGTACATGGTTCTGCACACTTAGAATTAAGCATTAACAATTCCAATTTTCTTTTTAACACTTTGTTATCATCAAAACCCAAAAGAGAGTTGTTCATACATTTTGTTCCAACAAATTTTTATACTTAATCATTTTACATCAACTGAGCCTATTATATTTAACAGTATACCATGAAATTAGCAAACATTACTATGAACTAAGTCTTTATATTCATAATCCTTCACAAAATAAAGTCTTTATATTCATAATGTTAGTGACATGTCTAAGAGTGTCAGACAAATTTGGTAGTTTACTTAATTTTTTTATAACAACTTAACCTTTACCCTTTCACCATCTCTTTCAAACAATTACAAAATTTCAACCGTGTGTTTGTGTCTTTATTAAACTCTTAAATCCAAATCAAACACAAAAACCATAACCATAATTATTATGGATGTTAACACAAACACTGACAAGACAACATCGATAATAATTTAAAAAAATGACATAATTCAATTTAATTATTTTTTTCCAATTTCATATATAAGTAAATATTTTTTTTAAATTCATTAAATAACTGATGTATCTAATCTATAATATAGATCAAATATATTTATTATTCAATAAGTCTGAAAAAAAATCTTTGCTTTTTTTTTGAGGAATTTTTTTTTTTTTTGCTTATATATGAGATCAAATAAATATTAGTGTTGTGTGAGATACACCAATGCAACATTAATATCCGATTATTAGAGGTGTCAAATAGGCTGGCCCGGCTCGGCCGATGGGCCAATGTATATAATTGGGCTGGGCCAGCCCGGCCCGACTGAATAATGGGCTGTAAAATTTGAGCCCGGTCCGGCCCTAGCATGGAACAGTGGCCCGATGGGCCGGCCCGGCCCGTATTTCAATTTTTTTAAGTTATGAAATGTACAACAAAAAACTACTTTTTTTTTACAAACACACCAAAAGGATTAATAACACAAACAATAAATTGTAGTACGCTAGGGATAAACATTCACCAAACCTTAAATAATAAAATATTATGAGTCTAGCAATTCAAAATAAATTAACAAAAGAAATTATAGTATATGAGAAGTGAGAACTTGGTTCAAAATGACAATTTAAAATGAGTCTAACAATTCAAAATGTTATGAGTTCATTGAACGGTTCAAAATGACTAAAAAGTGAGATACATTAGGGTTTATTGTTGGACTTTGACCTAAAAATAAGTTGGATTTTTTCTAAAAAAAAAATTATAGTATACTAAAATAATTTTTTTAATTAAATTTTTTTATATTTATTTTAAATGGGCCGGCCCAAAGCTCGATGGGCCAGCCCGACCTGACCCGTGTTTTAAATTGGGCTGAATGGAATGGGCCAAAAAGGCCCAGTTGTTTTTTGGCCTGACTTTTTGAGGCCCGGCCCGGCCCAAAAAATGGGCTAATGGGCCTGACCCGTTAGCCCGACCCATTTTTGACAGCTCTACCGATGATGTTGAAAAAAGTAAATATTGTAAACACATCATGTAATATAAACTATTGTTTTTATTTTTAAGAATGTTAACGAGTGTCCCGGAAACACTTTTAAGATCAATAAATATTACTAATTCAATAATACTTTTTTTTCATGAAAATACGTGTATCTAATACATTGAAAATTAAAATATTTGACATTTTTAAACAATATTTTATTCATTTAAAATTTTTAAAGATTGTCTCGAGAACATTTGTTAGCAAACTTTTTTTATACTTCAGTTTTTTAGCTTTTGATTTATGGTCGTACTTTCAATAATGAAATCATCTTTTACCGTAAAAAATATGTTAAATTACCCTAACAGTCCTTTAAGTTATTTAATTGTAACAAATTGATCATTTAAATTTTTTTTTGTATCACTTACGTTCTTTAAGTTATTTAATTGTAACAAGTTAGTCCTTTAAGTATTTTGTGTAACATTTAGGTACTTTAAGTTATTTAATTGTAACTTTTAGACCCCAAATAACTTAAATTATTAAGATCTAAAATACACCAAATTGTTACGGTTAAATAACATAAAAGACCTAATTGGTACGGAAAAAACTTAAAGGACCAACTTATTACAATTAATTAACATAAATGATCTAAGTGGTAAGAAAAAACGTAAAGAACCAATTTGTTACAATTAAATAACTTAAAGGACCTCCGGTGTAATTTAGCATAAAAAATAAAAAATAAAGATCAAATCCACTTTTTGCATTAGTAAAAAAAGAAAATGTTACCAAAACTCTTAGAAACTCTTACAAACTTATCATCTTAGAATTTCTTAAGTTTAGAGTCTTAAACCTGAGTTGTATTTTGTGAACACCTTTGATATTTGATCAAGTGTTCAACACAAACTTATTTTCTGTTGTAAAATCTGTTTGAACCCAAAGTCTCTAGCCTGCGTGCTGAGCAAACAGAAGTCTCTTTACTTTGTGTAGTGAACAACTAGAAGTCTCTTAGCTTTGTGCTTTGAGCAGAGAAGTCTCTTAACTTTGTGTTTTGAGCATAGAAGTTTCTTAACTTTGTGTTTTGAGCATATAAGTCTCTTGCTAAGTGCTTGAGCATTAGAAGTCTCTTAACTTTGTGTTTTGAGCAATTGTAATCAGTTGATTATAGTTCAAATCTCCTGTAAGTAACAGGGGGACTAGACTACTTCCGGTTTGTGGAAGGAACTAGTATAAAAACCATTGTGTCTCTCTTTCCCTTTCTCTCTTTTACTTAATCCGCTGCATAAAAACTCAGAAAAAGGTTCAGAATCTGATTCTGAACTTAAACATAAGTTTTGTGAAAGAAAAAGAATTTACCCACACAATTCAACCCCCCCCCCCCTCTTGTGTGTTTTTTCTCACCTTCAGAGGAGTCCGGTGATTAGCCTCAGATAGGAATTTTCACCGGTTATCAGGGAAATGTGCTTCGGGGTTACTCCACTCGGGGGCATTCCATAAAATGAACTCAGATAATAATGTTTGTTACACGCTAACATCTAACATAATATGTGTCGCGGTGATTTTTGGATATCAAGCTATTAATTAGCATTGACTCGCATTTTTAGTTCACCACCGATCTTTTATTTTTCGGAGAAAAAGGGAGAAAGTTCGAAAAACCCTATTTTTTTAGAGAGATCAAGGTCCGGGGGTTGGTTACGCAAAGGGAAGGTATTAGCACCCTAAACGTCTATAGTACTCTATAGGAACCTCTTGTTTTTATTATCTTTATGCTAAATTGATTATTTGTTTTGTAAATAAAGGCTTAAGTGTAAAAGGGACTAAAGTGATGAGTTTAAAAAAGAAAGAAAATGTTTTTGTTATTTTGTTGATTTGGAAAGACAAAGTCTTTTGCCTACATACCCGAATGGGATCAAAATCATGTAGTTCGGGGTAAAAAGCCGAGTGATTTGGTTTTGATTGATTTTAAAGTTTTGAAAAAAAAATTTAAGAAAGATAAGAAGCCGAAAGGCATCGAAGAATGAAAAGAGAAGTGAGTTTGATTGCTTTTAAATTGAAAAAAAAGGTTTGAAATAATTAAAATTGATTGAAATTGTTTATGAAGAAAATGTAGGGATTAATTGACTTGAAAATGAAATTTGATTGAGAAAAGATTGTTTTGGCTTTTTGTTTTTTTTGAAATGTTTTTGGTTTTTGATTAAGTTAATTAACTAAAATAAACTAAGTGGTAGTCGAAATAAACTAAGCGCGGGAGTTTTCTCACAAAGACGTTGAATCAAAGTGAGATCCCCTTTTCCTCGGATATGTTCGTTACTTTTATCGTTTTTCGACATAAAACGGAATAAATAAATGTGTGTGCCGGTGCAACATTCTCGTTTATATTTACATTGGACCTAGATACATTCTAATGGAAATAAAATAAATGACAAAAATAAAATAATAAAATAAAATTGCAATTGCATTAAAGTAAATATGCTAAAAAAGAAATAAAATAAAAAAAATGCATGAAATGCAAAACAATAAATAAATATGGTGCATAAAATAAATAAAGAAAATAAGAATGCAAGACATAAAATAAATATGATACATAAAAATAAAAATATGCAAGACAATAAAATAAATATGATGCATAAAATAAAAAAAGGAAATAAAATGCAAGCCATAAAGTAAATATGGTGCTGGAAATTAAAAATGCAAGACATAAAATTAAATATGGTGCATAAAATAAAAAGAAAGTAAAAAATGCAAGACATAAAATTAAATATGGTGCATAAAATAAAAAAGTAAAAATGCATGATGTACTGAAAATAAAAAATAATAAAAATAAAAAATGCATGAAAAGAAAAAAGATAGACAAATAAAAGAAAATAGAAGAAAGAAAAAGAAGGGGAAAAGATAGAGAGAAAAGGGGGTGCAGTAGCAAAATGGAGGGTGCATAAGAGAAGTCAGAAAGGGATGAGGCAGATGGGAGTGGGCCGGCGCTGGCCTGTGGTTACTGGGCCTGGCTGGGTTTTAATTTATAAGCAAAAAATCAGAAAAAATCCCACATTTCCTTCTCCCTTTCCTCTCTCTTCTTCTTCTCTCTAGGAAAAGCTCCAACCTCTCTCTAAACAAAGGGGCCGCCGGAAAACAGTTTCCCGGCGCGGTGGCCGGCCAGCCATGGGGGCGGCGCCGCCGCGCCGGAGTACCCAAACTCTTTCTTTTTTTAAAATTTTTTACAGTTTTAGTGATCCTTTTCTCTATACTTCTCCAATTTCAACTTAGATTTTCGAAATTCCTTAAGAAAAGGCTTAGATCTAGGTTTGAAATCTAAAAAAAAAACTACCTTATTATGGTGTTTGGGTTCGGTTGCGCCTTGCTTGGGTTCGGTTGTGACTGGATTTGTTGAGTTTTATGGTTGTTTATCGTGATTGTGGTTATGATTTGGTTATGGCCGATTGGTGGGAGGAGGGTTGTACGTGGTTTGAGGGAGATTGTGGGAGGAGGGTTGTACGTGAGTTGAGGGAGATTGTGGGTGGCTGAGCCGCGTGTGTTTATGGAGGTAGAGTGGCTGATTTGAGTTGTGGTGTGGTGGTTCGTGAGATTTTGGGAGGTGGTGCGCGTTGGTGTGATGGTATGGAGAGGTGATGGAGGCCGTGAGTTGTTGTGTTGTTGGGAGGGAGATGGAGGCCGTGAGTTGTTGTGTTGTTGGGAGGGAGATGGAGGCCGTGGGTTTGGTGGTGAGAGAGGGGTGTTCTTGGTTTTGTGATTTTGTGTGTGGGGAAAAGAAAAGGATTAGGGTTTTTGGATGACTTTTGGGTGGCCGGATTTCACTGTTTTTCACTGTTGTTAGCACTGTGCATTAACTGCACTATTTAAAGGATCAAAACTAGGGTTTGTGTAATTTTTATGGACCAAAATGCCCTTGGGGTGTCTGGACAGCAAAGGATCAGATGAAAATAATATAAAACAATTAAATAATAATATTAAATAAATAAAAACGAAAATAAAAATAAAAAAATAACCATAAAATAAATAATAATAAACTAACAAGATTCAAAAAAATAAAAAATTAATAATAGTAATGAAATGGTCGCCTTTGGAACAAAAATGAGGTATTTTAAAATACCTCTCTGCCGAAATTTCGTCTGAAAGGACGAAAATTCTCTGCTTTCAAAAGACGATTAAAACGAGTCGAAATTGGGTCAAAAATGGGGTATGACAATATGTATCAGTTTATACTTTATTATGTTATCAGGCAGTAATACCATCAGGCAGGTATCAGGTGGTGATCTTAGGTATCCCCTCGATCACCAAGTTATCAGGATATAGTCTAGTTTTAGGACCAGACAGTTATCAGGTTCAGGCAGGTATAAACCCTTTATGGGTAAGGTTAAAGCTTGGCGATCATAGGATTCCCGAGTTTGCCAAAAGTAGGCATGGCGACCCTAGGTTCCCTGAGGTTGCCAACAGTAGGTTGGGCTGGAGCTCACTGAGACATTATGTCTCATCCCATTCCTTCTGATGCAGGTTCACAGGTTGCACGCAGCAAGGGTAAGGAGAAAGCTTTGGACTGATCGTGTTGGTTTCTATTTGTTCTCAGTTAACCTGTATACAGATGTTGTATTATGATGTGTAATACCAGAGATGTTATGTATATTATTCAGATAAACTTTTTGTATTGTAAATTAATGCATCCAGTACGAAATTTAATACTCCTATAAGATCCTAGACAATCTTTATATGGGTGTTACAATTTTAGCCATACTTTTTCTCCATTGCGTGCAACAAACAAAAACTTATTTGATCACTCTTTATAGTAAAAAATCATGCCCTGTTTACATCAACTAAATATTTTTTGACACTTAGAAAATTGGAAAAGCCTTCCTATTATATTAGAGTATATAAAAAATGTCTCTTAGGTTTGCCGATATCATGTGTCTATTTCTTCAGCTCACTCAAAAGGTAAAGGATCTAACATAACAAGTTTTTACAAACCTTTCATTATTCTTTGTTTCTTTTCTAGCTTTTGATATAGATAAAGGAAAAATCCGTGAGTGTGTTTGGATGAGAGAATGTTTTGAGGTACTGTAATGTTTTGAGGGAATTCAAATATTTTTAGGTGAATTCTATTGTTTGAATAATAATTTGGAGAATTTTCAAAATAATAAATACAGCATAACTTTAATGAGTTACATGAATAAACACTTAATCAAACAAATGATCACTAAACACTTAAAGGACCAACTTGTTACAATTAATTAACATAAATGATCTAAGTGGTAAGAAGAAAACTTAAAGAACCAATTTGTTACAATTAAATAACTTAAAGGACATCCGGTGTAATTTAGCATAAAAAATAAAAAATAAAGATCAAATCCACTTTTTGCATTAGTAAAAAAAGAAAATGTTAACGAATGCCTCCGAAACACTCTTAAGCACCAAATGTGGTAAGTTTTTATGAAACTTTGTGTATTTATTGCATTAGAAATTTAAGTCTTTAATTTTTTTAAAAAATAATTTTTTATTAAGGATGCTTAAAAAGTGTCATAGAAACATTTGTTAGAAAAAAAAACACTTTTTATGACCTCTTGACCTTTACCCTTTTCACCATCTCTTACATTAAATTTTGTGTCAAAAGAAAATCTTACATTAAATTCAGTTCCTACACGATCTACACATAAATTTCAACCGTCTTTGTTTCTTTCTAAAACTATCAACTCCAAACCAAACACAAAAACCACACAACCATAACCAAATCCAACAACAATGGCAGAAACCAACACAGAATCTCAAAAACAAGCAAGACTATCCATTCTAGAACTAGCAAACATGATAAGCGTCCCTATGTCCTTAAACGCCGTCGTCCGTCTCAACGTTGCCGACGCAATTTGGGAAGGTGGTGCAAACGCGCCACTCTCAGCTCACCAGATCCTAGCGCGTGTTATTCCTGGCGGTGGCGGCGACGCCGAGAATCTTCAGCGCGTGTTACGTATGTTGGCTAGTTATGGGGTGTTTGAGGAGCATATTGGTGATGGTGAGAGGAAGTACTCGTTGACTGATGTTGGGAAAACGCTTGTTAGTGATGATGATGGAGTGTCGTATGGTGCTTATGTGCTTCAACACCACCAGGTTAGTTTAGTTTATGAATTAATTCAATTATATTTGTAATGTAATGTAGAATCAATTCTATAAAAAATGCTATTATCTCAAATGATAATTAGTATATTCCAAAAAAAAAAGTGATATTTAGTATATTCCAAATGTTTTTGCATAAAAGTAAGATATACCAAAAAAATTGCAGAATAAGAATTTAGTGTCAAATTCCCTCAAAAAAAAAATTTAGAGTGAAATTGAATGTTCAATAATGAACCGATGGAGAAACAATATTATTATTGATTTGGTATGAAATTATAAATTAAGTACACAAATATATAAATAGGATTTAATTTGTTTTTCGTAAAAAAAAGGATTTAAGTTGTTTGTACTAAAATTTAGTATTTTTTTTATATTTTTGGTAAAAAAAAATTTAGTATTTTTTTACACATACATTTAGTTATATCATTTTTATATAATTATTTTTCAAAAAAAAAGTGTGAAATGTTTTTATTTGTTGGAGAGAGGGCTACACTACTTGTTTGGGTGAGGGTTGTAGGTTTGAAATTGAAAATAAAATACGAATTATGACTCATGAGTTTTTCCAGATTTTTTTTTCCAATGTTGGAATCTTGTGATTATACTGTAGATAGATGGTATCTAAGAGATGGTGAATTTAGTAAAAAAAAAAGTAGCATAAAGTGTTTCTTTTTACTTTTTATTGAGGAATATTTTTACCCAATATAGGAGTACTCTTGCTTATATTTTTTATTCGAAAACAAAGTCACAAACATCGTCTAAAACTTATACATATAACTGCATGACCCTGGTCGAACCAGAGTAAAAGTGTTTAGCCTAACAATATCCACATTGTTTAGTTACATCTTACAAGTAAGTTACGACTTACGAATGCCTTTTCTAGAAAAAATTAAAATAAATTACAAATGGATAAGCAATTGAGAAATTAATGTAAGCCAACAATGGATGTTTCAGGATGCATTGATGAGAGCATGGCCATTGGTACACGAAGCAGTTTTGGACCCATCAAAGGAACCCTTTGAGAGGGCAAATGGAGAAGCAGCATATGATTATTACCTAAAGAAACCAGAGATGAATGAGTTAATGTTGAAGGCTATGGCAGGGGTATCAGTGCCTTTCATGAAGGCCCTTTTTGAGAGTTACCATGGCTTTCAAAATGTGGAGAAGCTAGTTGATGTAGGTGGCAGTGGTGGTGATTGTCTTCGTATGATCTTGCAGAAATACCCGAATATTAAAGAAGGGTTGAATTTTGATCTTCCTGAAGTTGTGGCTAAAGCACCACATATTCCAGGTATGCTTGATAAGTTGATAATTACTCCCTCAGCCCGGCCCTTTTTATAGGAGTAATTTACAAAAAAAAGTTGTCCCTAAATATTAGATCATGTACAAATTCCTAGATGCATTGATTACTCCTTTTTCCAAATATACCCCTTATTAATACTACTAATTTGTCTTGGTATATGAAAAGTTAACATTAAATATAGTGTAAATTACACTTTTGGTCCCTTAAATATTTTTCAGGTTTTATATTGGTCCCCTAATTAATAAAAGTAACGTTTTGGTCCCTTAAATCCTTGTATGTTAGTCACTTTGGTCCCTTCCGTTAGTTTGTGTTAAAAAACATTCACTTTTGGTCCCTTAAATATTTTTAAGGTTTCACTTTTGGTCCCTTAAATATTTTTCAGGTTTCATATTGGTCCTCTGAGGACCAATATGAAACCTGAAAAATATTTAAGGGACCAAAAGTGAACGTTTTTTTAGCACAAACTATCGGAAGGGACCAAAGTGACTAACAAAGAAGGATTTAAGGGACCAAAACGTTATTAATTAGAGGACCAATATGAAACCTGAAAAATATTTAAGGGACCAAAAATGTAATTTACCCTTAAATATATATATTTAATCAAGGGTAATCTAGTAATAATCACACACTAAGTTTAAAAATGATAATACTAGTGGTGTTTTTTTTAAGGGTCTTGATAACCGGTGCCCTGGGGAACTGGTTAAGAAACTAAAAATAGAAAGAAAATACATGATTTGCATTGAAAAGGGTAATTTTTCACTTTTAAAAAAATAGAATACACAATTTCCAAGAAAATATTTCCTTTTATAATTCCTTAACAGTGCCCCGGGGACACCGGTTAACATTTCCCTTTTTTTTAATGATGCAATTATTCTAACTCCTCACTATTAGACCAGTTCTAATGGCTTAGTTGATAATTAGAGTGTGTTAAGTTTTGTTCTTGAAAATTGATTTTAAATAATCTGACTTGATTTTGATCAAAACTGATTTAAATGGAAAGTGATTTATGTTGAATCAAAAGTAAAAGTACAATTGAATAATAATTTTTTAAGGTTAAAAATCAAATTTTGCGGCAGAAGTTTTGAATTGCAGCTTCAAATTGGTAATTAATAATAATTTTGAAGACATAATCAATTCCAAATGAGAACATCCTCTTAAAAAAAAATTATAAATGAGAACATTAATAATAATTTCAAACCTCAAATGGCCTATCGGTTGGTTTATGTTCCGGCTTTAAACGGGGTCTCTGTCATGGGATTGGACCCCTCAGATTAGTTGTCTCTTGGGGCTGGATAACGAGTTTAAAAGATTTTTTTTAAAAAATCAATTATTTATTTTTAGTGGCCCACTAATTCTCTTGTCATTGTTGGGTTTTGATTTGTGGTTGGTGATTTACGGTTGTGACATGTGAATTTTTTTAATATATATCGTAGGTGTAACTCATGTGGGTGGTGACATGTTCAAATATATTCCCCAAGCAGATGCGATCTTCATGAAGGTGCGTCACGATCACGATCCATTCCCTAAATGCTCTTTTTGTGTATCTTTTTATTTTAATTGATTGGATGAGTACTAAAACTTGTGCAAGAGTAAAGATAAAATCAAATTTTGCAATCACGGATTGGAAAAAAAAAAAACAAAGTTGTACCAAAATATATCTATTGGCATTGTCCTATTTAATTACTCCACCAACAAAAACTAAAATATCTTGCATAGAGACACCCTACAGCTTGTATGTGTATATAGGTTGTTAATCGTCCTTTTTACGGATTGAGATTTAGTGACTTAAAAGGTAGGAATTTCTAGCCACTAGTCTATTTAAAAAATATTGATGTAAATCTCTTCTGTATACACATACAAGCCACACAGGGCCCTCTTGAACATTCTAGAGGCCATGTTTTAATTTTGTATCTTCCAACATTTTGGATTTCTGAATTGGTATATGTAGGAATTTAGACCTTAAATTAGTATATGTAGGAATTTAGACCTTAAATTAGTATATACTCCCTCCATAACTTTTTATAAGCAAATTTGACCAATTCACATTTTTTAAGGAATGTGGTTTGTGTTATTTAATTTAAGTTAAATAACCTATTTTGCCCTCATTAATTGTGGTGTACAGTAGTATATTTTCAAGGTGTTGTTAAACGTGTGTGCATTTAAAAAATTAAAGTAAGGGTATTTCAGGTATATTATCCTTAAATATGACAAAAAAAGTCAATTTTGCTTATAATTAGTTACAACTGAAATTGTTGAATTTTGCTTATATTTTGTCATGGAGGGAGTATGTAGAAACTTGGACCCTTAAAAATTGGTCTATGGAAGAATTTGGACCCTTAACATTCGTAAAGGCTCAAAATTTGTAATTTATTGATATAATTAAGTTCAAAATTTGAAATTTAATTAAATTTAGATCCTTAAATATTTCTCTTTAATGTTTTTGAAAGAATTTGTCCCTCCAAAATTTGTAGCCTTAACGGCCCCAAAGCCACGATTAACAAGACCCTTAAATTTATGGCCTTAGGACACTGGTTATCAATACCTTTAATTTTTTCAGGTTAAAATAACATAACTCTGTATTATTTGGCAGTGGGTGCTAACAACATGGACAGATGAAGAAATCAAGCACATAATGCTAAACTGTTACAAGGCACTCCCAGCAGGAGGAAAACTAATTGCTTGTGAGCCAGTGTTGCCAGAGAATTCAGATGATAGCCACAGAACAAGGGCATTGCTTGAAGGTGACATATTTGTGATGACAATCTACAGAGCCAAAGGAAAGCACAGAACTGAAGAACAGTTTAAGCAGCTTGCAGTTTCTGCAGGTTTCAATCTTTTCAAATCCTTTCATGTGGACTATTTCTACACTGTTCTAGAGTTTCAGAAATGAAATTAATTAGGCAACTCTTTGTTGTGATTTGTGGATTTTGTAAACTTTGACTTGTACTTCTAATTGGTGATAATGTGGATGGCATTTATGGCAGTAAAAAATAAATTTGAACAAAAACGAAAATAAATATTTTTAAAAAATAAAAAAATATGACTTAAATATATCAATGGTCATTAACTTTATGATTTTGGTCCATATATCAATGGTCCTTAACCATGGAATTTCTCCATATTTTTTTAAGGTTAAAAAAGGTGAAAATCTACACTTGCTAAATACAATTAAGGAGTATATATATACTTTTGAGCTTGTCAAGGACAAAGTGTGACATACTAAATCCTAGGAGTACAAAATGCACACAATTTTAAAAGAGGATAAAATTACAAACTTTAAAGTCACAAAAAGTATCTAACTTGACTATAATGGTTACCAACATATACATTTATGTTCAACGCACTCTGGATTTCTAGGATAGTTGCATAAATAAGTTGGACAATCAGAGTTAGTCTCACATGGTGAAGAAAATGCTGTGATGTAAAACAAGAAAAATGAATATGTTAACAACATGAAATATTCTTTTTCAGGTAAAGACTAAAAATGTAAAATATTAAGAAAAATGGTTTACCATTGATGTCAATAACAACAAGTAGACAAATAAGGAGAATCACAATATAAACAAGGCTTAAATGCACTTTTGGCTCCCTATGTTTGAAAAAGTTGCGATTTTGGCCCCCTTTAAAAAAAATGGATTATTAAACCCCTAACTTTTGTCCCTTTTGCAAAAGGCTGATTTTGACTCAGTCAATGCCTATGTAGCAGGTCACTTAAGTGACAAGGATGCCAACTGTGTATTTTTTGAATTTAAAATAAATCAGATTGCCACGCGTGTATTTATAGAATTAAAAAAAATTAAAAAAAGGAAAGCATAAAAGAGAGAAGCACGTGAGCTTCCTCTTCTCCCAATTCCCCTACAGCACCACCACCTCCATCCCTCCCAATTCCTCCATAACACTAACCAATCTTCAAATTCATTTTTTCAAAAACTCAATCTTCATCCCTCTTTTCTTTTATCATTTTTTCTCTCTCTTTCCAAAAGCATAAGCATATTATTTAGTGGGGGGTTCTTCACCTCTTCCCACCCACCCTCACCGCTAACCATCCTTTTTCTGACGACATTGCCTACAAACACTCCTCAAACAAACTCTTTCTTCTTGGCTCAGATTAGAAGAGGAAAATCTTAAAATTGAAACAAGAGAAAAACACCTGCTGCTGTGTTTGTCTTTTGCAAGAATAGTGGCTATCAAGACCGCAAATCACGTCGGAATCACACCATAATAGGGAAGGAAAATCTAGATTGAGAGAGCGAGAAAAACATGGACGAAATTTGTTGTTGTTTCTGACGGACGAAGAACTCCGGCGGCGTTTTCCGGCGAGATTAGTGTGACTCCAATCAAACATTTGTGTTTTAATTGATAATCGAAAATGAGTCTTTGTTTTTTTTTCATTTTCCTACTGTTTTTCTAACACTATTTTTACGAGTTTCTCCGACAATTTCATTCAGAACTTTGAAGGTCTGAAGGTGAGACAGGTTGGATTTGATGAAGGTGAAGAAAAACATAACGTGATGTTTTCATTTCCATCCAATTTTTATTTTTTTTAATTCATAATTACACGCGTGGTTTTTTTGTTTATTTTTTAATTCATAATTACACAAGTGTCTGCCACGTATGCGTTGACTTGGTCAAAATCAGCCTTTCGCAAAAGGGGCAAAAGTTAGGGGTCTAATAATCCATTTTTTTTAAAAGGGGGCCAAAATCGCAACTTTTTCAAACATAGGGGGCCAAAAGTGCATTTAAGCCTATAAACAAACATGAAAATTTTAGCCATACTTTTTCTCCATTGTGTGCAACAAACAAAAACTTATTTGATCACTCTATATAGTAAAAAATCATGCCCTGTTTACATCAACTAAATATTTTTTGACACTTAGAAAATTGGAAAAGCCTTCCAATTATATTAGAGTATATAAACAATGTCTCTTAGGTTTGCCGATATCAAGTGTCTATTTCTTTAGCTCACTCAAAAGGTAAAGGATCTAACATAACAAGTTTTTACAAACCTTTCATTATTTTTTGTTTCTTTCCTAGCTTTTGATATAGATAAAGGAAAAATCGGTGAGTGTGTTTGAATGAGAGAATGTATTGAGGAAATTCAAATATTTTTAGGTGAATTCTATTGTTTGGATAATAATTTGGAAAATTTTCAAAATGATAAACACCGCATAACATTAACGAGTTACGGGAATAAACACTTAATCACACAAATGATCATCAAACAACACATAATTAACATACAATCATTAACAAACATTCAATCAAGCGACACACCATAAGAGATCGTCTAATCATACAAACACATAACCTAATTCTACTGTTCCCATAGTAGTCTAGAAACATGTTAACGACCATTATATCTAAGGATTAAACTCCTACGTACCTTAACTAATGATTAACTAATTACACAATTAGGTTGGCAGAAGAACGATTCTTGCTATCCCGTTCTCAAGAAAATTCACAAAATTCAAAGAAGAAGAAGGAAGAAAAATTATGTCATTATATAAAAATAGATTTGAATCACGAATTTTACCAATCAAAGGATCATTCAGGTCGACGGTGAACAAAACTAATATTATACTCAGGCTGGGTGATCCATAATAACAAACATAATTGAAAACGGGTTGAGAGACTTAGGATTCAAACTTATATTTCGGTTGAGAGTTCAGATGAAGAATTTTTGAACTAAGGACCTCCAAAATAGGTTGTGTTTCCGTTCTTCAAAAGATAGGTATCACAAGCTACGGTGGGGAAGTTCGGGGTCACCATGAGTCGGCAATCATATTCTTTTAAAGTGTGGTGTTTGAGATTGATTCAAAGATTGTGCTAGACGCACAGGTTAGGAGGAACTGTATCTCCAAGTTTGGACACCTTATTAATAGATGCAAATATTAATTTTTAAGTGTCTTTTGTGAAGAGAAAGACAACTAATGTAGCTCATTCTTTGGCAAGAATACCCCCACCTGACTTCTTAAGCTAGTGGCATTCTTTAGTAAAAAATAAACAGATAATCACAGATAAATAGTATCAATTTTCAAGTAGACATATATTAATTTCCCAGTGCATAGCACCTTTAGTTACATATTTTTTTGTAGCACATATTTTTTTTAGTACATATTTTTTTGTACTAATTTACAAGCCTATCTTTTGGCCAAAAATACAGTCACCATATTTAGACAATTTCTTGCAGGAACAATATCACACCTTCCCATCATAGGTACTGTATGCAAAAAAAAAATATTCTAGACATGAACTAGAGAGTTATGCTAAACAATCGGGCACAACAACAGAGTTCAAAAGCTCTTGGTCGAATTTTGACATTCCCTGATGATATTAGTAATAAAAAAAGCACTTATTAAGAAGTTTAAAAATGAGATTTATCTTTAGAAATTGTGTATTAAACACATTGAAATTTTAAAAGCAATTTTATCTATATAAAATTCATCAATTATTTCATCTTTTGAGTCCTTAACCAATTTCATAAGAGCACATGTTAGCATAAACATAAAAAAAACTTAAGTTTGAAAAATCATCTCTTTTAAATGTTGTTTCAACACAAATTTTGATATAGACACCGCATGCATTGTTTATCTTTTGTTACATGATCAACCCTAGTTGAATACATGATATATGTTAACCATCTATTAAATATAATTAACTATTTTTTAAGGCGAATTATGTATTTGAACTGCATTAACCATGTAATAAAATTCAGGTGTATTTGTTGGCGTTGTCTCTACTATATCTACAATTGTGTGTCAAAATAACAAAGTCTTTTAAATAAAATTATATATGTGAATAAACACGCAACAAATTTATATCAAATCAATATACATTGTGCCATTATTGACTGTATATTTACTTAAATTGTTTTTGTTGGAGCTATGCAAGTTTTCAATTGTTGCTCATTGTTACCAATATGATCTTGAGCTCGTTATGAAGTATATATTCAATGCTTGAAACCAACATATTCATTACAACTACAAGTTTATAAAGTGTTGTTTTCCACCTGATTTCTTCCTCTTGGGAGAATAGAACACACTATCATCATCTTTTAGATATATAACACAACATCATTTGCTATATCATCTTTGTGCTTTTGCTTCTTGTGAGGCCTCTCACTTTGTGATCTAGAGGTAGCATGTGAACCAACAGACTCCATATGTATAATAGTTTCTTATATGAATGCATGCAGTGCAATACCATCTAATTCTTAAATGAATAAAACTTTTCTCTAGCGATTTTGATAGCAAAGATGAAATAAATCAATCCCACCCAAATACCTCTAATTGAAATATGCAATCCTATAGATGAAACATGTGTCGGAAAGTCACCTTGTATTGCAACAAGAAAGAAGATGATTATAAAGAACCTCGGTTGAGCTTGTTTTTCTTCTTCCGGCTCTTTGAGACGTAAGGAGTGAATGAGGCCTCATAATCAATCTTCTCATTATTCATCAACTTGTGAACTAACTCAAGGTCTTTTTTCAAAACTGGGCAACGATGGGGAGGATAGTTAGAGAGGTCATCCATCGACATGTTCTAACTGTTATCAACCAAATTCAACCTTGGTCACATGGAGTTCAAGTGGAACCTCTTTGGATGCGCTCTTTGCTAGAATATCATCATTGGAATGTTCAATTTGCTCCTCTTCTAGGTCACCCTGTTGTCCCAAAACAGTGGTATCTGTTGGAACATATGACAACTTCACTTTATGGTTATCTTGACTACATAATTATATTAAAACCTTTATGGTTTCTTTGATTATATTGAAAATGAATTATCTCGAGTTACACAATTATATTAATGTAGATCTAGATCATTCAATTAAGATCATATTAGTGTATATTTTCACTTAATGTTTTCAATACTCCTTTAAAAATAAAATAAAATTAGATGTTTGGTTTAGATTGAATGGTTTAGATCATATGACGGTATGAATTTCTGATTATCATGTCTATAAAAAATGTGTCAAATTTTTCGTTAGTTCAAACAAATAAAAATCACTATTATTTAGATATTTTACTATTGTTAAAAACATAATTGATTTTAACATTAACATTATTAATTTGTGTTCTCCTTGGGGGATAGAGATCCAGTATCTAGTAATTATGTCGATTCGAACGTTTCTAAATCATATAATATTATTATGGCAATTTTGCAACATATTATTGCAAACCCTTCCAAGAACTATGATCTTGAGAAAGATGCACTTGTTACTCCACTTGAAGCTCGAAGATTTATTTTCATTGAAAGAGAAAATAATTGGACTATGGAAATGAGCAAACGAGATAATAATCGAGAATGAGATGTTGTAAGATATGGCTAGAATTTAACATATTTGAATTGTGACAAATTAACACATCCCACACCTGTTGTCAAATTGTTTATTCAATATTCTACACATATACCATCAAACAGAAAATTCAACTCAAAGCCTGAAGTGATTCTATTCATATTTCATATTATTCTTGTCATATGAATTGAGTCACTTCAAGCTTTGAGCTGAATTTTTTGTTTGAGGGTATATGAATAGAATACCGCATAAAAAATTATACAACGAGCGTAGCATAAGTTAATTTGTCACAATTCATATATGTTAAGTTGTAGCCATATCTTAAAACATCTCGTGCCTGATTATTACCCTGTTTGCTCATTTCCATTGTCCAATTATTTGCTCTTTAAATGACAGAAAATCTTTCGAGATTCGAGTGGAGTACCTGTTTCATCTTTCTCAGGATCATAATTATTGGGACGGGTTGTGAGACTCTGTTACAAATTGCCATAAAATCATTATATGATTTAGAAACTTTTGAGTCAAACATAGTTACTAGAAGTTTGACCTCAATCCTCCTAAGAGAACCTCATATTAAAAAACGTCAAGGTTAAAAAAATCTATGTTTTTCACAATAGGGAAATATGATAACAACAATGGTTTTTAGTTGTTCGAACTAACAAATAATTCAAAACAATTTTTTTTAGTCAAGATAATCACAAATCCACACAGGTACACGATCTAAACCATTCAAATTGAACCAAACATTTAATTTTATTTCATTTTTAAAGGTGTGCTGAAAACATTAAGTGAAAATTTACACTAGTATGATCTTAAATAATTGATCTCGATCCACAACAATGTAATTGTGTAACTGGAGATATTCATTTTCAATAAAATCGAAGAAATTATAAAGGTTTATAATTGGTCAACCTTAAGAGAAATCAAGAACGCATACTCTATTAAGTCAAGGTACCACAAACTGCCGCAAACATATATTTGATATGATCATAACTTCTAAAATTTCAGCTAAATAATTGGATCTAAAACATCAAATAGCAATAACAATCTCTGATCTAAATCATATCCATGACATTATAAATTCATCAAAAAAATATGGATAATATTTATAAATCAAGTAAAAAAATTATCCTTTATAAAATACTTAAAAATAGAAAAAAAGCGTAAAAAATATCGAATAGATGAATTATGTAACATATTACTCATTGAAATAAAATCAATTATTCAAAATCAACCACAATAGATCAAGGAGATTATATATTAATTTCATAAATACTAAAAATTAACACAAAATCATGTATTTTTTCAGGGTTACCTTTTTCTCATATTTAATCAAAGAACTCACCGATTTGTCGTGGATGCTTCAAAAACAAACAATATAGAGGCAAGTACTAATAGGGAAGACGTAGAAGTACAAGACAACAACATTGATTTGCATTCGATCTAGCATAAAATAGTAGTCCGTCAGTCAGATTTCGTTGCCTCACTACAGATCTAGTAGAAAATCAAAAACACAAGATTAATCAAAAGAAAAGAAGCCAACATCAAAGAATATAGATCAATATATTATAAAATAAAATAAATATCCTTTAAGTGAACATCAACACACACACACAATTGACTTCACTGAAATGAAATCACAAATGATGTATCCCTGCACATATCATAACCATTTCAGCCACGAAAGTAAATACTTCTGAACATCTCTAATATCTTTTTTTTTTGAAGGAACATCTCTAATATCTTGACGAGTGATATAAGTATATTAAATAACCAAATGAAAGATAATATGGAGAGGGGGAGAGAGACCAAGAGGGAGAATGCAAGAGGTAGCGGCCGAACATATTGCAATTCTCAACGTAAGAACACATTTATAAAGAGTTCGCAAATGGAGTTCTTGGTGCAATTAGGTTAAGTTTCCTAGTTATATTTTCTAATGTTATGTTAATGGGCTTCATGAGTCCAAGAAGTATAGAGGATATATGGGCTCCTTTATTATCTCTAGTTTGGACAAGGCCCACCTTTTTAACTGCATCTCCTTTTCATATTATACACTTATAGACGAATATAAGTCTATACTAAATTATAAATTATTTGAAATATCAAACTAGTATCATCAAATTCTAAATTTTTCGTTGTTTCCTTCAAAAACTATTTTTCATTGTTAATTGAAAGAACAAAATTTATTGATTCATTTAAAATCAATTAGAATTTCAAGAATAAGACCGAATCTATCCATGTCCACCGAAAAAATTTAATAGATTCATTAATATTTTTTTTTATCAATGCAGGTTCATCCATCCATAAAAATATTAATTTTTTTTATATTTCTACAAAATAAATAATTTGTTATAATTATTAAATTATTTTGAGAATAACGGCGTAAGAAGTAAAAAGGCATCACAAGAGAAGAAAACATCCTAACTAGGTTGACACCTTTACCCCTCACAATCAATTGCAGCACCTCAAGTAAAATATTATTAATAAACAAAAAGAATGTGTAGACAAAAACCCAAGTAAACAAGTGATAACAAGCTATTTTACCTTATTTCAGGCTAAGTTATATTTAATAAAGTAATAATAGTTTTTTTTTTGTTTTATAAGTAGTTTACTACATTTTACTTTGTTTTCAATAAATAGGATAAATCAAGAGGAAATGAAGAATTGGTGTAAAATTGATGGAATACCTACAATGGTTGAAGTCTTGTTGACAAAACATAGTATGACGATGCAGTTTCAATTTTTTATCTCTTTTTTGAAAATGTCGTCGAAGCTTTTAAAGAGAATACTTAATATCCAAAGAGATTTCCTTTGGGAAGGATTGGAGGGGAGGGCGCAAAATTTGTTGCGTAAGTTGGAGGAAAGTATGCCAACAAAAAAAGGAGGGGGTTAGGAGTGAAAGATATGAAAATTGTGAATTTCAGTCTTTTAGTTAAATGGAGATGGAGGTTGATTCAGCATGATAATTCGTCGTGGAAAAGGATTCTTATTGATAAGTATGGGGAGAATACAGGTGACTTGGTGGAAGTGGGAGACGTAAATTATCCTCATTTTGCGTCATAGTGGTGGAAAGATTTGATGTCCCTAGAGGAAGTGGTGGGATCAAATTGGTTTAATGAGGAGATGATTAGGAAAGTCGGGAATGGTTTAAATACTAGATTTTTAAAGGATATTTGGGTAGAAAATACACCCCTTTTATGCCTTGTTCCTAAGACTGTTTTATAATCCCAAGTCAAAAGCAAGCAAATGTGGGTGAGCTTTGGAAGGATAATGAAGAAAGGAGTATGTGTAGATTCCTCTGGAGGAGATCGTTGTTTGTGTGGTAGGGTGAGCAAATTGATAACCTTTTGACCACTATAAATAGGTTTAGAGGGACGGAGGTGGAAGATTCGTGAGGGTGGAAGCCGGAGGAGGGTGGAGAATTTTTGGTAAAATCTACATATAAAGTTCTTGAGAAGTTGTTGATTCTAGATGGAGATTTGAGTAGCTTGGAGAAACAGGTGTTTGGTTTAATTTGGAAGAGTTCAGGCCCTTAAAAAGTTGTGGAATTCTCTTGGACCCTTATTTTAGATTATATCCCAACACGGTTGAACCTTGCTATTCGGAATGTGTTGGATCAAAATTGAAACTTGAACTGTGTATTTTTGGACGTGGGTGAGGAGACTCCAATCCATCTTTTTATTCATTGTAATGAGGTGGGTAAGGTGTGGAAAATGTCATGAGGTGGTTCGGATTTAATTTCATCACTCCACCTAATTTGTTTGTGGACTAGGCATGTGTTGATAATATGACTACTAAGGGCAGCAGTTATAGAATATTAGTTGTTTATTTAATATATTATAAATTATTAATAATTACTTGCGCAATAATTGCTCTTTGCCGTAATTATTTTCTACAAAACTTCTATTTAACTATTATAGGGAGTTAGTATTATAAATAAAGATACATGGGAAAAGAAGGGGCATTCATGGATTGGGATTAAGGATTGGTAGGGAGAGAACAACGACTCTGTAATAATACTATTAATTTATATTTTTGATATCAATTTCTATAACTTTGACGCGGAAAAAATTCATGGTATGGGGAAATGGGCATGCCATAATTTAATGGTAGCGGTAACGCCTATTGGTGGTTGATTTGTATTGAGAAATATTTTGATGTTGTGTGAATACTAGAGGGTGAAAAGTTGCTGAAGGCAGTGAAAGTCTTGCGAAACTGTGCTCTCATGGTGGCAATGGTTTAGTCGATGCCATCTACATGCGAGTTGGAAAGCGTTTCATGTTGCACCACTTTGTCATTTTAAGCCAGAGTATAGAGACCTTCTACCTATATCTGCTTAAGAAGAGGAATCTGAATTGGAATCGGAGTCGTTGATGCCTCACATTCAACCTTTAACTAGAAGAAATTGACCAAGGAAATTTTGAACTCATTCAGATAGCGGAAAAGAAAAATAAGGAAACGGTAGAGAACACAGAAGAAAGAGATTGAGGTTATTTCTCCTTGAAAGTCATCATTGTGGAAAATACACAAGACACCAAAGCAAATTTGTGCAAATTTCTTGGTATCAACAGACTCTTTGATGAACATGGTGTGAGTATTGTGTTTGAATCGAGGGCGAGATTGCCTAGAACAACTAACAAAGAGGGATCACTTTCACTTAAGTTGGGTGGCCTACCTCCACTCTTGCCAAATCCATATGCGTACATGGTGAAAGATGGATTGTCCTCTAGTTTGATTGAACATGCACTATGCCTATTGCTGCCAAAAATACCTCCCTAATATAGAGTGTTAAAGATGGAATACCATATGATATTTTTAGCTATGTTTTTAGTGTATTTATTTGCATTTGAAGGCAAATTAGAAGTCAATTAGAGGAGTTGTCAATGGTTTGAGGAACTTTTTTTTTTATTGTTTTCATTCGAGTCATTGTAATTCACTTTTATCCCAAATCATGCAACTCCATTGGTGTTTTGAGTCTTTTTAGTGAGAAATCATGTAAATCGGAAAAACAAGACATCACGTGAAGGAACGAGGATATGAAGATTGAAGTTCAATGGTTCTTAGAAGGCATTTGAAGACAATACAAAGTGAAGAAAATTCATTTGAATTCCAAGGCATTACAAGACGGAAGAACGCTTGAAAAAGGGTCGAAAATTGCAGAATTCGTGCAGGAGGTTATTGTTCCCTCTCAAAACAAAAAACATTAACAACTAAACTCCTCAACAATTCTTCCGAAATATGGTTATTGTTTAGTAACCTAGATTTTGCTGATTTTGAGACTTTTGTGAATTGCATTAAGGGTAAGGAATCTAACAAGTTCAAAAAGGTTGCACAAAGGTGTTCAAACCTATTACAAATCATACATACAAATATTTGTTGTCCAAACATGGATGCAAGTAGTCTAAAATACTTTATCACTTTTATAGAAGATTATTCACGATATACACATCTCTACTTAGTTCATTCAATGGATGAAGCTTTAGATGCCTTTATAGTTTTCAAGGTTGCAGTAGAGAAATAGTGCAAAAAACAAACTAAGGTGGAGAGTACTCCAATAGTCATCATTATTTTCAGAAGATTACAAACTCATGCTTTCGCAAACGCATAATGCAAAAAGAAGCTATTCACCCATTCTCCCACAGTCACAAGAACCAAGAGCACACACAACATAAATAGGAAGTTCACACATATCTTTCGGGCAATCATCACGTGTTTTGCATGGAATAAAATCTGGATAGTCTAATAAAAATACTTTCTGTTGGAACAACAAATACATAAAGAAATATGATGACTACATAAAACAAATTTGGAATTTGAGCCATATTTTTTCTACTTGGCATGTATTAAGTAGAAAATTGTTTGATCACTTTATAACAAAAGTTTAGGGTTTAGGGTTTTCATGCCTGGTCAACTTCAGCTAAATAGTTGTTAGTACTTAGGAGTTGCAAAAAACCATCCATAAAATAGGATTTGTTATTAAATGTCTCTACGGTACATCAATGCGTTGTGTTTGTCTTTTTCAATATATATATATATATATATATATATATATATATATATATATATATATATATATATATCATTTTTAACATTTCATGATAGACAACAAAAATATATTAAAAGAAAAATAATAATGATGAACGGTAAAAAAAAACTATTTGTAGAAATAATAGATCGAAGAGGTGATCGATAACACATTTACGTAAAAATTAAAATTACCGTAGGATAATTTTTTTTTTTGTTAACACATCTGATTTAATATAGTTAAAGATAAAAAATACTATAACTTTATGGTGTTACGAGAGCGACTAGGTAATTTTGTCTAATCTATATCACAAAAGCAAATAAATTTGACTTAAAACACTATCTAGGTAGACTCTTGCATAATAACATATTTTCCATGTCATCAACTCACTTGTCATTTATGTATCTCACTTGCTTCTTCAACGATATTAGACCAAACCTCATTATCTATCAATCTATACCATAAAAACTCCTATATGTGATTATCCGAAAAGGCAAATAAACTACAAGCTTGATGGTTAAAGATCATAGAGAGCATATATAACTCCCCTCAAGCTACTGGAGATAGTGTTGTCCTTCTTGAATAACTACAATGTATTTAGTTCGTATTTTGTTTTTCTAGCTGACAATATTCACGAGCTGCTTGTTAAGAATCATGGAATCAAAGGGAGAAAGATCAAATGTGTAAGCAAGATCGAGATCATAGTTGTATTCATGAGGTAGAAGCCCAAATGAAAACATAGTAGAGAATATAGATTGATAAAAGATGAGAAATGAGTACATACTAGTCCTTATTTATAGGACTTAATGGACTAACCAATTGTGTAACTAACTTCCAACTTCACTAACTGATTTGTAACTAACTATTAACTAATCCTAATTAAGCAACTAAATCCTAAGAATCTTAACAGCCTCCCTCAAACTCAAAATGGGGAAATTCACCAATTTGAGTTTGGAATTACAATGAAATTACAATGATTATTCATATTGAAGTAACTAAGTAAAATGGGGGGTAAACTAGCAAATGACTTAAGAGATTGGAAAACACATGAAGCTCAGATTGAAGTCCAATAGACTGAAGATGAAGCCCAAGACCAAAAGCAGAATGCCAACACCATCCTGAGGAACTAACTGGAACGAAGAACACAAAATCATGAAGTAAAATACCAATTCGAAAATCTGCAATCAGCTTTTCCAAAACGTGATTATGCAAACAAGATGAAACTCGTCTGAATCAAAACAACTTATCCAAAACGCGCTTTTGCAAAACAACTTTTCTGAAACGCACTTTCCAAAATCTGAATCAAAACCATTTCTCCGAAACGCGCTTCTGCAAGGAGAGAAAGAAACAAGACGCGATTCTGCAAAGCTGCTAAGCGAAATGCAAAGGAATTCTGCAAACGCGATTCCAAACATGAAACATGTCGAACAAGAGACGAAAGCGTTCAAAGTTGCTTCACCAAAACGCACTTCTACTGGAATTCTTCTTCTGCCTATACTGATTGCAATTGATTCTGAAAGAAAGAGGGAAAAAATAATCTGAACTGAAAATGTCTCACATGAAGGTTGGCAATGAATGGGACTGAGAGTTTCATCGGAGAACGGTTGCTTCCCTCTATCCCATGTCATCCAGAGTCGCAATTCTTCAATTCAGGTTCAAGAATTTGCAAATTCTCATCTTGCGAATCGGCGAACACAGAATCATCGTTATGCACGATGGTGCAGCAAGAATCGATGATAACACAAGAAATCTCACCAATCTTGATGGAGAATCCATCGAATTTTGGTTCGATTGAAGGACTAGAAACCAGTTGAATTGGAGACTCGAAACTATCGAAAGTGAAGTGAACATCAGAAGTTGAAGATTCCAGAGGTTGTGCAGAAACCGTAAGAACTTCGTCATCACCTTCGGATTCTTCATCTTCATTTTCATCGTATGCTGAATCGGTAGCAGAAGCATCATCATCTTCCTCCCTAGAGTATCGCTCTGATACCATGTTAAGAATCATGGAATCGAAGGGAGAAAGATCAAATGTGTAAGCAAGATAGAGAGCATAGTTGTATTCATGAGGTAGAAGCCCAAATGAAAACATAGTAGAGAATATAGATTGATAAAAGATGAGAAATGAGTACATACTAGTCCTTATTTATAGGACTTAATGGACTAACCAATTGTGTAACTAACTTCCAACTTCACTAACTGATTTGTAACTAACTATTAACTAATCCTAATTAAGCAACTAAATCCTAAGAATCTTAACACTGCTTAATGTAATTTGGACACACACCCCTCCCTTGGATTGGTTAAAGTGATCAAGGAATGTAGCATTTAAAAAGGGGTGTAGTTGTGAGGGTGTGGAGGTGTTATCAACAGAGAATGTGGTCTTTGGTTGAGAGGTTTTACCAAACCTGTAATATCCCAAATCTAGTTAATACTAAGAGTAATATTAATTAGAAATAGAGATGGTTAACTGAGAACAAATGGGAGAAGATAAATTAATCGTTTCAAAGAGAAAGGAAGGTTATATTGGTCATTTCCACAAGGCGTGGTATTTTAGTAAATATTGGGCTGAGTAGTGGCATTTTGGTAATTGTATGAGCTGATGAGGGGCTTATAGCAGAATTGGGAGAAAAGAAAATCAGATATTTCCTTCTCTTCTCCCTTTCACGTGAACTCTCCCCAAACCCTCATCAATCCTATGTAGTCGCGAAATCTGGACTACATCCTGATAAGCTGTGTAGTCATAAAACTAGACTACAAACTGATAACTTGGTGATCAAGGGGAAACCTAGGATCACCGCCTGATAGCTGCTAACTGATACCTGATACTTGCCTGATAACTATTTCCTGCCTGATAAAATAATAAAGTATTTTGCTAATATTATGTTAGATGTTAGCGTGTAACAAACATTATTATCTGAGTTGATTTTACGGAATGACCCCGAGTGGAGTAACCCCGGAGCACATTCCCCTGATAACCGGTGAAAATTCCTATCTGAGACTAATCACCGGACTCCTCTTGCATGTGTGTGTGGTTATCCTCGCGGAAAGTTTCTCCCATTCCAGCTGTAACTGGAACCCCCTGTGCACTAACTAGCGAGAACACAGAAGACACACTATAAACTTATGTGTGGTTATCCTCGCGGAAAGTTCCTCCCATTCCAGCAATAACTGGAACCCCCTGTGCTCTCTAACTGCGAGAACCCAGAAGACACAAAGTTTATCCAGATAATTAATTATATATGTTTTCCTGATAATTTCCTGAATATATATATATATATATGTGTGTGTGTGTGTGTGTGTGTGTGTGTGTGTGTGTGTGTGTGTGTCGTCACCAGACTCAGGTTTCGCAGAGCGAAGCAAAGGATCGCAGAGCGAAGTAGCCCAGAATGACTTTTTATTAATACACAGCTGCACCATGCCAATGATCTTTGATATGCTTTGGGATAGAGATACTTATGGATTTCCAAGGATTAATCCAGAATAAAGATATGTATCATACAGAGTGATGGGTAGTATTCCCACAGGATTTCATGAATTATTACATATGGTCCAGATTTTGCGACTACATAGGATAGCAGGAACATGCAGGTTTAACCTTTTATGGGTTGAGTTAGAGCTCGACGATCATAGGTTTTTCCCAAAGATTGCCGACGGTAGGCACAGCGACCCTAGGATTCTCCGAGGTTGCCAACAGTAGGTTGGGTGGTATTAACGAGTAAATTTGTATTCATTCAGTCGTGTTGTATTATTATTAATGCAAATTTTGATGTATCCAGTATCAGTTTAATGCGCATGCTAATATTCTAGATAAAATTAGTATGGGTGTTACAAAACTCTTGGGCTAGGCTTTGGCATATGTATTGTATGACTAATTATTAAAACCTCTCCAAAATATGAGAGGCTTTTACCAAATCATGTCTTGTATAACTAATTATTAAATTATTTCCAACAAATTGAGCGCAACTTGTTGAACCATGTAAGTAGTGTGAAGGGAGGTTTGCGATGACAATCTGGAGTTTATGGACAACCCGAAACAATAAAGTTTTGGTTGGATTGAACATCAATGGTTGGGAAGTGGAGATAAAGGCTCACGATGTTTCGCAAGATGGAAAAAAACCACCAAATATATAATGAAGTGCAATCATAATCTTCACATGGTCTTCACAATAATCTGGGTATCACATGCTACATGGGATCACCATGGGTCTGCAATCATAATCTTCTCCAGTTGGTACCGGTATTGCTTGACCTAAAGGAAGGGGAAGTGATGGCATTACTCTATGCTTTGGGCCTGTTGCAGAGTCTGGATGTGCGATCATACCATAACCAATCGATCTGATCCCATCAGAAATTCGAAGTTAAGCATATTTGTGCGAGAGTAATACTAGGATGGTTGAACTCTTGATAAGTCCTTGTGTTACATCTCTTTTTTCCATTCATAAATGACACAGTCGGAAGCGGAGACTAGCAAGCGCTAAACCTAGATTGAAAAGAAACAAGTTTGCAAGCGACAAACTTGTGAAAATAGGGTTCCAGAATCCACCAGAAATTGAGAAAACTCTCTAAAATATTATTGAATGAATAAAAGTTCCCTCTTAGGCTACAACTGTTAAACTTAAATAGGAAAATAACTAAACCCTAATGGTCCGAAAAATAACAAACTGAAATAAAACAAAAAAAAAATAACAAACTAAAATAAAACAAAAAAAATAACAAATATGCTGAAAATTAAAAATACTATGGAAAGCCTGCTACATCAGTCTCCTCCACTTCTGAAGAACTTGACCTCGAGTTCTCATTCTAATAAATAGCTTCACATGCATGTTGACTCCTCTAATGAGCAAGAGACCACCCTCCTGGATCCCATTGGGTGAAATGCAAAGAAGAAGTTATGTGCTTCATTTCTTCCACTTCTTTTTCATAATGGCTAATTGGAAAATTTGTTGTAGTAGTTGTTCCCCAACATTTCAGTGCTACCAAATCATAGTTTGGACTAGGGATCATGCTTTGCTCGAAGTCCATTTGTATTGGTTTTCCTTCTTTCCCTTTAGCTGGCCTTCGCTTTTGAGGTTCCTCTCTAGCATTCATGTTGTCATTAGATTGCAAAATGAGCAGGTGCTCAGGGTGTTGGTTTTCAATTATATCATCTATCTTTAGTTCATCTGGTGGAGGTGGGGATGGTTTTTGAAATTGAGCACAATCCCCTGAAAATGCATTAACTTGTATTTCGTCAGCTCCTTCAAACCTCTCATATTGATTATGTGGAACCACATTAGCTTGGAAAGGATCATGTAAGGTAATGTTGTCCGGATCAGCTTGATGGTTATGCACCGATGGATCTTCCTCGTCAATTCCTCCGTTACCAAGATCCAAAGTATTAAGTCGATCAGTCTCCTCCACCTGTGAAAAAACCTGAATCTTCAATAATTCGATTGTTTCCACCATGTGGAACACTAATTGGTCCACCTCTCTTGTTCGGATTGTTTTTGTTGGCGATGCCGTCCACTTTAGTTGTAATATCCCGTTTCAGACTCAGATATTTATCAGTGGTGAGACGATGTGATAGAGATATTTTGAGGAATGGCAATTTGGTAAATTTGAGGGATTAGGCTATGTAAAGCTATTTTCCCCATTTTTACCTCATAACTTCTATTCCCTTCTCTCTCTACAAAGTTGGAAAGCCTCTCCCTCTCTTTCTAGAAATCGGCCCTCACCCTAGCATGCTCCAATCCATCAATTTTCTTCCCAAATTCTTGGTATTGCAAGCAAGCAAGCTTTTGGGAAAGATTAAAGCAAGAGGAACTAAGGAAACCAAGTAAAGAGGAGGAATTCCAAAGCTATGGTTTTGGTAAAGGAAGATTGGCAAGATCAGCAAGTATTAGGTGAGTTCCTTAGAGTAGCTTGATCCTTTTGAGTTATTTTTGTGTGAGAATTACAACTCAATTTCTAAGATTTTAGAGAAAAAGGATAGTTTCCCCCTTTTTGATACATATGCTTAATTCTTGCTTAATCCTTGATCCCAGTATGTTTTATAGATTAAAATGAGTCTCTGACATGTTTCAAAGATCACTGGGCAGTTGGGTACCAAGATTTTTGAAGTTAAAACACGATTTCCGAACTCTGAGTTCTGCTACGATCACAGAGTGAACAGTACTCAGAACTTCAGACTCAGACTCTGGCTTCAGACTCAGACTCACCCTTCAGACTCAAACTCACCATTCAGACTCGGACTCTGGCTTCAGACTCGGACTCACCCCTTAGACTCAGACTCAAACTCACCCTTCAGACTCAGACTCACCCTTCAGACTCAGACTCAGACCCAGGATGCCTTTTCTTAACTAATAGTTGTGCCATGCCATTGATCTTTGAATTGCCTTGGAACATAGATTACTCAGGAGCCTTCAAGGATTAACCTAGGATAAACATATGTATCATACAGAGTGACGGGTAATTTATCCACATGATTTCAGGTAAGAGGAACAGGAAATTATTACAGATGGGATAGTAAGCCCATAAGTATGACATATAAGAACGATATGTCTAGAACCTTTAATAGGTTAACGGGAACTGAGAGGTATTCAGTTGAAGGAACAAGAGTACTAGGAATGTTTCTCAACAGTCAAGGATTTAGATAATAGTTTCAGGTATGATAAGGGTTGGTTTTCAGGATACCCTTAACCAGGCAGGTTATAGTGTACCTTAGACAGTGGTACCAGGCTTTCTCCAGTTTCAGGTACATTTATATGTACATCAGGGCGTGCCTCATTGTTCACGTCTGAGTGACACTGAGGATATACGCATCAGTTCAGGACATAATGTACCTTAGGTAGTGGTACAAGAAATAGTATCAGGTGTTATCAGGAATTTTACATATTATATGTATGTATATATGCTGACAAGTCGTGGCACAGGTACGCTTCAGATTTATTCTGGATAGGTCAGCCCATTAGGGAACCTACATGACGACTTACATATATATGTATGTTCAGATAAGATTATACCAGGATGTGCCTCAGTTTTTCACGTCAGAGTGACATTGAGGATATGTATATCAGTTCAGGAAAATCATCTGGAATATCAGGATTATACATATATATCAGGAATAATATTTAATTATATTATCAGGATAAACTTTGTGTCTTCTGTGTTCTCGCAGTTAGAGAGCACATGGGGTTCCACTTACAGCTGAAACGGGAGGAACTTTCCGCGAGGATAACCGCACATAGTTTTAAGATTTATGTCTCCGTTGTTCTCGCAGTTAGAGAGCACGGGGGTTCCAGTTACAGCTGGAACGGGAGGAACTTTCCGCGAGGATAACTACGCATATAGGCAAGAGGAGTCCGGTGATTAGCCTCAAATAGGAATTTTCACCGGTTATCAGGGGAATGTGCTCTGGGGTTACTCCACTCGGGGGCATTCCGTAAAATCAACTCAGATAATAATGTTTGTTACACGCTAACATACTAACATAATAATATCAGGAAAATACTTTATTATGTTATCAAGCAGGAATTAATTATCAGGCAGGTATCAGGTATCAGGAATCAGGTAGCAGTTATGAGGCGGTGATCCTAGGTTTCCCCTCGATCACCAAGTTATCAGTTTGTAGTCTAGTTTTATGACTACACAGCTTAGCAGGATGTAGTCCAGATTTCACGACTACATAGGATAGTAGGAACAGGCAGGTATAATCCGAAATGGGTTGAGTTTAGCTTGGCGATCATAGGTTTTTCCCCAAGATTGCCAACAGTAGTGCATGGCGACCCTAGGTTTCCCCGTGGTTGCCAACAGTAGGTTGGGTGGAGCTCACTGAGACATTATGTCTCATCCCAATCCTTCTGGTGCAGGTTTAAAGGTAAGCAAGAGGTTCGTGATGAAGTTCTTCAGAGAGACGCTGGATGGAGTGCAGTTGCTCGTCATGTACCAGCTCAGGAGTTTATCAGACATATGTATAAGTATTTGTAATGGTATTTGGATAATTGTATAAACGAGCCAATTTGTACTCATTTAGTTGTATTATTATTATTGAAAATTTTAATGTATCCAGTATCAGTATAATGCGCATGCTAATATTCTAGATAAAATTAGTATGGGTGTTATAATTGGTATCAGAGCAGGTCGATTCAGATCGTGCCTTGGGTCATTAAAAATTCAATGAATGTAGTGGGACCATTGGGTTCCAGATATTGTTCTAAAGGTCACATCTAGTTGAGCCTGATCAACTCAATCTAGTATATGGCAGTTAGGAAAAATGTCTGAGAGCTAAATGTGACTGTGGAGGAATGAAGAGTGAAGGTTAAGGCGACAGATTCTTAAGACATGAACTGGCAAAGAAGTATTCAATGCCAAAGGATGGTCATCAAGCAGTAAAGTAACTAAGCCTATTAATGGCAAAGTTTCAGGCATATAAGAGTAAGGTGAAGTACCTGAACCCAGTTGGACGCGTCGTTGAGCGATGCCTTAACTGTGGAAGACATAAGGAATTATGGAATACTCTAAGGAATGAGTTGGAACCTTAACGGGAACCGTAGTTTGTAAAGTTAAAGTGAGGTGTAGACTAAAGTAATAATTCCGGGTGCAGAGTTAAAGAATTATCAGTCAATTATGGATTAAGCGAATTATTTGAACAGATGAAGCTAACCCTCAAATGTGGTCTTGAAGGTGAAGCGCAAGCGAGTTTAACCCCATCAGATCAGCCGCATCTCCCGAACCTTAAGTGCCAGAATTGTGAATTAAGAAGAGAAGATTGGAAATTAAGCTAAGCTCAACGGGATTTTTACACAAAGAAAAATGGATCAGACTACTTTTCTTTAGCATGAATTATTAAGATGTTTTTGTATGAGAAACTCAATCTTAGCGACAAGTGAAGGAGACCCTCCAGAAAGTGGAAAGAGATGAGATGTAAATTTTCAGTAGAATCGAGAAGACCTATGGAGAATTATTCAGATAATAAGATCATGTTTGAGTTATGAATGTAATAACGAGTTACTGGTTGAATCCAATAGGTAATGATAAAGTGTTGAAGTTAAGGTCAGTTAGCCGGGTGCTCGAAGAGACGAAACCTATGATTGGGTTACAAGAGAGCCGGTAGGAGTTTAAATCTATTCTAGACGGCATGTTCCCGCAGAAACTCGAAGGGTAACCTAAGAGATATGGTAAGGCTATGGAGACCGAAGTTGTCTCAGAAAAGAGTATAAGTATGAAATCCTTACGGATAAGAATAAAAGGAATGTAAACGGGACTCAAACCATCAGTGGGTTCAGTATATGAAGAATGTGGATCTGGAAAAGTATTTAATAAATCGATTCGCGAAAACAAGTATATATTATTTATGTCAGAAAGGAAACACAAACCAGGAGGTGACCAGTCAATAAGGTAAGTAGTATTTTGAAGTGATTTTCAGTATAAAGATAATTTTCGTTTTTAGTATGAGGGCTTCGAAGAAGGATTACGACACCTGGTGAGCAGGTAGTCTAAGTCACAAGGGAAGTAACGAATGTAAGATGGTCCTGTTATGGTAACTACAAAGTTATAAAGGAATGAGTTTGGCCAGGAGATTAAATTTGGTAATAGCGTGTATTGCCCCTATTCCAAAGTGAGTTGTTTGAAATCAGGGTTGCGTAGCGGAGGAATAATTTAAGAATGAGTTAACGAACAAAGATTCTTGTGAAATCCTTGCCAGACGAACCGCAGGAAAGGCAATAAGTACTCAGTTCTTAGAACACAGAATATCAATAAGCAGTGACGACTCAAACTTATTATAAGTTCTATCAGGAAATCTTAAAGGTTAAGTTGAGGGATACTTCCAACCTCGAAATTCATGAGGAACGGAATCGAAGCTGGTTATGAATATGTGGTAAGAAATAAGAAGGATGTGTTTCTATCATGTTAAGTTTAAAGCAATGGAAGTCACCGCTGGTACGGTAATCTAGCTGTTTTTAGCTCAGTAACTTCAAGTGGACTTGAAGAGTAAGTTTAGCCAAAAGAGAATCATGCATGAGGCAACATCAGTAAAGGTTGCACTTACAAGATGATATTTTTGAATTTGAAGCATTGATCAGAAACGACAATGCAATAGCATACGAGTTTATTCCACATTGTACCCACGTTATGTCAGCATGTCGCATGTATCAGGTTATGCTTAGTATTATGCATACTTATCAGGCAGTGTTTAAGCTACTCAGACAGTAGTGTAACATAGTTTTCAGTTATGTGACATGTATCAGTAACCGTGGTACGCAGTCAGTAATGTTTAAGTAAGAAGGTATTAATCAGAACATGTTTGTTGATACCGAACATATCTTAGCTGAGGAGTTCGAAAATTCTTGAACTTAATGTTCACAGATAGAGGAAAAAGAACATTCCTATGCAGATCAAAAGTCACTCGTAGTCTACAGTAAAGGGCTACATAAGTTCAGGTTATGAATAAAGGATTAAGAGATTAAGTGTACTATTTTGGTAGCGATCAGAGTAGAGTTTTCTTTTCGAAAACAAGGAGTGTCTTTGAACGACATAAGTTAAGTTGTAGACGGGATTATGAGACTAGTTCTACTCACCCCGATACGATTAAGAAGTATCTTGAAGGATGTATAATTGTCAGAATCCTAGTAAGGAAGGAAATTTCTAAGTCAGTTAGATACGCGTTGTCGTCGACTAGTTAAGGCGGAGCACGAGAAGCCTATAAGGTTTCTCGAGCCCTTAAGGATTTCCACAGTGGAAATGGAAGAAATGCTTATGGTAATGATAAGTATTACACAGGATGTCAGAAAGAAAGAAGCAAGTACCATAAATGATGCCTCCTCCTTGTTTTTGGATAGTGGAGGTAGTTGCAGTAGTCTTCACTTCCATTTGAGAATACTCCATACCAGATGCTTTTCAGTATAGGGATGATTCTATATGAAGAATAGTACGATCATAACTGTGAGTTGCCGTCATCCGAGGCAAAATTCAAAGATAAGGATCCAGTAAGAGTATCCAATATTTAGCAACCTTAAATGGAATTCGCACGAAGTGTGTGGACGAGAGACATAGTCAAGTAAGATGGGTATGTTGGTTCAGACAACCACACACCCTAATATGTAAGAATTATGTGATGTACATCAAGTCCTTCAGTTAAGGGAGAGATTGTTGAATGTTTTTGACTTACAGAGATGGAAACCATGGCTAAGGAACAGTTTTAGCCAGTCAGGTTTAAGCGAGGTGCATGAATAATCTATATGTTAGACCCTAGAGTAGCCATGGAATCCCGATGAGCAAATCGAATTGGAGATTTGGCTAGTAGAGAAAGAGGTAGAAAGGATCTATTTGTATATGATCTCAGGAGAATTCTAAATTTCGAGGACGAAATTTCTTTAAGGGGGTAGAGTGTAATATCCCGTTTCAGACTCATATATTTATCAGTGGTGAGACGATGTGATAGAGATATTTTGAGGAATGGCAATTTGGTAAATTTGAGGGATTAGGCTATATAAAGCTATTTTCCCCATTTTTCCCTCATAACTTCTATTCCCTTCTCTCTCTACAAACTTGGAAAGCCTCTCCCTCTCTTTCTAGAAATCGGCCCTCACCCCAGCATGCTTCAATCCATCAATTTTCTTCCCAAATTCTTGGTATTGCAAGCAAGCAAGCTTTTGCGAAAGATTGAAGCAAGAGGAACTAAAGAAACCAAGTCAAGAGGAGGAATTCCAAAGCTAGGGTTTTGTAAAGGAAGCTTGGCAAGATCAGCAAGTATTAGGTGTGTTCCGTAGAGTAGCTTGATCCTTTTGGGTTATTTTTGTGTGAGAATTACAACTCAATTTCTAAGATTTTAGAGAAAAAGGATAGTTTTCCCCTTTTTGAACATATGATTAATTCTTGCTTAATCCTTGATCCCAGTATGTTTTATTGATTAAAATGAGTCCCTGGCATGTTTCAAAGATCACTGGGCAGTTGGGTACCAAGATTTTTGAAGTTAAAACACGATTTCTGAACTGAGTTCTGCTACGATCACATAGTGAACAATACTCATAACTTCAGACTCGGACTCTGGCTTCAGACTCAGACTCACCCTTCAGACTCAGACTCACCCTTCAGATTCAGACTCTGGCTTCAGACTCAGACTTACCCTTCAGACTCAGACTCAGACTCACCCTTCTGACTCAGACTCAACCTTCAGACTCAGACTCTGACCTCAGACTCAGACTCAAACCTCAGACTCAGACCCAGGATGTCTTTTCTTAACTAATAGCTGTGCCATGCCATTGATCTTTGAATTTCCTTGGAACATAGATTACTCAGGAGCCTTCAAGGATTAACCTAGGATAAACATATGTATCATACAGAGTGACGGGTAATTTATCCACATGATTTCAGGTAGGAGGAACAGGAAATTATTACAGATGGGATAGTAAGCCCAAAAGTATGACATATGACAACAATATGTCTAGAACCTTTAATAGGTTAACAGGAACTGAGAGGTATTCAGTTGAAGGAACAAGAGTACTAGGAATGTTTCTCAACATTCAAGGATTCAGATAAGAATAGTTTCAGGTATGTTAAGGGTTAGTTTTCAGGATACCCTTAACCAGGCAGGTTATAGTGTACCTTAGACAGTGGTACCAGGCTTCCCCAGTTTCAGGTACATTTATATGTACATCAGGGCGTGCCTCATTGTTCACGTCAGAGTGACACTGAGGATATACGCAACAGCTCAGGACAGAATGTACCTTAGGTAGTGGTACAAGAAATAGTATCAGGTGTTATGAGGAATTTTACAGATTATATGTATGTATATATGCTGACAAGTCGTGGCACAGGTACGCTTCAGATTTATTCTGGATAGGTCAGCCCGTTAGGGAACCTACATGACGACTCACACACACACACACACACACACACACACACACACACACACACACACACACACACACACATATATATATATATATATATATATGTTTAGATAAGATTATACCAGGACGTGCCTCAGTTGTTCACGTCAGAGTGACATTGAGGATACGTATATCAGTTCAGGAAAATCATCAGGAATATCAGGATTATATATATATATATATCAGGAATAATATTTAATTATATTATCAAGATAAACTTTGTGTCTTCTGTGTTCTTGCAGTTAGAGAGCACAGGGGGTTCCAGTTACAGCTGGAACGGGAGGAACTTTCCGCGAGGATAACCGCACATAGTTTTAAGATTTGTGTCTCCGTTGTTCTCGCAGTTAGAGAGCACGGGGGTTCCAATTTCAGCTGGAACGAGAGGAACTTTCCGCGAGCATAACCACACATATAGGCAAGAGGAGTTCGGTGATTAGCCTCAAATAGGAATTTTCACCGGTTATTAGGGGAATGTGCTCCGGGGTTACTCCACTCGGGGGCATTCCGTAAAATCAACTCACATAATAATGTTTGTTACACACTAACATACTAACATAATAATATCAGAAAAATACTTTATTATGTTATCAGGCAGGAATTAGTTATCAGGCAGGTATCAGGTATCAGGAATCAGGTAGCAGTTATCAGGCGGTGATCCTAGGTTTCCCCTCGATCACCAAGTATTCAGTTTGTAGTCTAGTTTTATGACTACACAGCTTAGCAGGATGTAGTCCAGATTTCACGACTACATAGGATAGTAGGAACAGGCAGGTATAATTCGAAATGGGTTGAGTTAGAGCTTGGCGATCATAGGTTTTTCCCCAAGATTGCCAACAGTAATGCATGGCGACCGTAGGTTTCCCCGTGGTTGCCAGCTGTAGGTTGGGTGGAGCTCAATGAGACATTATGTCTCATCTCAATCCTTCTGGTGCAGGTTTACAGGTAAGCAAGAGGTTCATGATGAATTTCTTCAGGGAGACGCTGGATGGAGTGCAGTTGCTCGTCATATACCAGCTCAGGAGTTTATTAGACATATGTATAAGTATTTGTAATGGTATTTGGATAATTGTATAAACGAGCCAATTTGTACTCATTCAGTTGTATTATTATTATTGAAAATTTTAATGTATCCAGTATCAGTATAATGCGCATGCTAATATTCTAGATAAAATTAGTATGGGTGTTACGTTAGTTGTCAACTCCGCCATCTGATCTAACAGAGTTTTGATCATCGCGGTTAAACCGTCAACTTCTGTCCTTGTAATAGGTTGATCTCCCATGGCTGATCACGTTAGGAAAAGAACAAGAGAAACCAGGCTCTGATACCAACTGACGCAGTCGGAAGCAGAGGCTAGCAAGCGCTAAACCTAGATTGAAAAGAAACAAGTTTGCAAGCTACAAACTTGTGAAAATAGGTGTTGATATTTTGATGTTGGCTGCATGTTTTGGCAAATGCAATGTGTTCAATGGAAGCGTCTCCATGTGTATAACAAGTCTTCAGTTGCAAGAATTCGCATTTGAAGCTGTTCAGAAGCTGTTTGGACCTTCAGAAGTTGAATGCTTCTTCAGACGCAGCTACAGTACATCAGAAGCTGAAATGCTTCAGACGCAGGAACAGTGCATCAGACGCACTATTCAACAGTTGACTTTCGTTGACTTCTTCAGAAGCTGAGTATTTTTGAGTTCTTTCTGCGCGAATATTTGCGAGATTTGTCAAGGTTTAATCTTGGATGATTTGTTCTAGAATGCTGATTGAATTAGTGAAGATCTTATGAAGATTTGGCTCGTGTTTATGAAGATCATATTTTCTGATGCAATCTTATGAAGATACAATGCTGAGTGATTTGTTTCCTTTTGAGTCATTCATAATTCTGTAACATATCACTTTCAGAAGATTGGTTTCAAATTTAAGAAGAATTGTTGAAGCTTATAAAAGGAGAATGCTGCCATTGTTCAAGACTTACGAGAGTTAATTGAAAATCAGAGTTTTGAGTCTTTTGTGTTTAAACTTAGAGTTTTATTTGTACACCACTCAAACTGAGTTGGTTTAGGTGTAATTGAGTTGTAATTCATTCTAAGCCTTTAGGTACGAATGAAGTGTTAGTGTATTGAAGTGTGTTCTTCATAACTGGGTTTTTCAGAAGCTGTTTAACTAACATGGTAGTTGCTTGTTTAGGAAGTTAGTAGTTTCTAATACTCAAGGAGTTGAGTAGAAGTCTGACTAGGAGGAGGTTGATTGCTTAGGCTGGGAACTGGGGGTCAGTGTCTGAGTCTTAAGGATTAATTCCTATAGTGGATTTCCTTCCTGGATTGGTATCCTCCAGACGTAGGTGGCATTTGCACCGAACTGAGTTAACAAATACTTGTGCCTTTTTATATTTCTGCACTTTATACTTGCTTCTGAATTGGTTGTTAATTGTGCTCTGTTTTACAAACATGTGTGCCCTGTTTTCGTAATTCTTAAGTCCTAGCCATAATTTCAATAGGGTTCCAGAATCCACCAGAAATTGAGAAAACTCTAAAATATTATTGAATGAATAAAAGTTCCCTCTTAGACTACAACTGTTTAGCTTAAATAGGGAAATAACAAACCCTAATGGGCCGAAAATAACAAACTGAAATAAAACAAAAAAATAACAAACTGAAATAAAAAAAAAAATAACAAATATGCTGAAATATTAAAAATACTATGAAAACCCTCCTACATCAATAAAAAACTACATCTTTATGGTTGGACGCCTTATTAATAGATGCAAATAATGTAGCCAATTCTTTGGCAAGAATGGCACCTGCCTGGCTACAGTCTTATTTTTCCTACCATATTTTGGTTCGATCTGCCTTGCTGATTCTTAATAATAAGCTAGGGGCATTCTTTAGAAAAAAATAAACATATAATCACAGGTAAAATAGCAGCAATTTTCATGTAGACATATATTAATTTCCCAGTGCATAGCACCTCAGTTACATTGTAGCACAAAAATAAATACACAAACTTGATACTAATTTAGAAGCCTATCTTTTGGCCAAAAATACGGTCACCATATGTAGACAATTTCTTGCAGGAACAATATCACACCTTAACATTATAGGTACTGTAAGCAAAAGAAACATTGTAGACATAAACCACTTGCTTCCACAACCTAATAATGAAATTCAAGTATAGCAAAAGAGACTCCTTTCTTAAATGAGTACAGCTTCTCCTTAAATTCTTCAATCAACTTTGATTTGCCCCACAAATGTTTAACGAAACTCATCCTCTCAAGCACTATACCATTTTCCATAAAAAATTTAGCCAGAAACAGATCATGCTCTGACCCATGGACAGTTCCAAATTTCACAACCCGGAGAGTTGATGCCAAACAACCGGGCACAACAGCAGAGTTCAAAAGCTCTTGGTCGAATTTTGATATTTCCTGATGATTAGTAATTATTAGTAATAACAAAAAGTCTATTTCTTAAAAAACGAAGTCCAAATAAAGGTTAAAGTAAAATAATTTAATGCTAATTACCAACCTTAAAAACTAGAGTATTGAGAACCGGAGACTTTTGAAGTAAACCCAACAAAATTTCAATACTAACTGAACCTAGCTCCAAATGGCTCAACATTGCAAACTTAGGCAGAACAGCCACATCTGGTTGTGTAAGAACCTGGATGAAATAGATTAAGAAAAATTATTTGTATTGAGCCAGATGGAATACAACAGCTTCCCACCTCTAGACAGAACAAACATAAGTTTGAAAAACCATCTCTTTCAAATAAGAAAATGTTATTTCAACAAAATTTTTGATGTAGACACTGTGTGCAATGTTTATCTTTTGTTACATGATTAACACTAGTTGAATACATGATATCTTCTAACCATCTATTAAATATAATTAACTATTTTTTAAGGCGAACTATGTATTTGAACTGCATTAACCATGTAATAAAATTCAGGTGTATTTGTTGGCAGTGTCTGTATTGTGTCAAAATAACAAAGTCGCTTAAATAAAATTATAAATCAATATATCAGTGTGCCACTATTGACTAAATATTACTTAAATTGTTTGTGTAGGAGATATAAATTGATAGCAAGTTCTCAATTGTTGTTCATGGTTACAATATGATCTTGAGCTAATTATGAAGTATATATTCAATGCTTGACACCAACATATTCATTACAACTACAAGATTTAAAAAGCTAATTGATACGATCTTACCTCTGATCCTTGAAATTCGATAAACTTCACTTGTCTGAATTGTTTGAGAAGAAGAGAAACACATGATCCCGTTTCTTGGACACTATTCGCACGCTTATGCAAAGTGATGTTAACAAAAGCATTACGGGCTCCTGATGGATCTGACAGAATAATAGCTTGTGACATCCCATCACCACAATAAGTGAATTCTTTCAGACTTGAACTAGAAAATTTGATTTTGCAGCTACGTGGCTCACGAGTTACCGACTCAAGGTTTTGTTCTATTGAAACACTTTCAAGCCGAGGTGCATTTAGTTCTAAAGTTACATCATGTGCACTTAACCAAGAGCAGTTTTCTGATTCAAACTTTTTCAATACGGATAAAAGAATTCTCTGAGATTTGTCAATTGTAAATATAATTCCACACAACCTGAGGACTTTTAGGCTTCCAAACATGAAATTACTATTGTAGGAAGGGACTTTGATAGCACAATAAGACATCTCGAGCACCAATTCTTCTAAACCATAGGAATGATTGAAAAGGGCGTAAGATGTAAGACTAGAGAAGGGGAGTTCAAAATTCAAAATATGAGTGATACAAATTTTTTTTAGACTCCGTTTCAAGATGCAACAGATCCATGTATTTAGAAGGGATACATCATACTTGTTAGTGAGCACAAGAGAAAAACTTTTCACACCATAACTTTTAGTAAGATGAAGTGCTCTATTGACAAAGGTTATAAAGCTTAGTTTTCCACCTAATTTCTTCTTTTTGTAATAAAAGAACTTACTATCATCTAAGTCCAATTTGGTGACTAATGTCCAGCTTTCTATCCATCTTTTAGATAACACACTTGTACAAACAGCATCTTTTGTTGGGACAAGAGAGAGAATGTGAGTTATAAGTGATTCAGGTAGTTTGCTGATTATATCCTCTTTTGCCTTATGTTTCTTATGAGTTGAACCAACATACTCCATTTGTGTAACAGTTTTCCTAGAACTATTTTTCTGCATTTTCAAACACTACCAAGTATCAATATTAATGCATAGAATATTCTTTAAATGAATCAAACACTATCTATATTAATGCACAGCAGTTTTCCTATAACTATATTTTTTCTGTATTATGAAACAATATCAAGGGCTATTGCTCACATGCATAATAAGTAATTTCAAACACAAAATATCACATATTCACAACCTCTACTCACTCTCCTGAGAAGGAAAAATTGTATTTTCATTTGAGAAAAAAAAAATCTCCAGAGTTGAATAGGAAAAAATAACGTGTTTGTGGTTCACCATATGAGCGTTTATATAAATAATTCCAAAGATGAAAATTACTTGTGCACCATACACCACATGCTTAAGTTATGCAGGTTAGCAATTATCTCAAATCAAGTATCAAAACAAAATGATCATGCATGCATTACTTAAATCAAATTTTTCTCACCCAAATGCCTCTAATTGGAAAGTAAGAGGTTCTCACCTTTGTGTAGAAACAAGAAGAAAGATGATGATCAAAGTTGTTTCTTTTCTTTCAGCTTTCCAATAATCTTCTCTGTTACTGCCTTTTCATTGTTTATCTTCTAGTAAGATGGCGTGGGAGATTGGCCTGAGTCTATTACTAGGTAGCTACTAGATGCCCTCTCCTAAACCTTTCTTATTTCTTAGTTAATTGGGATTAAATAATTTTGAAAGGAAACCTAATTTCTGAAAGTAATTTAAATCCATTCCATAATATAAATGTAAGTTTTAATTATTTAGTTTTAAAACTAGAAAAAAAAAATGCTTCTTAAAAAAAATAGAAAAAATGCAAACAAACACGTAAAAAAATGCTAACAAATGTCTATATGACACTAATTATAGAAACAAATATAGTAAAAATACCTTTAAATTTATGGCTTAAAATTTTATAAGTGTAAAAAATGCTCTTTTTTAAATGCAAATTTTTTTTTTAACTAATGTCACAAGTGCATTAGTTAAAACGACCCTTTAAAATAAAACAAAGTGAGAAATTTACACTACAAAGCTGATTTTCCACCTTTCAATAGAGGGAGCACTTTTTACATTAAAAACGGGAGTTCTGAGTTGAGCAATTCTTAAGAAATTTAATTTCTATATATTGTTAGTGTAACATTATTTTACACATATTTATTAAATGATGTGACAACATATAATTGGATGTATGTATAAAATAATATTTTTTTTGTCAAGTAGTCTAATAGCCAGAGCTCACACATGTATAAAATAATTTTGTACTAATGATACATATAAATTAAACTCCTTGTTAAAAAAGTCCAAAAAAAAATATTTTTGAAATGCTACATTCAACACTTTGAAACTTTACAAATTGATTTTTTTTACATAAAAGCGGTCACTATTTTTTCACTTCTTAACACAAGTGTCTTTGTTAGGCATTGTTTATTTTTTTTTGAGCAATTGTTAGGCATTGTTACCATGCCGGATTTTTTCCTTTTTTTTTTTTTTTACATTTTTAGTACAATTAAGGAGTAGGTAAATTATGTAGTTAAGAAATTAATTTAAAACGTTATTTAAAAATTCTATTTTTTGTTATAATAATTTATTAAGTAGTAATAATAATCCTTTCGTGTGTCTGTCAATATTGACAAGCGAAATAATTGCTTAAGTCCACTCAAATCCCAGCTTTTGGATTCTAATTTCTCTTAGAGCTAATGCTTTCACACATACTCATAAAGATGCAAAAGAATTCTTAAACGTCTGGTTGGTTGGGGGTATGGTATGTAAAGGGAGCGAAGATGAACAAATCCCTCCAACTCTCCAAACTCTCCGAATTTCGTTAGTATATGGGTATTAAAGAACTGATTAATAGTGTTAATTTTAATAGTAAAATATGAGTCATTTACTAAAACACTTTTATTAAATATAGTTAGTGGAATAGTTATAAATGATTGAAATACAATAAATAATGTATGTTAGTGGAAATGAATAATAAATGTTGTATTGATATTGTAAAATGGACAAATAATTTGAGAAAGAAAATTATAAAAAATGACACCTAAATGAAAGAGAAATATTTATAAATGAAAGAGAAAGAGAAATATTTTTAGGGTCTTGTTAACGAGTACCCCCAGGGCACTCTTTAAAGATTTCAAAAGAAGAAATTATTTTATAGAAAAATCAAATATTTCGATTTCCAATGCATTGATTACACATATTTTCATAAAAAGTTATCATTTAAAGGTCTTAAAGAGTAACATTTCCCATATTTTTATTGAAGTGTACTTGTTAAGCATTGATGTATTAACCATTAAAATACTTCATGCACAGTGAAAGATATTGAATTGAAAGTGATGAATTACTATTAATTAAAGGGTACAATTGAAAAATGTAATTAATATAGCATTAAAAGTTGAAAGGGATCACTCATTTTAGAACAAATCTATGTCTATATCTATATTCTATATTATATATGATTGAATTATTTTTTTTTTGTAACAGCAAAGGAAATTTTATTGAATAATACACACCACAAAGAATAAGAAGTACTTTGAGGGAGCAAAAGATTACAAGCACAATAAAGTTATGAGTGATACAACACTGGTACATCAACCACATAGACAAACACCAATATCAGACAAACTCCTTACACCATCTAATGATAGACAAAATAAGAAATACAAACAATATTTTGCTACCTAGACAAACACCAAAATCACTCCTGAGCAGAAAATGGACACTCCAAAAAAAAAAAACCACTGATGAGCAAAGGACCTCTCCCAATTCAATGTGAACAACCATGACAAGATGATGACAATTATACTCCATGACAATTGAATATGAGCATAAGACAAATCCACCATCAAAGCTACGAAGATTTGTGATTTTCTGCAAAATGTTGTTATCCAATGCAAGCTCTTGGATTCAAGTACCATTGAGCAATATTATAATCTATGTTGTTAGATTTCAACTTGAGCCAATTACAAGAGTTCCTTTTCACAAGCTCAACCATGTTATCTAATACAAATATTACCCTTATATATATATATAAAGACTTGATAACTCTTTATCAATGATTCGTGAGATGTGATCATTAGTTTACTCACATAATAATATTTATGCTTTAATGTTATCTCACTTCACACTAAAGCTTGATTACAAATGTTTTAAGAACAATGTCCTTTATGTTTAATAACGTCTTACGATTGAGTCACACTTAATATTCTATTTAAACGAACTAACTATTATAGGGACCTTATTATTTTAACATAAAAACATAATAAAGAAATGCCTTTATTTAAAAAATAAATATTCGATACAAGTATCATGTTCTTATAAATAATTGGCCTCTAGGGATTACACCAACAATTGATATAGTTCTTAATGGAAAGAGTAAAGAGAAAGCTCGCAGCAGAGTTTGAAATCAAAGAATTGGGATCTCTAAAGTACTTCCTTGGCATGGAAGTAGCTAGATCAAAGAAAGGAATAACGATGTCTCAACAAAACTATGTTCTTAATCTCTTGCAAGAAACATGTTTGAGTGGATGTAATATCCCGCTTACGAACCTGTCAGTTATCTGTGATCAGCATCAGTTAAAATGTGCCAAGGAAAACTTTAATCAAGAAGGGCAAAATGGTAATTGATGCCTTGAGACTATAAAAGGGCCAAAACCCTCTTTCCCCTCATTTTTCCACTCACTTCTCTCTCTAAACTTCACATTTCCCCTCTTCCTCTCAACCTTTCCCTCGCCTCTCACTCTCTCCACCATCAATCCATCACAAATCTTCAAACTCTACCAATTCCACATGCAATACTTTCAAATTTATTCTCATGGTTGTTAAACTGTAGAACAAGCCCCAATTTCCTTTTCTCCTTCTGGATCGAGCCACACCTCCATCCTCGCCATTTCTGGAGTTTGTTCAAGTTTAAGCTTCAAGAGTGATGCATGTTTGGATGATGATGATGATGATGATGATGGTTTAAACTGGGCGTTTTAGAAGCAATTTTGAATGAAGGAGGAGTAGCTGAAGCTTGGGCTTAGGAATTGGAGTGGAGCTTTTGAAAGATTTCAGATGAAACTTGATGAGTTCCTATTAGTTAGAACCCATCTTTGTTTGGGAATGCATGTTGTTGAGTGAGACAAATTAAACCTAGGCTTGATTTCTTGTATGTTAGTTGCCATATTGTTAATGCATGATCCATATATGATACTCCTTGCCTTATACTTCAATTTCTGTTATGTATGGACCTTTTGTTGCTGGGAAAATTCTACTTTTCACATAAGAAATTTTCTGGAGAGTTACAGGGGCTGCCAACACTAGAAAAATCGTGCCACGATCATATTGCATCGTGCCTCGATCATACATTTTCTAGGCAGGATCGTGGCACAATGGGGAGCCACGTGCCATGATTTTGGCAGTGTTGGCATGCTTCGAAAAATGTCATTTTTACGTCCAGAGACCATTCTCGCAGTGTCAGGATTTCCATATATATGCAATAATGGAAGGAATGGTCATAAATAGATCCTCGCATTAACGAGTGGGTGTTGTACTAGAGATGAATCCAATTTACCTGTATGGGAATGTTTACCAACCTTTTAAGTAATGACATATGACAACGATATGCGTAGAACCTAAGTACATGGGTTAAGAACGAATGAATATTTACCCTGATTTTATGCATTAGATATGCATAAAATTAGAATAATGTATCAGATATGCATATGATCAAAGAGATGTAACAGATATATTTTAACAAGATGAAACAATATTAAATTGTGTCCATTAGGCTCCAGATTATGTTGGATGGGATTATTCCGCAAGGGTAATCTACACAACGAAAGTTAAGTCGTGATTCTCTAACTCCCCGTTAGTAGTGGAGTTGAGGTTCCCCAATAGTAGTGGACAAGCGTTGTTCCTATGTAAGTCATGCACGACGACAAGAGGGGTCGGGTGTTAGCCTCAGATAGGAATTTTCACCAGTAAGATTGGGATGTATTCCGGGGTTACTCCACTCGTATGCATTCTGATGACATCCTGTCATTACGTAATTTTTAGAGTCTTTGTTAAGTGTGAACATCATATTTGTAGCAATTTGAGACAGCTTGGGGGTGTAAAAAGCAAGAAAACATCAAGAACCTGAACTAAGTGCATCGTGACACGATTTGGGAATCGTGTCACGATTTTCTGACCAGAATGAAGTAAGTTTCTGTTTATGGAATCGTGTCACGATTACACAATCGTGACACGATGGTGAAACTAAATTCTGAGAAATCTTGGGGACTTTAATGAAAAATTGTGTCACGATGCCTAAAATCGTGTCACGATTGTAGGCGCAAATTGCCTATTTTAGCTGATTTGTTTTCAGAAACAAGGGTTCAGAATTTTGGAGAATTGAAGCACGATTTTGAGAGCAAATAACTGAAGAGGTGGCCATCCCATCCAACTAATAGTCAGTTTATGTATGTTTCTGTGCTTCTATTGATTAAGTTATTTGTAATTTACATTATGAGTAGCTAAATCTCTTAGAGATTGAGTCTGAAATGAATCTGATGTAATCTGTTTGAACACATGTGGCTGTGAAACTCTATTGCTTATGAATGCTAATCTAGTTTTATTCAATTCAATTGCTCTTAATGCTTTTTATATATTGATAATGTATAACATGAATTCGTGAGAATGAATGACTATTGACCCTAGCTTTCGACTTAGACCTAATTGAATTGTTCAAATAAACAGGGTTAGTCTAGGAATAGATAATCGTTTATTTGTGATAATAAGTTAACGTGTTTAAAACCTTCAAGGAATATTAGATCACCTAAGGAATTATGGGCTGTAATCCGAGAAGTGGGTTCTAACTCAAGGGATTGATTAGAACTATTTTTGTTAACCATCGTAAAACTAGAGGATCATTCATAGAGATAGGTGCAGTTTACCAAACAGAATTAATCAGAGGATTCAAAAGACTCGATCTCATCTCTCCTTATATATTCTAAACAACTTTTATCAACTTATTTACTTTTTATGCACTCAAACCAACTGCCTAGGGCAACCATAATCTTTATACATCCTATTTATCAACAATATTGCTAACTTGAAATTTACGCAGTCCTCGTGGATACGAACTTATATTTTATTACTTCGATAGTTTTAGTACACTTGCTAAAAGTCTATCACATTCTGTAAAATGAACTCAGATAATAATTGCTTGTTCAACGCTAACCTTCTAAGTTAAAGAATGAAAGTAAGGTGAACATGAATATGATAAAACTTATGATAGTAAACAAATAGTGATCCTATATTTCCCCTTATCGCTAAGTTATGCAGAACAGAACAGTAAACCCTATTTTAGGGTTATGTAGAAACAGATGGCGATCATAGAATCCCGGAGATTGCCTACAGCCTAGGATAGGTGGAACTCACTGAGACATGCATCCTGTCTCACCCTAATCCCTTTATTTATTTTCAGATAAGCAGATAACTCAAATCAATTTATTTGTGTGCTACTATTGACTAAATATTACTTAAACTATTTATGTAGGATCTGTAAATTGATAGCAAGTTTTCTATAAAAAAACATTGATAGCAAGTTCTCAATTGATGCTCATAGTTATAGATCTTGATCTCATTATTAAGTATATATATATATATCAACTTTTTAGTTATAGCAACATACACCTCAAGGTGTATTTATCAACTTTTTGGTTGTAACTTACTAAAATACTCCCACATAAAAACTAGTGGGTGTATATTAGCAAATCCCATATATATATATATATATATATATATATATATATATATTCAATGCTTGGTACCAACTTATGACAAGTAGTATATGTTTGGATTGATGGTGAATTTGACAAAATCATGGTGGCATTGTGATGTTGTGAAGCTCCAAAGTGTAGCTTTGAAAAAATTATCGTGATTCTGTCAATCTCACCATCAATAAAAACATGCACATATCGAAGGCGTGTTGGATGTCTATATCATTCGATTAAGATATTACTAGTGTATATTTTCACTTAATTTACAATACTCCTTTAAAAATGAAATAGAATTAGATGTTTGGTTCAGATTGAGCGGTTTAGATCATATGACAATATGATTTGTGATTAACTTGTCTATAAAAAATTTGTGTCAAATTATTCGTTTGTTCAAACAAATAACAACCATTATTATTTATCATATTTTATTATTGTTATTAAAAACATAATTGTTTTTAACGTTAACACTTTTAATTTGAGTTCTCCTTGGGGGATAGAGATCCAATATCTAGTAATTATGTCGACTCGAACGTTTCTAAATCATATAATATTATTATGGCAATTTTGCAACATATTCTTGCAAACCCTTCCAAGAACTATGATCTTGAGAAATATGCACTTGTTACTCCACTTGAAGCTCAAAGATTTATTTTCATTGAAAGAGAAAATAATTGGACTATGGAAATGAGCAAATAAGATAATAATCGAGAATGAGATATTGTAAGATATTGCTAGAATTTAACATATTTGAACTGTAACAAATTAACACATGCCACACCTGTTGTAAAATTATTTATTTAGTATTCTACACATATACCTTCAAACAGAAAATTCAGCTCAAAGCCTGAAGTGATTCAATTCATACTTCATATTATTCTTGTCATATGAATTGAGTCACTTCAAGCTTTGCGCTAGAATACTACATAAACAATTATACAATGAGCGTAGCATAAGTTAATTTGTCACAATTCATATATGTTAAATTGTAGACATATCTTACAACATTTCGAGCTTGATTATTATCTCGTTTACTCATTTCCAATGTCCAATTATTTGCTCTTTCAAGATAAATTTTTTTTTGAGCTTCAAGTTGATTGCCAATTTCATCTTTCTCAGGATCATAATTATTGGGAGGGGTTGCGAGACTCTGTCACAAATTGCCAAAAAAATCATTATATGATTTATAAACTCTCGAGTCAAACATAATTACTAGAAGTTTGACCTCGATCCTCCTAGGAGAACCTCAAATTAAAATTGTCCAGGTTCCAAAAATTTATGTTTTTCACAATAGTAAATATGATAACAACAATGATCTTTATTTGTTCAAACTAACAAATAATCTGAAACAATTTTTTTGGTCAAGATAATCACAAATCCGCACAGCACACGATCTAAACCATTCAAGTTGAACCAAACATTTAATTTTATTTCATTTTTAAAGGTGTATTGAAAACAATAAGTGAAAATTTACACTAGTATAATCTTAAATAATTGATGTAGATCCACAACAATGTAATTGTGTAACTTAAAATATTCCTTTTCAATAAAATCAAAGAAACTATAAGGGTGTGTTTGTTTCAAGAATTAAATTTACAATCCTAGGAATAACAATCCCTGGAACATTATTCATAGGAATCTTATTCCTATTAAAGTGTTTGGTAATTAATTTAATGTCTCAGGAATATTTTTAAATTAATTTAATTTATAATTTAAAACAGTAAAATAAAAGAGTTAAAATAGTGTGAGAGTGTGAAGTTATGGGTGGTTACCTCTTATTCTCATGGGAATAAAAGATCATCATACTTTAACTTGGGAGTAACAAGTGAAAAATCATGTGTAAATTTTATTCCTAAATAAAATGTACCTAGGCATATTTTATGAAAACTTGAAACAAACATGGGAATCAAGGATTCCCAATGTCACATTCCTAGGAATAAATTTAGAATCCATGAAACAAACACCCCCTAAAGGTTTATAATTGGTCAACCTTAAGAAAATCAAGCACACATTCTCTGTTGAGTCAAGATAACCACAAATTGCCGCAAACATATATTCGATCTTAACATAACTTCAAAAATTTTAGCTAAATAAATGGTTCTATAACACCAAATATATACTATCTGATCTAAATCAGAAAATTCAACAAAAAACATAGATAGTACTTATAAATGAGTAAAAAATATATCCTTTATAAAATACTTAAAAATAGAAGAAAATCATAAACAAATATCAAATAGAGGAAACAATACTTAAAATCATAAACAAAATCATGTTTTATTTCATGGTTACCTTTTTCCCATATTTAATCAAAGAACTCACCGATTTGTCGTGGATGTTGCAAAAACAAACAATATAGAGGAAAATAATAATTTGAAAGACGTAGGAGTAGAAGAAAACATCATTGATTTGCATTCAATCTAACGCGAAATGGTAGTCCGTCGATCAAATTTTGTTCCCTCGTTATAGATCTAGTAGAAATCAAAAAACACAACATTAATCAAGAGGAAAGAAGCCAACAACAAAGAATATAGATCAATATATTATAAAATAAAATAAATATCATTTAATTGAACAAAAACACACACATAATTGATTTGAGTGAAATGAAATCACAAAGGATGTATTCTCGTATATATCATAACCACATCAGCCATATAAGTGAATATACATCTAAACATCGCTTATATCTAGATGAGTGATATGAAGATGTTAAATAGCCAAATGAAAGGTAGTATAGAGAGAGAGAGAGAGTTACCAAGAGGGAGAATGCAAGAGGTGGCGGCCGCACATGTTGCGATTCTGAACTTAAGAACACATTTATAAAGAGTTTACAAATGGAATTCTTGGTGCAATTAGGTTAAGTTTCCTAGTTTTTTTTCCCTAAAGTTGCGTTAATGGGCTTCATTAGCCAAACAAGTATAATGGATATATGGGCTCCTTTATTATCTCTAATTTGGACAAGGCCCACCATTTTAACAGCATCTTTTTTTTTGTTTGGTTGATAAAGCATCTCATTTTCTTATTGTACACTTACATACAAATATAATATAAGTCTATATTAAATTATAAACTATTTCAAATGATATACTAGTATCATCAAATTATATATTTTTCATTGTTAATTGATGAAACACAATTTATTGATTCAATTAAAATCAATTAGAATTTCAAGAATACGACCAAATCTATCCATATCCACCAAATAAAATTCAATAGATCCATTAATTTTTTTTTTGTTCAATGCAGGTTTATCTTTGTTTTTTTAAACAAAGGAAATTGTATCAGGAGTGCAATCCCATAATATATTAATAGAAAATAAAAGTTACAAAAACAAAAGAGAGGGGGGACATAAAACCAAGACCCCCAAAAGGATTAAGAAAACCTAAAATTAGGTAAACCTAGCTTATTTCTCACTAAGTCTACCCTAATTGCAGAAGGAGGCTGAGAAAACCAACAATGAGAAGTAATAGATAAACCTATATTAGCATGAGTGTCTGCACATTGATTGCCTTCCTTATAGATATGTGTAGCAAAGAAGTTCATAGAAGAAAGTAAATGAAGCCAGTTATCCCATCTGTTTCTAAGACTCCAGGGCACAATCTTAGATGACTTGAAAGCCAAGAAAACAAACATTGAATCAGTTTCCAGCCAAAGAGAGGACCAACATTTATGATGAGCAATCTCAATTGCCACCATAGCTCCTATAAGCTTAGATAATAAAGCAGAAGTTTCCCCAAGATTAACAGCAAAAGCACCAAGGAAGTCTGAACTTGCATTCCTGAAAAGCCTTCCACAAGCTGCATGGGTAGGTGATTAGTGGCAAGAAATGAATAAATTCATGTCTTTTATAAGGCTTTTTAGTTACTTGTTTTGCAAGTTATCTTAGGAAAAGCATGGAATTTATGAAGAAATGCCAATTATTCTTTGTATACCTTATTCTTCCCCATTTGTGTAGGAAAAAGCAAGCCAGGACTTGAAAATAGCAAGAAATCACCAAGAGAAGATTGAAGAATTTCGCTCAGTGCGCACTTGGCGAGTACTTGGCGAGCTTAGGCAGGGAATTTCTGACGATCAGAAATTCAGTGATTTCGCAGAGCGAAGTTTGGTCGCAGAGCGAAGCAGGGCAGTTTGCACTGTTCAAGGCTGAGGTGGCAGAAGCCCATTTGTGAAGAAAGGACTTCGCAGAGCGAAGTGTGACTTCACAGAGCAAAGTCTAGAATTGCAGAACACTTATAAAAGGGTGCAAAAGCTGAATTTTAGAGAGAGTTGTTTTTAATACAGTTCAGTATTATTTTAGGATTTAGTTCTTAGATAGTTTTTAGGGCTAGAAGCTATGATCTTCAAGGAGCAAAAATGATTGGATTGTGGAATCAACTAAGGCTTTGGGAAATCAAGACTTAGGTTATGATCTTCATCTTTTCTCTAAACTTTTGTATAGTTGTCATGAAAATGAACAACTAACTTCCCTTTGTTGGGATTGGAGGTATTCTTTCTAGCTTAGATGTAATCTTTGATTATGCAAAAATATGATTTTAGCAATTTATGTGTTATTGAAGTTATTCTTGATTTTCACTCTCATGCTTGATTCAATTGTTATTGACAAATACTTTTGAATCTAGGTTTAGAATAATCTTCTATCAAAATAAAAAAATCTAGAAATGGATTTGGGTTTTGATAATCGCATAAAGTGTCGGATCGTAATGCTTTCGGATCGTTTGATAGATTGGGAAATCGTCTATTAAACGATACGATCGATCTCACGAAGCCATTTGGACACGAATGACTTTGTCGAGTGATACGTGATATTTTCACTAAAACGCTAAAATTCATATGCATGATTTTTAGATTATATTCAATGCAAGATTGATGAACTCCGATTCCAACGTTTTTATTCCCTATTACTTGTTATTTTAATTCCGCATTTAGATTCCATTAGTTTTTATGCAAACAAGTTACCAAACCCTAACTCAAAACAATATCGATTGTTGAACGGTTCGAGATAGCGCACCAATCCCTGAGGAGACGATAATTTAAAAATACTTACTTTTGTTACTCAACTAATAGTAGGATTTTCTAAAGATGCTCCATCAGAATTACATTTAACCCAGTTGAAGACAAGAGGACCCCAAATGACTTCCTTAATGATCTGAGGCTTAGGGGGTTTGAGTTTGACATTAAAATGCTTTAAGATTACAAATTCAGAAATTGAGGATCTAGCAGTGAGAGAGGTAAGGTTTCCTGATAAAGAAGTTCCAGAGATTATCAAGCTTGTAGCTGTTCTGAAATTGCTGATCTTGTCATTGAATCTTCTTTGGTTTCTACAAAACCAAATAATGTTGAAACAATTGATTATAGCAGATAGGATGACAAGTTTATACTGAGGGGACCAGGCTCTTTCATAAACTTTAAGAGGCTCACTGAAAGATGAAACACTAAAGTTGATGTTAAGGAGAGATTTGAGCCAACTCCAGATTTGAGTAGCTAAGCTGCATTCCAAGAAAAGGTGAACTGAAGTTTCTTCTGAAAAAGCACATAGATTACAAATAGAGGGAAATTGACAACCTCTCTTGATCAATTGCTCATCTATTGGCATCTTATCTAGTAAAATTCTCCACATTAGAAGGGATTTGGAGGGAGGAATGACAGGATTCCAAATGTATTGGGCCCAACTAATATTTTGAACATGGCTTGTAGTATGAAACAAAAAAGCATCTGTAACATCCCGCCTAAGACTCGAACAATTATTAGTATTGAGACGATGTGTCAGAAATGTTTTAAGCAAGGGACAATCTGGTAAATTGTCAGTTAATGGGTTTATTTATATGACAAGTGTAATATTCCGCTTATAAGTATCGATTATCAGTATTGAAATCTGATGAAGCAAGCATGGCAAGTTGGTAATTAAGTGGAATGGCATTTTTGTGAATATTTGAAAAGAGGAGATTGTTTAAGAAAGAAACAAGATATTTCTTGTTGTATTTATCTCCATTTCACTCTTCCAAAATCAGCATATTTCCTCCTTCTTTCTCCCTCATTTACACGCCCCCATCTCTCCTTCACACACTCATCAACTTCATTCCAATTCAAGTGAGAAAGATCATGCAAGCAAGCTTGGCTTGGAAGCTTAGAACAAGGGGAAGGAAAGAAGAGAACAAGGAAGAATTAAGAGGAAGGAAAGACCAAAGCTAAGGTTGGAGAAGGAAGCAAGGGAAAGCTTGGAAAGGAAGCTAGCATGGTTGAGGTGAGCTCTTAGAGGGTTTAGAAACCCACTTTGTTTAAGCTTTGAAGTTATAGTATTAAGAGTCAAATTGCTAGTTTCATGCCTTAAATCCTTTGTTGGCTTGTGATTATATGAACTATTATGTTATATGTTGAGTAAATGTCTTGGAAATCCATTCCCATAAGCTGTTTTGATGATTGGAGGGGTTTGGATTAGCCTAGGAACCAAAATTTTGAGTGCTGCTGAAGCCAAAATCGTGCTCCGATTTCTGGGCATCGGGCTACGATTTTATGCCCTGATTTTATGAAAACTTTCGCATAAAATCGTGCTCCGATCCTGTAAAATCGTGCTCCGATTTTCTGCTTTTCCAGCTTCTTGTCCCAAATTTCTGCAGATTTGCAGTTTCGGACCCCTGACTTCAAACTCGTCCCCAGACTTCAATACTTGGCCAAACTTCACGAAATTGGTACCAAAACGTAGATAATTTTGTTAGCTTTCCATAGCATCAAAAACCACTGGAATCGGAGTTACATGGAGAGAGTTCTGACCATTCCAATAGAGCCTTGTCCCAAAAACGGGTTTCTCCTACTTCCTCCATTTCAACTCCAAATCTCTACCCATAACTTCATCTTCTTCAGGAATTATCATGCAAGATAAAATAGAGGTTTAAGCTCAAATAATAGGCACGAAAATTAAGGTAAGATGGGTAATGAGTACACATTGGGAGATGAATACATAAACCCCTAAGACATATAGAGAAGCAAAGGAGTTAGTAATAGGTTTATTCCTCATTAAACATTTTCATACACACCTTTTGGTTTGTGCAAGCTTAAGAATGAAGCATTAGCTAAGTTTAGAACCTTTATAGGTTAAAGAGAATTAAGATGGTACTTATGTGTACTAAGCACAAGAATGATACATACTTACAGTTAAGAACCTCTAGTAGGTTAAGTTTTACAGAATACATTAGATATGCGCAAGAACTATGAAATGTAATAGATATATTTATGAATTTAAGTTAAGAACCTAATGATAAAGAATATGATAACGTGTTCATCAGACTCCGGATTATGCCGGATGGGATTTCTCCGAAAGGGCTATCCACACGTAATTTATAAGACGAATGTTAAACGTGTTCATCAGACTCCGGGATACGCCGGATGGGACTCTTCCGAGAGGATTGTCCACACGTATGTTAAAAGACTTAAGCATGTCCAGCAGGCTCCGGGATTCGCCGGATGGGACTTCTCCGAGAGGGTTGTCTACATGCAAGTTGTGTCCAGCAGGCTCCGGATTATGCCGGATGGGGCTTCACCGAGAGGGTTGCCTACACAAAGATAAGAGGAGTCCGGTGTTAGCCTGATATGATAGGAATTTCACCGGTATGATGGGAGATGTACTTCGGGGTTACTCCACCCGGATGCACTCCGTAAAACGAACCAAGATAATGATTGTTTGTTCAACGCTAACTTCTAACTTTATAATATGAAAAGATGAATACGAATATGAAACGAATGTGTATATTTTTATATGTAATACGAGACATGATGATTAGTTCCTAGTGAACGCGATGTGATCATAGGATGTCCCCACGATCACTACGTATAAGACTAAGATAAGAATAGAGTATGAAGCACGTAAGATTATGAACATGAAAAGTATAAGAAAGATAAAGATATGTAGCGGTCCTAGGTTTCCCCTTGATCGCGAATCATGTAGAGAAAGACTTGGCGATCATAGGTATCCCCAAGATTGCCGAGGTAGGCACGGCGACCCTAGGTTCCCCGAGGTTGCCAACAGTAGGTAGGGTAGGAGCTCACTGAGACATTATGTCTCATCCCTATCCTTCTGGTGCAGGTTTGCAGGTAAGCTAGTGATGTTCATGAAGATTTTCACCAGGAAGACGCTGGATGAAGTGCAGTTGCTCGTCGCGGAGAAGCTCAAAAGGTTATCAGGATATGTTTATGTATCTATAGATGATGTTTGGATAAATGTATTAACGAGACAACTTGTACTCATTCAGATGTATTTGTTATTATTATTGAAAATTTTAATGTATCCGATATCAGATTAATACACATGCTAAATATTCTAGATAATTTAGTATGGGTGTTACAATTGGTATCAGAGCAGGTCGATTCAGACCGTGCCTTGGGTCATTAAAGTTTCAATAAAAGTAGTGGGACCATTGGGTTCCGGATGATGTTCTAAAGGTCACATCTAGTTGAGCCTGATCAACTCAACCTAGCATATGACAGTTAGGACATATGTCCGAGAGCTGAATGTGACCAAGGAGGAATGAAGTGTATGAAGGGCGAAGATTAAGGTGACAGAAATTTAAGATGGATTTAGCGAAGAAGTAACCAACGCCAAATGGTGGCCATCAAACTGTAAAGAGACGAAGCCTGGTAGTGGCAAGGTCTTAGAGACATAAAGGATAATTAACATTGAGGTGAAGTGCCTCAACCCAATTGGACGCATCGTTGGATGATGCCTCGTCTGCGGAAGACATGAGGATTAAGGAATCATGGAATGCTCTAGGGAATGACGTGGAACCTTGACGGAAACCGTAGTTCGAGAAGTTAAAGTGAAGTGTGGATTAAGAAACGATTCCGAGAACAGAGTTGAAGAATAGCAGTACCAAATCTAGAGAAATGAAATGATGAATTACCGGACAGTTAAGAGAATTAATTATGGATTACGTGAGTTATTTGGACAGATGAAACTAACCACTCAAGTGTGGTTATTGAGTATGAACCACAAGTAAGTTTGACCCCATCAGATCAGCCGCACCTCCCGAACCATAGATGCTAGATTTGGGAATTAAGAAGAGAAGATGGATGAAAAGTGGTGATAATAAGATATGTGCATGTCAAAGCGTGAATCAAATTTTTGGATGTATCCTAATGGTAAGAAGATTAGAAGTAAGATAAGCTAGACCGGAATTTTACTTAATGAAGGTTGGATAATATATAATAAGTTGCTGGAATTTAGTATACTGATGGACGAATTAAGTTGAACACTCTTGATTAGACGAACAGTATTGAATTTCCCTGATTGGTTAAAGAAGGTAAGTTCGAGATAACACAAGGTTATAGTAAATCAGTGTTGAAAGATGATTGGGATTTCAGACGAGAAATTATGTTGGGATTTTATATACGGCGGATCGTCTTGAACATGAAATTTTAGAATTTAGGTAAATGCTAAGGAGTTGTATGCACCCCAATGAAGAGGTTCCTTCCATAAATTTTATAGAACAGAAAGAGATCACCTCGTGTTGATAAGTTTCCGAGGCAGTAATGAGGTATGGACTTGAATTGTGAATACAATAACGAGTTACTGGAGGAATCCAATAGATCATGATAATATGCAAAAGTTTAAGATCGATTAATCGGGCACTCGAAGAAACGCAACCTATGTTGGGCGTTCTAGAGAACCGGTAAGAGTTTGGAACTTTTCAGGACGGATTGTTCCGTAGAAACTCGAGGGTAACTTAAGGGACATGATAGAGCTAAGGAGACCAAGGTTGTCCCGGGAGGATTATGAGTATGAAATCATTACGGATAAAGAAAGAGCGAATAGTAACAAGACTCAAATGAAAGGTATGAACCGTCAGAAACTATAAGTGTTTTTTTAGAAGTTGCCACAAATGGATGTACATGAATTTAAGCTGCCTCAGATATATTTCCAGTCGGGTTTCTGCAATGTTTAATGGTTCTACATGAAGAGCCGACCTAGAGAAATGGTAACGTCAGACAAATTTGTTGCAGGGAATACGAAGTGATAGAGTAAAATGATTGATCGATGGAATTTTATGTGACAATAGTGAAGTCTTCCTCCGATGCTAACACGAGTCTTAAAAATCAGAGTGGCGCAGCGGAGTGGTAATCCAAGAATGATATAATGAACAACGCTAAGCTGAGGCTTAGAGTATGAGAAGATGTTAAGTGCTTAATTCCTATTACACGGGATAATAGTAAGTATAAGCGATTTGGATATATCATGAGTTTAATTCCATGTTGTAACTATGTCATGTTAACCTATATTAGCCGAAGATTTCGGAAGTCTTGAACTTAATGTTCACCAGTGAAGGACGGAGAACTTTTACGCAGATTAAAAGTTATTCGTAGTTCATGGTAAAGGGCTACGTAATTTCAGGTTATGACTAAAGGATTAGAGACTGAGTGTGTTACTTGGGTAGCAATTGAGTAGAGTTTTCCGTTGGAAATAAGAATCTTGAATTTGACATCCAAAACGAGAAATAAGTTTGTGATGCTGGTGAATGGTAACCATAAAATTTACATTATAGGTTGTTGTATACTTAAGAATAAACATGAGTAACATTGGCGGGGCAAACCTGGCAACCCAGTTGAAAGGCAAATCCCGGATGTTACGATATGAGTTCAGAGTAAGAAAAGATTTCCAATTGATGTAGTAGTGTCTCAAATATGTTAAGATTAAGAATGATGTCCCGTTAGTCGGACAAAGATGAGGTAATGTAAAGTGTACACGTGCTCGCTTATGTATGTAAGATATATGCTATGGAATATATTATATATGATATGTGAGACGACTTAAGCCACTCATCACTTGGACTAAACCCCTATGAGTTTGGAATTATCGATGTAGAAACATTATGCTACGACAAGAAAGCGAGACTAAGTTGTGATAAGAACGATGGGAGATTGGCAAACTCCTAGTCTGAAGAATGATTTTTAAATTATTAAGATAAGTAACGTCGTAGATCAATCGAAGCAGAACGCGGGTAATCAGTAAGATTTCGCGAGTCCTTGAGGAATTCCGTGATGGAAGCAATGATTAAGATTATGGAAAGTAATACACCAAGGTGCCTCCTTCTTGTATTTGTCTAATGAAGGTAGTGCGGTAATTTTATTCTCATTAACGAATGGTATAATAATGGAAAAACCATATATGTAGGATGTCGTCGTATAAGGCAAAGATCGACTATAAGAAATCAATAGAATCGTCGAGGATAATAAGAAAGCCCAATGTCGTCTAAGTAAGATTACGCGGACTATGATGAGATTATAATATTCAGCACCAGTGTTAGGATTGGATAACTCTAGTTGGGTTACAAGAAGTGTATGAACAAGGATATAATCAACAAGTTGGATGCGATGGTTCGGATAACCTCATATTCTGCTACGCAAGAATTGTGTGATGCACATCAAGCGCTTCAGGTAACGAAAAGAGTATCGAATACATTCGACTTATAGAGCTGGAATCTAAGGGATTCCGATAAGTAAGATGAACTGGAGTCTTGACTAATGAAGGAAGTAGTATGGAAAATTAATTTATATATGATAGTGGATTCTAAATTTCGAGGACGAAATTTCTTTAAGGGGGGTAGATTGTAACATCCCGCCTAAGACTCGAACAATTATTAGTATTGAGACGATGTGTCAGAAATGTTTTAAGCAAGGGACAATCTGGTAAATTGTCAGTTAATGGGTTTATTTATATGACAAGTGTAATATTCCGCTTATAAGTATCGATTATCAGTATTGAAATCTGATGAAGCAAGCATGGCAAGTTGGTAATTAAGTGGAATGGCATTTTTGTGAATATTTGAAAAGAGGAGATTGTTTAAGAAAGAAACAAGATATTTCTTGTTGTATTTATCTCCATTTCACTCTTCCAAAATCAGCATATTTCCTCCTTCTTTCTCCCTCATTTACACGCCCCCATCTCTCCTTCACTCACTCATCAACTTCATTCCAATTCAAGTGAGAAAGATCATGCAAGCAAGCTTGGCTTGGAAGCTTAGAACAAGGGGAAGGAAAGAAGAGAACAAGGAAGAATTAAGAGGAAGGAAAGACCAAAGCTAAGGTTGGAGAAGGAAGCAAGGGAAAGCTTGGAAAGGAAGCTAGCATGGTTGAGGTGAGCTCTTAGAGGGTTTAGAAACCCACTTTGTTTAAGCTTTGAAGTTATAGTATTAAGAGTCAAATTGCTAGTTTCATGCCTTAAATCCTTTGTTGGCTTGTGATTATATGAACTATTATGTTATATGTTGAGTAAATGTCTTGGAAATCCATTCCCATAAGCTGTTTTGATGATTGGAGGGGTTTGGATTAGCCTAGGAACCAAAATTTTGAGTGCTGCTGAAGCCAAAATCGTGCTCCGATTTCTGGGCATCGGGCTACGATTTTATGCCCTGATTTTATGAAAACTTTCGCATAAAATCGTGCTCCGATCCTGTAAAATCGTGCTCCGATTTTCTGCTTTTCCAGCTTCTTGTCCCAAATTTCTGCAGATTTGCAGTTTCGGACCCCTGACTTCAAACTCGTCCCCAGACTTCAATACTTGGCCAAACTTCACGAAATTGGTACCAAAACGTAGATAATTTTGTTAGCTTTCCATAGCATCAAAAACCACTGGAATCGGAGTTACATGGAGAGAGTTCTGACCATTCCAATAGAGCCTTGTCCCAAAAACGGGTTTCTCCTACTTCCTCCATTTCAACTCCAAATCTCTACCCATAACTTCATCTTCTTCAGGAATTATCATGCAAGATAAAATAGAGGTTTAAGCTCAAATAATAGGCACGAAAATTAAGGTAAGATGGGTAATGAGTACACATTGGGAGATGAATACATAAACCCCTAAGACATATAGAGAAGCAAAGGAGTTAGTAATAGGTTTATTCCTCATTAAACATTTTCATACACACCTTTTGGTTTGTGCAAGCTTAAGAATGAAGCATTAGCTAAGTTTAGAACCTTTATAGGTTAAAGAGAATTAAGATGGTACTTATGTGTACTAAGCACAAGAATGATACATACTTACAGTTAAGAACCTCTAGTAGGTTAAGTTTTACAGAATACATTAGATATGCGCAAGAACTATGAAATGTAATAGATATATTTATGAATTTAAGTTAAGAACCTAATGATAAAGAATATGATAACGTGTTCATCAGACTCCGGATTATGCCGGATGGGATTTCTCCGAAAGGGCTATCCACACGTAATTTATAAGACGAATGTTAAACGTGTTCATCAGACTCCGGGATACGCCGGATGGGACTCTTCCGAGAGGATTGTCCACACGTATGTTAAAAGACTTAAGCATGTCCAGCAGGCTCCGGGATTCGCCGGATGGGACTTCTCCGAGAGGGTTGTCTACATGCAAGTTGTGTCCAGCAGGCTCCGGATTATGCCGGATGGGGCTTCACCGAGAGGGTTGCCTACACAAAGATAAGAGGAGTCCGGTGTTAGCCTGATATGATAGGAATTTCACCGGTATGATGGGAGATGTACTTCGGGGTTACTCCACCCGGATGCACTCCGTAAAACGAACCAAGATAATGATTGTTTGTTCAACGCTAACTTCTAACTTTATAATATGAAAAGATGAATACGAATATGAAACGAATGTGTATATTTTTATATGTAATACGAGACATGATGATTAGTTCCTAGTGAACGCGATGTGATCATAGGATGTCCCCACGATCACTACGTATAAGACTAGATAAGAATAGAGTATGAAGCACGTAAGATTATGAACATGAAAAGTATAAGAAAGATAAAGATATGTAGCGGTCCTAGGTTTCCCCTTGATCGCGAATCATGTAGAGAAAGACTTGGCGATCATAGGTATCCCCAAGATTGCCGAGGTAGGCACGACGACCCTAGGTTCCCCGAGGTTGCCAACAGTAGGTAGGGTAGGAGCTCACTGAGACATTATGTCTCATCCCTATCCTTCTGGTGCAGGTTTGCAGGTAAGCTAGTGATGTTCATGAAGATTTTCACCAGGAAGACGCTGGATGAAGTGCAGTTGCTCGTCGCGGAGAAGCTCAAAAGGTTATCAGGATATGTTTATGTATCTATAGATGATGTTTGGATAAATGTATTAACGAGACAACTTGTACTCATTCAGATGTATTTGTTATTATTATTGAAAATTTTAATGTATCCGATATCAGATTAATACACATGCTAAATATTCTAGATAATTTAGTATGGGTGTTACAGCATCCTTGAAAGACAAGTCACCTTCGTGAGATCCTTTCCAGATGAATTTGTCTTCTTTGTAAGTCAAAGGAATGGTAAGCATACTAAGTTTTTTATGAATAAATGGATAAGCATGAGATATTTCTTGAGGCACACTCCAACTCAAGTTATAAATGAAATGATCAACTATTGAATTTAAAGAGTTATGAAGGTGAGGAGGGATGTTAAGAGAAGAAATTAGAGGTTCCCCACACCAAGAGTCACACCAGAAGTTGATGTTTTCCCCATTACCAAGCTGCCAAGTAGAGTTGTTGATTATAGAAGGTAATTTGGGTTTAGCACTGCTCCAGATAGATGGGAAAATGTGGTGAGAAATAGGTTTATGATTTCTCATTTCCTTACTTCTCGAAAATTTTGCCCATTGTAACTCTGATTGAATGATCTCCCAACAAAGTCTGAGATTACTTGCTTCATTGATACTAGATAGGCTTCTAATTCTAAAACCCCCTTCCTTAGTAGGTTTACAGACCTTATGCCATGCCACAATAACAAGTTTCTTCTGTTGAATGTCACCACTCCACATGAAATTTCTCATCCATCTTTCCAAATCTTCAATCAAACTAACAGGCCAATAATAGATTGAAAGACAACGAAGGAGCATACTTTAAGATACACTCTTAATTAATTGCACTCTACCTGCCCTGATGGGAAGGAAGGCTTTCCAGGCTGCAAGCTTGAGTTTTACTTTATCAGCAAAAGGTTGATAATAAGACTTTTTAGGTTTGCCCTTAAAAATTGGAACTCCTAAATAGGTTAATGGGAGGGAGCCAATCTTAAAACCTAGCATGTTTTCTATCTGAGATAATCTATGGTTGGTAATCGAGCCAGCATATATGGAGGATTTTTTAGGGTTAACTAGCTGACCAGAAGCCTTATCATATTTAATGAAAATGTTCTTGAAACAGTTGAGATTGGAAGTAGTACCTTTACAAAATAATACCATATCATCATCATATATGATGTGGGAGGGAATATCAATGTCTTTAGTACCCTGAATCAACTTAAGTTTACCATTCACAACCTGTTTAGTCAAACTTCTGCTAATTACTTCTTCAGCAAGGAAAAAAAGAACAGGAGAGGGGGGGTGTCACGGTGATTTTCGGAGATCAAGCTATTGATTAGCATTGACTCACTAATTTTATTTCACGACTGAACTTTTAATTTTTCAAAAAGAAAGTGGAAAAAAGTTCTAAAATACCACATTTTTAAAGATTTAGGGTTCGGGAATCGTTTATGCGAGAGGAAGGTATTAGCACCCCTCACATCTGTTGTACCCAACGGGAACCGTTAGTTAGTTTAGCGTTTAATTGTGTTAGTTTTATGCCAAATGTTTGTGAAAGAAATAAATAAAAGAAATAAAAAGAGAAAAGATTAAAGACTAAAAATAAGTTTTTTTATTAGTGTGCTTGACAAGAATTGGATCTTGCTCCTACGTATCTCCCTGTGCGATGGAGAATTCAAAGCTACGTAGTTCTTTGTAGCAAATGTTTGTGTGTTGATTGATTTTACTTATGAAAAATGATTTGATCGCGTTTAGGCGAAAAAGTTTGCTTTAAAAAAGACGGACTCGCACTTGGGCGATGGTATCCGTTTGAAAACGCGCGTGGGCGTGAAAAAGTTTGATTAAAAAGGACGGACTCGCACTTGGGCGATGGTATCCGTTTGAAAACGCGCATGGGCGTGAAAAGATAAAATTTGGTGAGTTGGGATTGATTTTAAACGGAGGACGAATATTCAAACAAAAGCGAGGTGTTTACCTCGTTTCCGAATATTTGGGGAAGCGTCGGGTGTCTACCCAAGTTTTCCTTTTTCACTCACAAAAAAAAATTGTTTTTTTATGTTTTGGTATATTGAAAATAGAATGACAATTTAATAGAAAAGATATATGAAACCAAGATTGAAAGTAATAAAATTTGTTGAATAAAAATTGAGTTTCAAGCCAACAAAGAAAAAAAAGGAGTTTCAAGCCAACAAAGAAAAAAAAATATGAGTTTCAAGCCAACAAAGAGAAAAAAAGAGTTTTAAACCCAGGTTCTGAACCTTCAGAAGCAAGAAAACTGATTTTAAAAAAACATAGCTTCAGAAGCTGCTTCTGAAGTACTGTTCAGAAGCTGCTTCTGAAGTACTGTTCAGAAGCATTGTTCATGGGTTGACTTTTGTTGACCCTCAGACTCACTGTTCAGACTCTGAACTTCAGGGTCTGAAGTACTGTTCAGACTCTGAACTTCAGGGTCTGAAGCACTGTTCAGACTCTGAACTTCAGGGTCTGAAGTACTGTTCAGAAGCACCTGAATTCTGATTTTCAGAAGCTCAAAGGGTGAAAAACTTTCAAATTCAATAAGAAAAAGAAGTAAACCACTTCTGTTTTGATGTTTCTCAAACTTGTGATTTTTTTTGGAGCTTTTAAAATGATGTTTTTAATTCAAAATGAGTTAAAAAACACTAAGAATGCAGAAAAAGATGCTGAATCAAACAGGAATGCAAATAAAAGATAAAAGGTTTAAAACAACTTACAAATTCCTAGCCAATGCTTTAGTTGCAAGAAACTGAAAAGGGCTTTGGAAAATTGTGATTTTTGAATGTGGAAGTGATGCAGAATAAGAACAGCAACAACAACTGGTATTTTGCTATTTGTTCTTCACTTTGGGTATGATGTTTATGGAGGTTTGATGGCTGTTTTGAGTGCAGGGCTAGTTTGTGATGGTTTGTGATGATTTGTGATGAAAGAAAACAGAAAACAGAGCTTCTGATTTTTCAAAGGGTGCTATGTAAACTGGTTGTTCCTTCTGGTTCTGAGTTTGCTCTAAATTTCCTTAAAACAAACTGTTGAATTGTTCTAAGATCAGATTGAATTGTGTTGAACAAACTGTGTAAAACTGTGTGAATAACTGTGTGTTTTGTTCTTGGGATTGTGTTAAAACAAACTGTGTGAAAATTCTGCTTAAATTGCTCTAAAACCAACTGTGTTTCTATATCAAAATTTCTGTCAAAGAACTGTCCCTAATCCTTCAGCATTGGTTTCCTTATATAGGCAAAACTGTCATCATTTGAAATCATGAAAAATCCCTTAACAGCAGGGCTGTTTTGTGTGCTATGACCAAGACTTTGGCTAGCATTTAATGCAAAAGGAAGGAAGTGACTTTGCCTTGTGATCATGGTGAAGACTTTGGGTTAATTCAGATCAAATTGGGGCTGAGTTTGACAGGAATTGCTGGAAACAATGAAAACAGAGTGCAGATTGCAACTTGTGATGCTTTTTGGGATTGACCCTTGAAGATTTGAGAAGATAAACAGGAAAAGTAGTGTGCTGTTTGTGCAGAGCTTGGGAGAAAAAATGGAAAAGGTGCTGCACTCAGAGGAAGGAAGAAATGCTGGAACAGGGTCAACAATTTTAGAACTTGGGCAAGCAGTTTTGGAACCAGGGCAAGCAGTTTTGCAGCTTAAATTGACTGGTTTTGATAAAGGAGAGAAGGAAGAAATGCAGGAAAGGTTTGCTGGAACGCTGGGGTCAGCAGCAGGAAAATGGAAGAAGATGAAGTGCTGCCCCTGGGCAGCACAACTTGCTTCTGAGTTCTTGTGCCAGGCACGTGCCTGGCTGGACAGCCACCTGCTTCTGAAGCAGTGTGCCTGGCACGTGCTTCTCTTTGTTCCTTTCTTTGTTTTTTGTTGTTTTTGTTTTCTTTGAAATAAACAATAAAACAAATAATAATAATAAAAGTAATAATGAAATAATAATAATAATAATAAAGATAGTAATAATAAAGATGATAATGAAATAATAATAATAATGAAAAAGATAATAATAATAATAATAGTAATGATAATAATAATAATAGTAATAATAATGAAAAAGATAATAATAACAATAGTATTAATAAAAAAGATAATAATAATAGTATAATGAAAAAGATAATAATAATAGTATTAATGAAAAAGATAATAATAATAATAATAATAGTATTAATAAAAAAAGATAATAATAATAATAGTATTAATGAAAAAGATAGTAATAATAATAGTATTAATAAAAAAAGGGTGATAATAATAGTAATGATAATAATAATAATAATAATAATGATAATAATAATAATAAATAATAATGAAAAAGATAATAATAGTAATAATAATAGAAATAAAAGTAAAAATAAAAGTAAAGAATAAAAAATAAAATACAAAAATAGTAATAATATTAAAAGGAAAATAAAGATAATAATAATAATAAAAGCAGAAGAAAACAAGAAATAAAATAAATAAAAATAAAAAAAATGAGAAAAACAAAAGAAAAATGAGTCAAAAAATGGGGTATGACAGGGGGTCACCATGTCTCACTCCCCTTGTGAAAGAAAAGTATCCATGCAACTTTCCATTGATAGAAACTGATAATTTGGAAGATAACAAAATATAGTGTATCCATTTTCAAAAAACCTCATTAAAGCCAAACTTCCTTCAAACCTTCAAAAGAAAATTCCAGTCAAGAGTATCAAAAGCCTTAGCTATGTCCACCTTCATGGCCAAGTTACATCCAAAAGACTTTTTATGCAAGATAGCCTTTGAAGTGAGACAAATACAATCTTTTACGCTCCTTCCTTTGATGAATCCTCTATGTTGAACAAAAGTAATTGTAGGCATGCTTTTGGAGAGTCTGTTAGCTAGACTTTTTTAGATGAGTTTGAACTTGAATTTGCAATTGCAATAGGTCTGTAATCACTCACTGAATCTGCATGGTTAGTCTTAGGATAAGAACAATATTATTAGACTTAAAATTTGGCAAAAAAATCCATCCAATTGTAAAAAATTACAAAACAACTTTGTTACATCATGCTTGATGATGTCCCAAAAGGTTTGAAAAAATAGTGCTCCAAATCCATTAGAACCTAGGGCACTATCTTTGTTTAAAGAAAAAACAACTTAGAAAAATTTCCTCATAAGAGGGAAGAATAGTAAGTAAATTGTTTATTCTCTCAGTGATCAAATGAGGAATCACTTCATCAACCAAACCATTATCTGAGGTATTTTAATTATTATTGAAGATTGTGGTGAAATGATTGACAATATGCTCTGAGATTTCATTTGATTTTGTTAACACTGTGTCACCAGTACTAATGGAGGAAATGAAGCTAGAGGCATTTTTTATTTTGACTATCCTATGAAAATAAGTTGTGTTTCTGTCACCTTCGCTATGACATTTAACTTTAGCTTTTTGTTTCCAGAAGAGTTCTTCAACATTGAGGGCCTACTCCAAAGAGATCTGAGCATTCTTTTCTTGCTACATAAGATAATCAGAGTGTCCTGAGGTATCAATCTCATCTTGAATTTGATCAACTCTGTCCTTTACAATATTTACTTGATCATGCACATTGCCAAAGGTATCTTTATTCCATTGCTTTAGGGCTACTTTCAAATTCTTAAGCTTTTTAGTAAGAATATACATGGGACAACCAATAACTGGATTACTCCAACTATTTCTAATAATATTGATACAATCGAGATAAGCCACCCACATCTTCAAAAATTTAAACTGAGATACAATTGAACATCCTTATTTTTGAATTCTAAAAGGATTGGAAAATGATAAGACCTTAGCTAACCATTGTTGAATAACTAACCATGTTGCAAGCATTAAACCATTCTTGATTACATATAACTCTGTCCAGTCTTCTTTGAATATGAAACCATCCTCTTCTTCCATTTGACCAAGTGTAGGCTGCACCCCTAGTTGGAATATGAATGAGGTTATTAACATCTGTCCAAGATTGAAAGTCTTGAATTAGAGCATTTAAAGGTCTGAGTATGAGAATGTAAATTCATAAAAACCTTTTCCTATTGATGTGATCCCCCATCTCCCAATGGATTTCCATAACACTGACAGCTTGGTACACAAGTTATCAACAGTAATGGGACTTGACCCTTTTGGCCAGATGATTCTCCCATGCAAATTGTGTTTGCATACTTCAATCTCAGCTAAGTACTCTTCTTCTGGAATGCAATAGCAATACGATTGCCCTTCATGCATTGTTGTGGAAGTTGGCTTAGTGGAATATCACAAACATTAATTAGGGCTTGGGCAAAAGTTTTCTGTTGTGTTTCGGGTGTTGTTACAACACCCAAGGCTGACGAGGGTGGGGAGTGGTCGCCGGTGCACAATGCATGACAATGAGCGGCTCCCAACAACTTCTAGACGAACCGAATCGCATCCGAATGAGAGGGATCCTGAGGCCGTGTAGGTATGAGACTGCATGGTTGAAGGAAGACTTATAAGAATTGTTTGGTACTACATATATCAACAAGGTGCATCTTCTTTTCGGTAGCCCAAACCATAATAACTCCACTTTTAAGCATGCTTGACTTGAAGCAATTTTGGGGTGGGAGACCTTCTGGGAATCTCCCAGAAAGTGTGCGAGTGAAGACAAAACACGCAGAAAAGACTTGTGTTGATTTGTGGGGTTAGTCGGCAATGCTTAAAGTCGTATGAAATGTTACAAGTGGTATCAGAGCAGACCTCTCCCAGTACGTACGATGTTGTTCGGGGACGAACCAAGCGGAAGTTGGTGGGCATGTAACACCCAAGGCTGACGAGGGCGAGGAGTGGTTGTCGATGCACAAGGCATGATAATAAGCGGCTCCCGACAGTTTCTAGACGAACTGAATCTCATCGGAATGAGAGGGATCCTGAGGCCGTGTAGGTATGGGACTGCATTGTTGAAGGAAGGTTTATAAGAATTGTTTGGTACTACCTATATCAACAAGATGCATCTTCTTTTCGGTAGTCCAAACCATAACAACTCCACAGTTAAGCGTGCTTGACTTGGACCAATTTTGGGACGGGCGACCTTCTGGGATGTTTCTCGGAAAGCGTGATAGTAAGGACAAAACACGCTGAAAAGACTCGTGTTGGTTTGTGGGGTCAGTCGTCAATGCTTAAAGTCGTATGGGATGTTACAAGTGGTATCAGAGCAGACCTCTCCAAGTACGATGTGGTTCGGGGACGAACCAAGCGGAAGCTGGTGGGCATGTAACACCCATGGCTGACGAGGGCGGGGAGGGTCACCGGTGCACATGGCATGACAATGAACAGTTACCGACAACTTCTAGACGAACCGAATCACATCGAAATAAGAGGGATCCTGAGACCGTGTAGATATGGGGTTGCATGGTTGAAGGAAGACTTATAAGAATTGTTTTATACTACCTTTTTCAACAAGATGCATCTTCTTTTCGGCAGCCCAAACCATAAGAACTCAACAGTTAAGCCTGCTTGACATGGAGTAATTTTGGGATGGGTGACCTTCTGGGAAGTTTCCCGAAAAGCGTGCGAGTGAGGACAAAACACGCTGAAAATACTCGTGTTGGTTTCTGGGGTCAGTAGACAATGCTTAAAGTCGGCTGGAAGAAGAAATGGGCTAAGAAAAAAGGCAAGGCCATGGAATGGTGAAAGTTGAAGGTGGTGGAGCGGTGGATTGTGCGGCGGTCATGGTTAGGTAAAGGCGGTTTATTGTGTTTTTAGTGGGTTGGTAGGGGGTTTCTTTGCAAGTGGGTTTTGATCGGTGAACAGTGCAAAATTCTTATTTGAAATTGCCAGAGCAAATTTCAATCACCCCTCCGTCTCCACCAATGCAGGTTTATCCATATAAATATTAAATTTTTTAAATTTCTACAATATAAATTCAAATATAATAATTTTTTATAAACATTAAATTACTTTGAGAATTGTATTTAAATTAGTTTTTTTTATAAAGGCACGGTAAGTAAAAATGCATCACAAGAGAGGAAAGCATTCTAACTAGGTTGACACCTTTACACCTTACAATCAATTGCAACACCTCAAGTAAAAATATTATTAATAAATAAAAAGAATGTGTAGACCAAAACCCAAACAAACAAGTGATAAGAAGATATTTTACCTTATTTTAGGCTAAGTTATATTTAATAAAGTAATAATATTTTTTGGTGACAACTTCGGCACCCATCAATAAAAGGTGGGTAACACAACCCATGCTGAGTTGACACTAATCAAAGTTATTTATTTGTTTTCTATTATTTTTAATGTTATATAAATACATTGTTAATTTGATTGGACCAACTCAGCATGAGTAGTATTACCCACCTTTTATGGATGGGTAAACAAGAATTTGTCTATTATTTTTGTTTTTATAAGTATTTTACTATGTTTTACTTTGGTTTCAATAAATAGGTTAAATCAAGAGGAAATGAAGAATTAGTGTAAAGTTGATGGAATACCCACAATGGTTGAAGTTTTCTTGACCAAATGGTGTCTGTCAAAACACTATGAGTATTTTAAGATGGAAAGACTTAGTGCAAGTATACACTGTTCAAGTTATAGTATAAAAAATATTGATCCCACAGTATAAAATGGACCCGTATAAGATAAAGAAAACAGAATCATAACATAAGAGAAAGAGTAATAAAGTTAAAGAGTTGACTCATCCTACCAACATAATTCACTATTATTATTTTTTGGTTGAATTCATATTGCTCACTATTAATATATATTGTTAAATTTGAAATATTTTACTGTTAACTCGTGTATCGGTTTGCACACAACCATCTTTCTACCCATTTTAGATGTATTCTAGGCAATAATTGTATCATTCTAATTAGAAATTCTTATTCTTTAAAAAAAAAAAAGTAGAAATTCTTATTCTTATATATAAAAAAATTCATTATGAGTACCATCATTTTTTTTATCTTAATCTGTTTCTAATTTTTTTAAAGACCCGTTTATAGTATTTTTAGATATCATTAGATATTTTAGAAAATTATTACTCCAAGGATCTAGTAATTGATAAAAGAAGGACATTAGACGATTAGTTAACAAAGCTTAATCACGACAACACAATCTCTCTATTATTGTTTCATAACTTACACCTGCATAGTCCAAAACACATGTTTAAACAAGTCAATCTCCATACTCCAAAGAATTTTCATTGTTGAACGGCTTTGGTATTGCACGAGTTCCTATATATACGATCCTTTGAATACTTATTTTCGATTCCGCTATAAAACAATTCATCGATTATATAAAAATAGATTCGAATTACGAATTTTACCAATCAAAGGATCATTCTAATCGATGGTGAACAAAACTGGTATTATACTCAGGTTGGTGATCTATAATAACAAACATAACTGAAAACGGTTTGTGAGACTTAAGATTCAAACTTATATTTTGATTGAGTGCTCATATGAAGAATTTCTGAACTAAGGTCCTCTAAAAGACAGGGTTGTGGTCACATAATTTGTTTTATGTTTAGGGACACACACTTGCAGAGTTTTCTTGGCTGCTGGCTACTCTTTAATTAGAGGTTGCTTCCCATGATCAATTTTCAATGCTTCTTTGTTCAGATGTAACCATAGCAATAGGAGCAAAACTCGAGAAGGCGCTCATAAACAACTTCCACATAGAATGCGTAACCTTCTCTCTCAACCACGATCTCATCAAATGTTTCGATAAATTCATATCTACTAAAATCCTCGCATAATGCCCTGGTTATAGATTCATTGTTCCCCTAGCCCAAACTAGACGTAAATCCTCATAATTGGAGAATTGAAAATAATAAAACCCATGTCTGAGAGATATCATTTTCCATTTAATTACCTGAAGTGTTCCATAACTTTTTCAACTTTGAGATCAAATCCTTTGCACAATACAACTTGTCTCCTTTGTTCAACACCAATCGGCCACACATGGCCAAGGACAAACAAATGTCATGGCTTGAAAAAAAAACACACAGGGAGTGTGCATAACCCACGAAAGTGAATTATGATTTTGTTGTAGATCCAGATCGTTCAATTAAGATCATATTAGTGTATATTTTCATTTAATGTTTTATATCATATGACGGTATGGATTTTTTATTATGTCTAAAAATAATTAGTGTCCAATTATTTGTTAGTTCAATTTAATAGAAATCATTATTATTTATCATATTTTACAATTGTTAAAAACATAATTGTTTTTAACATTAACATTTTTAATTTGAGTTCTTCTTCGGGGATACAAATCCAATATCTAGTAAATATGTTTAACTCAAACGTTTCTAAAACATATAATATTATTATGGCAATTTTGCAACAGGATTCTTGCAAACTCTTCCAAGAACTATGATCTTGAGAAAGATGCACTTGTCACTCCACTTGAAGCTCGAAGATTTATTTTCATTGAAAGAGAAAATAATTGGACTATGGAAATGAACAAACAAGATAATAATGGAGGATGAGATGTTGTAAGATATGGCTAGAGTTTAATAATTTGAATTGTGACAAATTAACATAGGTCACACTTGTTGTAAAATTGTTTAAGCAATATTCTATACATATACCCTCAAACAGAAAATTCAGCTCATATCCTGAAGTGATTCGATTCATACTTCATATTATTCTTGTCTTATGAGTAGAGTCACTTCAAGTTTTGAGCTGAATTTTTTGTTTGGGGGTATATGTGTAGAATACTGCATAAACAATTATACATTAAGTGTAACATTGGTTAATTTGTCACATTCATGTATGTTAAATTGTAGTCATATCTTACAATTATTACCTCGTTTGCTCATTTGCAATGTCCAATTATTTTCTCTTTCAGTGATAGAAATTCCTTCAAGCTTCAAGTGGAGTGCCAATTTCATCCTTCTCAAGATCATAATTATAGGAAGGGGTTGGGTGACTCTTACAAATTGCCATAAAATCTTTATATGATTTAGAAACTTTTGAGTCAAACATAATTACTAGAAGTTTGACCTCAATCCTCCTAAGAGAACCTCAAATTAAAATTGTCACGGTTCAAAAAAATTTTGTTTTTCACAATAGAAAAATATGATAACAACAATGATCTTTATTTGTTCTAACTAACAAATAATCCGAAACAATTTTTTATAGTCAAGATAATCATAAGATATGAATTCAATGGCATCAAACAAAGTTTGGGATCTAGTCAAGTTACCTAATGGTCTAAAAACCATTGGATGAAAATGAGTCTTTAAAACCAAATGAGACTAACATGGCAACATTGAGAGACATAAGGCAAGACTTGTTTCCAAGGGATTCACTCAAAAAGAAGGAATCAATTACACACATACATTTTCTTCTGTATCCAAGAAATATTCTTTTCGAGTAATTATGGCATTGGTAGCTCATTTTATATTTGAGTTACATCAAATGGATGTGAAAACTGCGTACCTAAATGGTTCTCTAAAGGAAAAGGTTTACATAAAACTACTTGAAGGATTCTCCTCTCGTGAAGGTGATGACAAGTCATCTTACGTTATTCTTAGCATGTTTTTCAGTAGGTTTTACATCCAGAATAGAGGAGTATTAGAGCAATTGCTTATTATTTCGGGACATTTGTAATGTTTTCTATATTTGAGTTTGTAATTATGTTCTTCCCGAAACATAGCAATTTTATGGTGTTTTGATATAATTCACGAATAAATCATGCAAATCGGCAAAGCAAGACATTTGAAGACTTGTGAAGACTTTGGGAAGATCAAAGAATGAAGATCCAAGCGGCCTAAGAAGACATTACAGAGGGATAAATTCTATTCACAGGTCCCAAGACATCTTATTTGGAAGCAAACACCCAAAAAGACGAAGAAACGGAGCATTGTTGAATGCGGGCCATATCTGATTATTTTTTTCAAGCTAATGACCGAAAATAAGCACTGAATGGGAGACAACCCATCATTTGATTTTTCCGCATTTTTCTTTTCAAGAAGCTAAGCTGAGATTTCCTTTCTAAACAATTTCCTTTCTTTTATTGTTGCTAATCCTCATTATTATTTTTAATTTTATTTCTTTGCATTACATATATAACCTTTCTGTTGGATATTTGGTTGTTGGCTTCATGGTTGCTAAAATCAAATATACAAGAAGATGTGCGTCTTCAGAAGCTGGAAGCAAGCATTTCAGAAGCTGAACAGTACTTCAGAAGCTGAACCTTCAGAAGTTGATGTTCAGACGCTGAACAGTACTTCAGAAGCTGACCTTCAGAAGCAACCTTCAGAAGCTGAAATGTTCAGACGCAGAACTTCAGACGCAGACTTCAGAAGTAACTTTAGAAGCTGGTTTTCTGCGTTCTATTTTGTGTGCCTTGGAGCTGTGTATTTTCAGAACATTATCTTTTATGTGAAGATTTAATTGAAGAATTCTCCAAGCTTTGTTTCTAGAAGGAAGATTATTTTTGCGTGAAGATTTTTATTGAAGATTGGATTCTTTTATTTATGAATATATTTTCAAAGTAATCTTTGGAAAATATATTTTTGAAATATAATTGCTTCTATTTGCTTCTAAAAGAATTCTGGAAATATATCTTTGAAGGATTTGGTTCAGAATTATGGTTGCTGCTGAAGCTATAAATAGAGGACGTTGCTGATTGAAGAAAGTAATTCAAAACAGAAGATATATAGAGTCATACTTAGGTTTTGAGTCTGTAAGCTTTGTGCTTTGTTTTTGTACACCACTCAAGTGTTTAGAGTTGGTTGTTTTTATTGAGTTGTAATCACTTGAAGCTTTTAAGCAAAAGTGACGTATTGAGTTTTTAGGAGAGTGTCTCCATCTTTGATTGTCTGTTTAGAGTCTGATAATCACTGGGGCAGTGATTGACTGAGGGAAGTAAGAGGGGTCTTATATCTAGGAGTTCCTAGGTAGAAATATCACGGGTAGTGATTAAGTGAGAAGGCTGTGAAACAGGGGTTGTTGTCATAGGTCTTTGAATTGATACTATTTTAGTGGATTTCCTTCCTGGCTTGGTAGCCTCCAGATGTAGGTGTGGTTGTCACCGAACTGGGTTAACAAATCACCTGTGCATCTTTACTTTCAGTCTTTTAATTTCTGTCTGTTTTGTTTCTGCTTCTGAACCACTGTTACTGTGTTACATTCTGTTTTACTGCACCAGAAGTTGTGCTCTGTTTTACAAACAGCAGCAGGTCCTGCCAGGAATTTCACTTTCTATTTATGCTTAATTTGTTTTAGTCTTTGAGAGTTATTTCAGAACATTTACAACGGAAGCTAGTTTACCCTTACATTCAAGAGCACGATAACTTTTGGGGCTTGCTACTGAAGGTGCTCATATTAATCACCATCTCTTTTCTGAATAGCATAATTGGTGAGATTTTGAGCCAAATATTACCATCCATTCTTCTACTATAATTCTTTCTATCATGAGTGTTCCATATGAATGCTATTTTTGCTCAAATTTGCGGCCGTTCCTTATGGACGATCGGTCATGTTATACTACATAGGAGACAATTTTTTGGGTACCTTGAGCCTTTCAAGCCACCCTTTATATTCTTATTATCCTTTGTGAAACCACTTTGAGCCTCCAGCAATAATTTCTTTTGTTGTTACTAAGTGACGAATCATGTCACAGTTCTGAAGCTTAATGTCATCTAATTGATTTCTCTTGGAGTTAGATATTTTTTTTAACTTGGTATGGTTTGAAGCTAAGTTTGGGGTTGCTCTTTGGAATTAGCAACATCTTAAGTTTGGGGTGGGGTACCAGTAGAAGTTATTTATCAAAAAGAAAAAATGAAAAAAATGTAGATTAATATGAGTCTACACAAAAAAAAAATAGAAAAAAGAAAGAAAATAAAGTGCCAAAAACATCAAAAAAATTTGGTCTCTTAAAAACAAGTATATGTATGTTGAAAAAGAAAAAGATAAATAGTTCTACTTAGTACCCATCTTGTGTGATTCAAGGAAGGAAGGTTGGCAGTACATCAATGTTTAGTAGGAATCCTTAGGTTGATAATCTAACTCCAAGTTCTTTTGTTATCCTACTTTCCCAAATATATCCCACCTTAACCTAAGCCACGTTACAACTCTGGAAGACCTCAAAGTGTGTATATGATCTGATCTTGACTGTCTGTTTAGAATTGTCTCAAATTTACATCAAGGTACATTCATGTGACGACTGGAGTGGGCAAATGTCATGACCAGCCCTACTGGCTTTAGGAGATACATACGTGTATCCTAGAAAAGAGTGTGGTTGAGTATATGAGCTATCTTCTTCAAGCCTGTCTCGCTTGAATGTAATGAGGTAAGTAAGTCAATGTAGATGGGACGAGATGACGATCTGAGCAACCTTTTCGGAAATGTATGTTTTTCCTGAAAAAATGCAAAGAATAAAATTCATCTCTTTCATTACTTGAGGACAAGCAACAGTTTAAGTTTGGGGTTGTGATGACAGGTCATCTTACATTATTCTTAGCATGTTTTTTCAGTCATTTTTAGTAGGTTTTACATCCAGAATAGAGGAGTATTAGTGCAATTGCTTATGATTTTGGGACATTTGTAATGTTTTCCATATTTGAATCTGTAATTCTATTCTTCTCGAAACATAGCAATTTTAGGGTGTTTTGATGTAATTCACGAAGAAATCATGCAAATCGGCAAAACAAGACATCTGAAGACTTGTGAAGACTTTGAGAAGATCAAAGAATGAAAATCTAAGAGGCCTCGGCAGACATTACAGAGGGAGAAATTCAGTTCCCAGGTCCCAAGATATCTTATATGGAAGCAAACAGCCAAAATGATGAAGAAACGAAGATTTATACTCCAGAACGCACTCACAGGCGCCCCGAGAATGGTCCATGCGCCCCGAGCATAGCCTGTGCTCCCCGAGCATTGCTGAATGCGAGCAAGATATGATTATTGCTACTTTTAAGTGGAAAAAACCCGGTTTTAGAGCCCATCTTCAGGTGGAAACTCTCCCTATAAATACCAAGTCTTTCATTCATAACGAAGCGGTTCAAGAGGAGGGAAAGCACTAGGAGCTTCCAGGGAGTAGTTTTTCTCTCCATACTCCAAGTCTATAATGTATGTTTTATTTCTTTTGTAATTTGTCTTTAGTTACCATGTGTAACTAAATCTTTTTAGGCTAGGGTTCTAAGATGAACCTCAATTCTGGTTGTTGGATAATTTATTTAATTTAAAGTCTTTATTCAGTTATTTTCTTTATGCTATTTAATTTTAATGTTGTGCGTAAAATTTGTCTCCTCTAAAGCATAACCCTAATACATAGGCACTTAGAGAGGTGACATACCTAATATTGGTTTATACCTATCTTAATTAGGAAGTAACTAATTGGTAACTAGGGAAACAATCCATAGAGAAGAACCATGAGATAAAAGTACTTAGGGAGGTGACATACCTAATATTGGTGCAAACCTACTCCAATCAGGAAGTAACTAGTTAGTAATTAGGAAAACAGGTGAATTCATGACTTAAATCAGCCCAGTAACTTCACTCTCCTCGAACCTTGGTAAGGTAGACGCTGATAGGGCTGCCTGTTTGTAGAATTACCGAGAGGGAGAGTGTGCTATGTGTTTCTAAGATTCAATAGACGATGGAACCTTTAAGATACTCTGAATTTAGGAACCCTATTATCCGTCATTGTTTCAAATACCTCTAAGAAAGTAAAAACCTACACGTAAACCTTCGGACGTAAGTGTACCTTTCTATAGGACTAACATCCCTAAACATTTAAACACATAGGAACTCCGGATTAATGTTTCAAATTGACAGCTGGAGGGGAATGAACAAATATCTATGAGAGAGTAAGACCTCACGCGTACCTACCTGTGTGATCAGCAGGTGCAACTCGACAGTTGATAGGGTTGTCAGTTTGTAGAACTAAAGAGAGGGAGAGTGCGCTATGTGTTTCTAAGATTTAATAGACGAGGTAACCTTTAGGACACTTTGAATTTAGGAACCCTATTATCCGTCATTGTTTCAAATACCTCTGAGAAAGTAAGAACCTACACGTAAACCTTTGTCTGTAAGTGTACCTCTCAATAGGACTGACTACCCTAAACACTTAAACACGTAGGAACTCCGGTGTAATGGTTGCAACCGACAGCTGGAGGAGAATGAACCAATATCTCTGAGAAAGTAAGACCCCATGCGTACCTACATGTGTGATTAGCAGGTGTAACTTGACATCTGATAGGTAGTATGTAACACCCATATAGAGATTGCCTAGGATCTCTTACGAGTATTAAAATTTCGTACTGGATACATTAAATACAATACAGAAAGTTTGCTTATTAATTATACAATACATGAGTCTTTGATACAATCTGGAAATCTGATACAGAACATCCTCAATAATTCACATCATAATACATCATTTATATACAACATCCATATATAAATAAAGCAGCACGATCATTCCAAAGCTTTCTCTTTACCTTTACGTCGTGCTTCCTGCTGAGAACCTGCACCAGAAGGAAAGGGATGAGACATAACGTCTCAGTGAGCTCCTACCCTACCTACTGTTGGCAACCACAAGGAACCTAGGGTCGCCGTGCCTACTTTTGGCAATCTTGGGGATACCTATGATCGCCAAGCTCTAACCTTACCCATAGAGGGCTATCTGTCTGTTCCTGCTAAACTGGTGATCAAGGGGTAACTTAGGATCACCGTCTGATAACTGCCACCTGATATCTGATAACTGCCTGCTAACATAATAAAATATTAATTGATACTTGTCTTTATGTTAGATGTTAGCGTTAAACAAACATTATTATCTGAGTTCATTTTACGGAATGCCCCCGGGTGGAGTAACCCCGAAGCACATTCCCCTGCTAACCGGTGAAAATTCCTATCATATCAGGCTAACACCGGACTCCTCTTGTCTAAGTGTGTGGTTATCCTCACGGAAAGTTCCTGGCCCGTTCCAGCTGTATCCGGAACCCCCTGTCCTCTCTAACTGGTCGAGAGCACAGAAGACACAAAGTTTATCCTGATTATTAATTATTATTCCTGGTATATAGACGTACATATCCTGATAAATAATCTAACTGGTATGTGTATATCCGATACACCATCTGAACTATGCATATATGATGTATTCTTATTCTCATCATTCCTATCTTACGTACTTGAAGGTACGTCTAATGAATCTCTAAGAGCTTTTGCATAATAATGCATTTCTAGGGATTATAACCTCCCAATGCTTAACATATGAATCTATGATCTTAGGCTTATCGTTCTCATAAGCCACTGCTTAGTTACTGGAATCATTCCATATCTTAATAACCTTTATTTTGCATTTCTAATGCTTTGCCAAATACTCATTCATCCATTCCTTAAATGTTTAACCAACCTATTGGATATGTCAAGAATGGTGTTTTTTCTTAGAATTTAAAGTTTTCATTGAAAACGGTTATTAAAAGCCTTGCCGAACACATATACAGCACCCAGAACGAACCAGAACAGACCTGAGAAGTATGACTGTTTTCGCTGGGCGACATGGTGGCGAGAGGTTGGCGAAACAAGGCAGGGAAAAATGCTGGAAATCGCCGTAATCTCGCCCCGAGTTCGCCGGGCGAAAATGACAGTTCAGAACCTGTTAAAAATGTGATTTTTCCACCATTTTGACATATCTAAGCATACCCAGGCATCTCAAAAATATAAGGAATGAATTTCTAATGCAAATTGATAGTTTAAAACATGATTAATCAAGGAATTGGCAAGCATATGATATTAGGGTAAAATTTCTAAACTTAGCTCAAATTGTAAAATTATACTCAAACTTACTCAAGCGGGTTCTAAAACCCTGTGGAGCTCACCTTAAACCTCAATTGGTGCTTGCTAAACTTGGAACTCCAAAGTCCTAGCTCCAATCTACTCTACTCTTAATTCTTCCTTGTTTCTTCTTTTCTTTCTTTTGCTCTAACTTCCAACACAAGTTTGCTTGCATAAAATTTCCACAAGTTTGAGGATGAAGGTTTGATGGGTGGTGACAAGGTGGTGAGGGCGTGTGCTAGAGGGAGAGAGGTGAGGGGATGCTGATTTGTGAGAGTGAAGGGAAGGAAGGAAAATGGCAAGAAAATATCTTGCCTCTTTTTCTTATAATCCTCCCTTTTTAAATATTTTCCATAATGTCATTGCCACATATTTACAAAATTGCCAAGCTTGCTTAATAAGTTTCTAATGCTGATAACTGTTACATCTAAGCGGGATATTACAATCTACCCCCCTTAAAGAAATTTCGTCCTCGAAATTTAGAATTTACCTGAAAATAGATGCGGATATTTCTCTTGCATCTCTGACTCTAGCTCCCACGTCGCTTCGCCGTCGGGAGAACCTTTCCAAACAACCTTAACAATTGGAATCTCTTTGTTCCTCAAGGACCTAACATCACGATCAACTATCTGATCTGGCTCAGGTTGAAATGTCAAATCTGATCTCAAATCAATACTGTCCAGCTCTACTGGTTGAAAAGGATCGGGGATGAATTTCCTTAATTGAGAGACATGGAAAACATCATGTAAACCTGACATGGCCGGTGGCAGTGCTAACTGATAAGCTGCTGGACCGATGCGTCTAAGTATCTGAAATGGTCCAACATACCTTGGACACAATTTCTTGGTTCTAAATGCTCCTCTTAGGCCCAACTTAGGTGTGACTTTGAGGAATACATGATCTCCCACTTCAAACTCTAGAGGCTTTCGCCTTTTGTCTGCATAGCTTTTCTGGAGACTTTGGGTTATTCTCATCTTATCCTGAATGGATTTAATCTTTAGGGTAGTCTCCTGAATGATTTCTGGTCCCAAAATGCTTTTATCTCCGACCTCAGCCCAACAAAGTGGGGTTCTACACTTCCTTCCATACAAGGCTTCATAAGGTGCCATTCCAATACTAGAATGGTAACTGTTATTGTAAGAAAATTCAATCAAAGGCAAGTGATCGTTCCAACTTCCTCCATCTTCTAGGATACACGCACGTAGCATATCCTCTAATGTCTGAATAGTTCTCTCGGATTGTCCATCTGTTTGAGGATGATGGGACGTGCTCATCTTTAATATTGTTCCTAAAGCCTTCTGAAAAGCTTTCCAAAAGTGGGATGTGAAGATCGGATCTCTATCAGATACAATACTAACAGGAACACCATGAAGTTTTACAATCTCCGAAATAAACAATTCGGCATACTGAGAGGCTCGGTAAGTAGTCTTAACCGGCAAGAAATGAGCAGACTTGGTTAATCGATCCACTATTACCCAAATTGAGTCATGTCCTCGCTGTGTTCGAGGCAATCCACTTACAAAGTCCATGGTTAACTCTTCCCATTTCCATTGAGGAATTTCCAAGGGTACTAACATTCCTGCAGGCCTTTGATGTTCAATCTTTACTTGCTGGCATACAATGCATCGCGACACAAATTCTGCAATATCCCTTTTCATGCTAGGCCACCAATAATCTCTCTTCAAATCTTGATACATCTTGGTGGTACCTGGATGAATACTAAAACTGCTCTTGTGCGCCTCTTCTAAAATCAACCTTTTCAATTCCGCATTATTCGGAACATAAATTCTTCCCTCAAACAGTAGTGTACCATCTGGTGCCAAAGAAAACTCTGATTGACTAATTCTCCTTTGAAGATCCATATCCATAGTTTGTGCTTGTGCAATCCTAGACCGTAGGTCGCACGAAATCTCTAACTTGTTCAACAGGATGCCACCTTCCAACTCGGTAACATGGAGATTAAGATCTCTAAACTTTTCATATAACCCACATGTATGCATCATCACTTCAGCCTTAACTAAAGCCTTTCGACTTAAAGCATCTGCTACCACATTTGCCTTTCCTGGGTGGTATTTCAAATCGAAATCGAAATCTTTTAAGTATTCCATCCATCGCCTCTGCCTCATGTTAAGGTCTTGTTGATCAAACAAGTATTTCAAACTTTTGTGATCACTGAACAAATCAAACTGTGCACCATACAAATGATGCCTCCACACTTTCAATGCAAAGACTATAGCTGCTAACTCAAGATCATGGGTGGGATAATTCTCTTCATGAGTCTTGAGCTGTCTAGACGCATAAGCTATCACATTTTCCCCTTGCATAAGAACACTTCCCAGTCCCTTAGAAGATGCATCGCAGAAAACGGTGTATCTCTTATCGGGATCTGGTATTGCCAACATTGGCGCTTTAGTCAATTTCCTCTTTAACACTCTGAAGCTTTCTTCACATTCTTTGTCCCAAATAAAAGACACATCTTTTCTGGTGAGGCGTGACAGAGGCAAGGCAATCTGAGAAAACTTCATAATAAATCTTCGATAATATCCTGCCAAGCCTAAGAAGCTCCTGACTTCAGCCACATTCTTAGGTCTTTCCCAACTGAAGACGGCTTCAACCTTAGACAGATCAAAGACTACTCCTCCCTGAGAAATAACGTGACCCAAAAATTTAATCTCAGACAACCAGAACTCACACTTGCTGAATTTAGCATACAACTATTTGTCTCTAAGAACATTCAAAACAATTCTCAAGTGCTGAGCATGTTCCTGAGGATCCTTGGAATAGATCAAGATATCATCTATGAAAATCACCACAAATTGATCCAGATAAGGCTGAAATATCCTGTTCATATAATCCATAAATACTGCTGGAGCATTAGTTACACCGAAAGGCATAACCAGAAATTCATAGTGCCCATAACGCGTTCGAAACGCCGTTTCAGACACATCTGAAGATTTGATACGGATCTGATGGTAACCTGACCGAAGATCAATCTTAGAAAATACCGTTGCTCCTTTGAGCTGATCTAGGAGATCATCAATCCTTGGGAGAGGATACCTGTTCTTAATGGTCACTTTATTCAGTTGGCGATAGTCTATACACAGCCTCATGCTTCCATCTTTCTTCTTGACTAACAGAACTGGAGCACCCCAAGGTGACACATTGGGTCTGATAAAATGCTTCTGAATTAACTCTTCGAGTTGAGATTTCAGCTCTTTGAGCTCTGTAGGTGACATTCTATACGGTGCCACAGATACTGGCTCCGCTCCCGGAATTAAATCAATAGAGAATTCCACCTCACACTCTGGAGGTAAATTAGTTACTTTCGAAGGGAAAACATCTAAGTACTTATTCACAATGGGAATATCACTGGGACTCAACTCTGGTTCTGAAGCCACAGTGAGCATGACATAAAATCCTCTATCTTGAGCACAAATAAATTGAATTAACTGATGGGTGCGGTTAATCAATTCAGACAGAGCCACACCTTCCGTCGTATCACTTGTCGGCATATAAATACTCTTCTCTGAACATCCGATGTACACATGGTTAGCGGAAAGACAATCCATGCCTAAGATCACGTCAAGTTGCTCCATCGGGAGACACACTAAATCAACATAATAAGTCTTACTAGACACAGTGATAGGACAGTTTTCACAAATATAGCTTGCTTCAATTCCACCTTCAGTAGCGGTAGATACTAACATTGGAGGATTCAACGGAGACAAAGGCAATTGCAGCGTCTCTACACACTTATATGAAATAAAAGAACAAGTAGCCCCGCAATCAAAAAGAACTTTTACTGGATTTGAACCAAGATAACACATACCGGCAATCAAATCTTCATTAGCCAGAGCCTTAGCGCCGTGAAGAGAGTACACTCTGCCTTTACTAGTTGTAGTTCCTTCAGCTACTCCCTTTCCCCGCTTATAGGGGCATTCTCGCAAGTAGTGTCCAGGCTGCTTACATCTGTAGCATACATTAGCACCTTCCATACACTCTCCTTGATGCAATTTCCCACACGTCTTACAAGTAGGATAAGTCCGTGAAGGATTAGATCGTGGAGAGTATCTCTGCTTCCCTCTCTGAGGGGATCCTTTTGGCTTAAGCTTGTCATGATACTTATCTGACATTCTACTTTTCTTTCTCTCAAAAGCTGCCGCTCTTTCTTTCGAGGTCTTACCAAGTCCTGCTTCAACCACCAAACTATCATGCACCAGTTCGTCATAACTTGCAGTTCTCTGAAGACTCACTGCAGTGTCGATTTCACCTCTTAAACCTCGTTTGTACTGGTTCATCTTCCAGACTTCATTCTCAGCATACTCATTATGTGTGGAATAATAGGACAGCTCTTCAAACTTCTTGGTGAACTCTGCCACTGACATACTACCCTGTTTCAATTCCAAGAACTCTTGTTCCTTATTTACCTTGTAAGACAAAGGTAAATATTTTTCCAACATCACTTCTTTAAAGTTTACCCAGTTCACTTCTACATCATTCGCTTCCATCCTGCGCTGAGCAGATTCCCACCAATCTTCTGCTGCGCCTCTGAGTTGATTTGTGGCATAGACCACTTTGTCAGCTTCTGAACACTCGGCCATTCGAAAGATCTTTTCCATCTGTTTTATCCACTTCCTAGCTTCCTGAGGTTCACCTTCTCCATTAAACTCCGGAGGGTGATGTCTATTATATTCCCGGAACACAGGGTTACCAATTACGGGAGGTGGTGGTGGTTGTGGATGGAAACCCTGCCCTTGGTTCATCATGTCCATCCATTGTTGTTGGGCTTGAGCTTGTTGCTGAGCTTGTTGTTGCATCATCAGCATCATCTGCTGATACTGTAATGCATTTTGAGCTTGCTGCTCTTGATACTGCTGCTGCCAGGCCTGCTGTTGCTGTATCATTTGTTCCCACGAATTCATACTTGGTCCTCCACTTTCATCACTGGCTTGATTAGCACGAGGTCTACCGGGTCCTCTTCTTCTCCCAGACATCTTATCCTAGCTGTCATATACAAGTCAAAGTGATCAATTTTATCTGAATATAACATTTAGAATAATGTCCAGGATCCAAGAGGTCCACAAACTTGGATTGTACTTTAATGACCCAAGGCACGGTCTGAATCGACCTGCTCTGATAGCAAATTGTAACACCCATATAGAGATTGCCTAAGATCTCTTACGAGTATTAAAATTTCGTACTGGATACATTAAATACAATACAGAAAGTTTGCTTATTAATTATACAATACATGAGTCTTTGATACAATCTGGAAATCTGATACAAAACATCCTAAATAATTCACATCATAATACATCATTTATATACAACATCCATATATAACTAAAGCAGCACGATCATTCCAAAGCTTTCTCTTTACCTTTACGTCGTGCTTCCTGCTGAGAACCTGCACCAGAAGGAAAGGGATGAGACATAACGTCTCAGTGAGCTCCTACCCTACCTACTGTTGGCAACCAAAGGGAACCTAGGGTCGTCGTGCCTACTTTTGGCAATCTTGGGGATACCTATGATCGCCAAGCTCTAACCTTACCCATAGAGGGCTATCTGTCTGTTCCTGCTAAACTGGTGATCAAGGGGTAACTTAGGATCACCATCTGATAACTGCCACCTGATATCTGATAACTGCCTGCTAACATAATAAAATATTAACTGATACATGTCTTTATGTTAGATGTTAGCGTTGAACAAACATTATTATCTGAGTTCATTTTACGGAATGCCCCCGGGTGGAGTAACCCCGAAGCACATTCCCCTGCTAACCGGTGAAAATTCCTATCATATCAGGCTAACACCGGACTCCTCTTGTCTAACTGTGTGGTTATCCTCACGGAAAGTTCCTGGCCCGTTCCAGCTGTATCCGGAACCCCCCGTCCTCTCTAACTGGTCGAGAGCACAAGAGACACACTATAACTCTGTGTGGTTATCCTCGCGGAAAGTTCCTGGCCCATTTCAGCAATGCTGAAACCCCCTGTCCTCTCTAACTGGTCGAGAGCACAGAAGACACAAAGTTTATCCTGATTATTAATTATTATTCCTGGTATATAAACATACATATCCTGATAAATAATCTAACTGGTCTGTGTATATCTGATACACCATCTGAACTATGCATATCTGATGTATTCTTATTCTCATCATTCCTATCTTATTCTCATAATAATGCATTTCTAGGGATTATAACCTCCCAATGCTTAACATATGAATCTATGATCTTAGGCTTATCGTTCTCATAAGCCACTGCTTAGTTACTGGAATCATTCCATATCTTAATAACCTTTATTTTGTATTTCTAATGCTTTGCCAAATCCTCATTCATCCATTCCTTAAATGTTTAAGCAACCTATTGGATATGTCAAGAATGGTGTTTTTCTTAGAATTTAAAGTTTTCATTGAAAACGGTTATTAAAAGCCTCGCCGAACACATATACAACACCCAGAACGAACCAGAACAGACCTGAGAAGTCTGACTGTTTTCGCTGGGCGACATGGTGGCGAGAGGTTGGCGAAACAAGGCAGGGAAAAATGCTGGAAATCGCCGTATTCTCGCCCCGAGTTCGCCGGGCGAAAATGACAGTTCAGAACCTGTTAAAAATGTGATTTTTCCACCATTTTGACATATCTAAGCATACCCAGGCATCTCAACAATATAAGGAATGAATTTCTAATGCAAATTGATAGTTTAAAACATGATTAATCAAGGAATTGGCAAGCATATGATATTAGGGTAAAATTTCTAAACTTAGCTCAAATTGTAAAATTATACTCAAACTTACTCAAGCGGGTTCTAAAACCCTGTGGAGCTCACCTTAAACCTCAATTGGTGCTTGCTAAACTCGGAACTCCAAAGTCCTATCTCCAATCTACTCTACTCTTAATTCTTCCTTGTTTCTTCTTTTCTTTCTTTTGCTGTAACTTCCAACACATGTTTGCTTGCATAAAATTTCCACAAGTTTGAGGATGAAGGTTTGATGGGTGGTGACAAGGTGGTGAGGGCGTGTGCTAGAGGGAGAGAGGTGAGGGGATGCTGATTTGTGAGAGTGAAGGGAAGGAAGAAAAATGGCAAGAAAATATCTTGCCTCTTTTTCTTATAATCCTCCCTTTTTAAATATTTACCATAATGCCATTGCCACATATTTACAAAATTGCCAAGCTTGCTTAATAAGTTTCTAATGCTGATAGCCGTTACATCTAAGCGGGATATTACATAGTAAAACCCCACAAACTCATCACTTAGAGAGATAATGATTAATAGCATGAATAAGACTTCACTGTTATGTAATTCCAACAATTAAATAGAGGGGATTCGAAGAATCCTAATCGCCGCTAACGTTTTGCAATCAAAATAGATAAACTTTGCTCTGTTGCAAACATATAAAATTGCAAAACTCTAAACCCTTTATCTCTTTTATTTTTATTGTTCCCAAATAAGTAACACGAATTGTTTGGTTGAAACAACAATCCATGTGGATACGATATTCTACTTATCACTTTATTACTTGATAAACGATTTGGTACACTTGCCTAAATCGGACCATCAGAAGGTGAGAACTTAGTCTGTAAGCTTAATAAGTCGTTCTACAAATTGAAATAAGCCTCCCATCAATGGTATTTAAAATTTCATGAGGCAATTACTTCATTTGATTTTGAAGAGAATGTCATGGATCAATGAATATATTAGAAGGTAAGTGCGAGACATATTTGTTTCCTTTTGTTATATGTGGATGATATTTTGCTTGCGACAAATGATAAGGGTATGCTAGATGAGGTTAAATAATTTCTCTCTAGGAACTTTAATATGAAGGATGTGGGATAGGCATCTTATGTCATTGGCATTAAGATCCATATAGATAGAAATCGAGGCATTTTGGGTTTGTCTCAAGAGGCCTATATCAATAAAGTTCTTGAGATATTTAATATGAAAGATTGTTCACCAAGTGTGGCTCCCATCGTGAAGGGTGATATATTTGAATTAAGTCAATGCCCACAAAATTATTTTGAATGAGAACACATAAATGGCATTCTATATGATTTATTTTTAGGAAGTCTTGTGTATGCTCAGGTTTGAACCGTGCTTGACATTGCATATGTTGTTGGAGTTTTGGGAAGATATATGGGTAATCCAAGCGTTGACCACTGGAAAGCTTTAAAGAAAGTGATGAGATATCTTCAAGAAACAAAAAAATTCATGCTCATGTACAAACAAACAGAGAATTTGGAAGTAATTGTCTACTCCGATTCAGACTACATTGGTTGCATTGATACCCGAAAATCAACATAAATGTATGTTTTTAGGCTAGCTAGTAGATTTGTATCTTGGAGAAGTGCAAATCAAACCATGGCTGCTACTTTCACTATAGAAGCTGAGTTGGTTTCTTGTTTTAAGGCTACCTCGCATGGAGTGTTGTTGAAGAGTTTCATATATGGGCTTAGAGTTGTTGACTCTATTTCGTGGCCATTAAAGATGTACAGTAACAACTCTAGACCTGTTGCGGTTTTTATGGCTATGAACAACAAAAGTGGAAGTCAAAGTAAACACATTGATATTAAATATTGGCTTCATTAGTCTTTTGGGCCCTAACTAATTTCAAGTTTTCATTTTGGTCTCATATCTCGTAAAATCAACGTTTTGGTCCCTTATGTTTGTCTCTGTTATTCAAATAAATCCACGCGGTTAACTTTAACCCCAAATGTCTCTGGTGGACCAATCTTAAGAGTGGTCCACTATAGATCCTATTAATTATTTTAATTTAAACCGTTTTGAAATTCTTGCAAGTCCTGACGCTGAACGTAAAACAGAGTATAACACGAAACAATAACAGAGAAGGAAAATATCAGACAGAAAGTAAAAGGCACAAGATGTTTGTTAACCCAGTTCGGTGACAAACACACCTACGCTGGAGGCTACCAAGCCAGGAAGGAAATCCACTAGCGTAGTCCTAGTTCTAAGTTCTCAGCAAACTCCTAGTTTACAACTTATCACCTAGTTACTACCCGTATTGACTTCAACCTAGGAACTCCTAAACCTGAGATCCTATCTCACTTCCCCTCAAACAATCACTACCCCAGTGATCTTAAACTCTAATAACAATCAACGTAGGAGACACACTCCAAATACACAAAAAGTCACTCTTACTTAAAAGCTTCAAGTGCTCTACATATACAACTCAATAAAACACAGTCCTATGCTTGCATCAAGGTGACACAAGAAAGGCTCACAATTAACAGACTCAAAACCTACGAATACTCTATCAATGATAGCTTTGGTTGAGTTGATTTTCTTCAATAGCAGCGCCCTCTATTTATAGCCTTCAGCAACAACAAATATTTGATCCAAATATTCTTCAAAGATATATTTCCAAAATTCTTCTTTAGAAATATATTCCACAATATTCTTCAGAAATATATTTTCCAAAGATCTCTTTGAAAATATATTCACAAATAAAAGTATCCAATCTTTAGAATATATCTTAAGAAAATATTCTTCCTTCTAGAAACACACGCAGCTTGGAGAATTCTTCAATCAAATCTACAAAAGATCATGTGAGAAAATAAACAGCTCCAAGGCACGAAAACAGGAGCACAGTAAACCAGCTTCTGAAGGTACTTCTGAAGAAGTGCTTCTGAAGGTCTGCGTCTGAACATTCAGCGTTTGAAGGTTGCTTCTGAACAGTGCTTCTGAAGGTTCAGCTTCTGAACAGTGCTTCTGAAGTTCTATTGACGTTCAGCTTCTGAAGTTCTGCTTCTGAGGTCCAGCTTCTGAAGACGCACATCTTGCTTATATATTTGATTTTAGCAAATTTGAAGCCAACAACCAAATATCCAACAATCTCCCCCTTTGGCAAATTTTTGGCTAAAATCAATTTGAGAACAAAGAGATATCACAAGACAAATTCTTCACTCATAAGTACGCAACCATGAATAACTTAAACGTAGTATCCCAAAAAGCAACAGAGTCAGCAGCGGCACACACACTACGTTTCCACACAAACACTCCCCCTGAAACATGACATTCAGGAACAAAAACGAAGTACTCCCCCTGAAACAGAGACTCCCTCTGAAACAGAGAGTCCCCCTGAAACACATCAGCTCTGTATTGCGAAATGCCTATATTGCTTCTGAACTGAACTACAAAAATGCTTGCTTCTGACACACTTATCTCCTCCTTTTTAGCCAAACAATTTTGACAAAACAACCATGCAATCACCAGGAGCAGAAAAACAAGAAATATCAGATACAAACCAACATATATAACAAAAACTAGTACAGGTGAAACGACAGAAGAACTCACAGTTTCAGCAGTCTTTAGAATGTCAAAGGTTTCCCTGATTTCTCGTGCAACTCTAGTTATAGTAAATAGAAAGAATTTGTTTGCACGTTTCAACACCTGTAATTGCTATAGATTCTCATATAAGAAACTACTTAAAGAGCCCATTAACTTCTCATGTGCTGCATCAAATGTTTTCTTATGTTTTGCATTCATCTTAAGATTGGGTAGTCCTCTGATGGCTTCCATAGACATGACTTTCTTCACATCCCTTAGGTTTAGATGCCCAAGTTTCTGGTGCCAGAGTCTGACTTCTTCTTCAGGTACCCACAAGTAACAATTGTCCTTAGATCTCTTACCTCTCATTACCACTTCACTTTCCCAGCAGTTACCAGATATTCAGTCTTGTTGAAGTTCACTTCCATCCCTTGATCACACAGCTGGCTTATGCTAATCAAATTTGAAGTTAACCCTTTTACTAATAGCACATTATCTAACCTTGGTAGCCCATCACTGATCAAGTCTCCAATTCCAAGAATTTCTCCTCTAGATCCATCACCAAAAGTCACATAGCTACTGGTGTAAGGTCTTATATTTTCAAGAAATTTACTAACTTCAGTCATGTCTCTAGAGCATCCACTGTCAAAGTACCAGTCTTCCCTAGATGATGCTCTCATATGAGCCATTAGACCAACATTATTACATTTGGGTCTCCATTCCTTCTTGACATTGCTTTTGTTTACAATGGGTTCCACTTTTCTTTGTTGAAAGTGCTTTGGGTATCCATACAGCTTGAAACAGAATGGTTTTATGTGTCCCTTTTTACCACAATAATGACATACCCAAGGACGAGATGCCCTCCTGCTCTTAGATCCCTGAGGTTTGTTCTAAAGTTCCAACTTAGGTTTACCCATCATTGGATCATATGTTCCAACAGCTGCAATGAACCTTTTAGCTGAATTTTGTTGTTTGTTGTTCAAGGTCCTATCATCAAATCCTATTCCTTTTGGTTTCCCTTGGTTCTGACTCTCCAATATCTCTTCTAGCATATCAGTACCAGTGTTCATCATTCTGACTTGCTTCTTCATGTGTTCAAGTTGAGAGTTCAGCTGGGTTACCTCATCTTTGAGATCAGAAATATGCTCTAAGTGTTCACTTATTTCAGCATGTAGTTGACTGATAGTCTTCTTCTGATTTTCTAAAAACTTGCAAAATTTTTCATTTCTGAGGTATAGTTCTTTGTAAGAGGTAGCCAGTTCTTCATAAGACAATTCTCCATCACTTGACTCAGTATCAGATGGTGCTTCAGAACCTGATGGTGCTTCTGAAACCTCAGAACCTGATGGTGCTTCTGAAGCCTTAACTTCATCATCAGACAGGCATCTCCCAGTTAAAGCAGCAACATGTTTGGCTGATTCATTCTCCACTTCTCCTTCTGAGTCATCTTCATCAGACCAAGAGACTGCCAAACTTTTCTTTTGTTTGTTGAGGTACGTTGCACATTCTAGTCCTAATGTGGCCATATCCTTCACACTCAAGACACTGAACACCTTTGGATTGATTGCTTTTATCATCAGTTCTTGTCTTCTTCAAGTCATTTGGTTTGGATCTCCTGTCAGCTTGCTTCAGAATCTTGTTAAACTGTCTACCAAGCATCACAAGAGCTTCTGATGTGCTTTCATCATCCTCATTATTAGCATTTGTTACAAAAGCAACACCTTTCCCCTTTTTATCAGTTCTGTTATTGAAGGTTATCTCAAAATTCTGCAAGGATCCTATCAATTCATCAACCTTCATACTGGAGATGTCCTGTGCTTCCTCAATGGCAGTCACCTTCATGTCAAATCTCTTAGGAAGAGACCTGAGTATTTTTCTCACAATCTTCTCATCAAACATTCTTTCTCCAAGAGAATCAAACGAGGTTAGCCATGTCCAGAACGTTCATATAGAAGTCTTGTATATTTCCATCCTCCTACATTTTGAGATTTTCAAACTTGGTGATGAGAAGTTGAAGTCTGGACATTTTTACCTTGGATGTGCCTTCATGTGTAGTTTTGTGAATTTCCCAAGCATCCTTAGCTACAGTGCACTGCTTGATCAGTCTGAACATATTCTTGTCCACTCCATTGAATATAGCATTCAAGGCCTTGGAGTTTCCAAGAGCTAATTCATCTTCTTCCTTGGACCACTCTTCTTCTGGTTTCAGATCAACTGTCTTCTTTCCATCTTTGTCAAGCACAACAGGATGTTCCCAACCCTTCAGAACTGCTTTCCAGGTTTTACTGTCTATAGACTTAAGGAAAGCACTCATGCGTGATTTCCAATAGTCATAGTTGGAACCATCCAACAAAGGTGGTCTGTTCACAAATCCTCATTCTTTGTACATTCTGCCAGAAAATAACTTCCCTGGAGCTCACCCTAAAACAAGCAGGGTGCCTGCTCTGATGCCAATTGAAATTCTGGCAAGTCCTGATGCTGAACGTAAAACAGAGTATAACACGAAACAATAACAGAGAAGGAAAATATCAGACAGAAAGTAAAAGGCACAATATCAGACAGAAACAATCAACATTTTAATCCCTTATGTTTGTCTCCATTATTCAAATAAATCCCCGCGGTTAACTTTAACCCCAAATGTCTATGGTGGACCAATCTTAAGAGTGGTCCACCATATATCCTATTAATTATTTTAATTTAAACCGTTTTGAAATTCTGGCAAGTCCTGACGCTGAACGTAAAACAGAGTATAACACGAGACAATAACAGAGAAGGAAAATATCAGACAGAAAGTAAAAGGCACAAGATGTTTGTTAACCTAGTTCGGTGACAAACACACCTACGTCTCTTCGAGCACCCGATTAATCGATCTTAAACTTCTGCACTTATCATAATCTAGTGGATTCCTCCAGTAACTTGTTATTGTATTTTCAATTCAAATCTTGATCTTATTAGCCGAATGATTCTCCATATAGTTTCGACAACCCCAAAGTCTGCACATTCTACCACCTTTGAAAGCATACTAACATAAGGTAATCACTTCCGGCTTTCCAGAATAATTGTATAAGGAAAACCATCAATTGAACATATAACTTCTTACATTAACACATCATTAACTTACGTTCTAGTGCCGATCTTTCTGATGATAAAACCTTAAAATACTTCCCGGCTAAAATTTCCGATTATTCTTTAAAATACTAATCTACCTTAATCTTGTGTTATCTGGAACTTTCCTTCTTCATCCAATCAAGGAAATTCAACTTTATTTGTCCATCAGTTCACTAAATTCCAACAACCTATTATTCAATATCCATGTTTCATTGTGTAAAATTCCAGTTAAATTTAGCTTATTCCCAATCTCCTTACTAATAGAACACATCTGAATATCTGATTCACACTTCAACATGCAACGGGTCTTATTATTAGCACTTATTCATCCATCGTGGTCCTTAGGTTGCATACCATCTTCTCTCCTCAATTCACAAACCCGGCATTTATGGTTCGGGAGGTGCGGCTGATCTGATGGGGTTAAACTTACTTGCGATTCATACTCAATGACCACAATCGAGTGGTTAGCTTCATCTGTCCAACTAATTAGCTTAATCCATAATTAATTCTCTTAGCCGTTTGGACATTACAATCTCATCCGACTGGATTCTCCAGCACTCTATCCTTGCTGGGAGTCTGGAGGTTTTAAAAACCAACTAATAATTCCTCATTTCAAGTCTCTAGGTTTGGTACTGCAATTCCTTAACTCTGTACTCAGAATTGTTACTTAGTCCACGCCTCACTTTAACTTCTCAAACTGCGGTTCCCGTCAAGGTTCCACGTCATTCCTTAGGATATACCATGATTTCATTAATCCTTATGTCTTCCGCAGACGAGGCATCGTTCAACGACGTATCCAACTGGGTTGAGGTGCTTCACCTTACTCTTAAGTATCTCTTATGTCTCTGAAACTTCGTCTTAAACAGACTTAGCTACCTTGCAGTTGATGGCCACCATTTGGCATTGAATACTTCTTCGTCAATTCCGTCTTAAAATTCTGACACCTTAATCTTCGCTCTTCATAAACTTCATTCCTCCTTGGTCACATTTAGCTCTCGGGCATTTATCCTAACTGTCATATACTAGATTGAGTTGATCAGGCTCAACTAGATGTGACCTTTAGAACAATATCCGGAACCCAATGGTCCCACTACTTTTTATTGAATTTTTTTAATGACCCAAGGCACGGTCTGAATCGACCTGCTCTGATACCAATTGTAACACCCATACTAAATTATCTAGAATATTTAGCATGTGTATTAATCTGATACCGGATACATTAAAATTTTCAATAATAATAATACATACAACTGAATGAGTACAATTGGCTCGTTTATACAATTATCCATATATCATAAAATACACTTTCATATACATATATAATCTGACAACCTCCTGAGCTTGTCCATGACGAGCAACTGCACTCCATCCAGCGTCTTCCTGATGAACTTCTTCACCGAATCTCTAGCTTACCTGAAAACCTGCACCAGAAGGATTGGGATGAGACATAATGTCTCAGTGAGCTCCAGCCCAACCTACTGTTGGCAACCATGGGGAAAAACTAGGGTCGCCGTGCCTACTCTTGGCAATCTTGGGGATACCTACGATCGCCGTCAGTCTCTACATATTTCGCGATCAAGGGGAAACCTAGGATCGCTACAAGTCTTAATCTTATCTTATACTTATCATCATCTCGTCTTAAACTTAAACTCATACATAGTGATCTGGTTACATCCTATGATCACTTTCTTTCTCTGCCGACTACTCATCATATTCTCATAATGATTTCATAAGTATTAATATACATCATTCTTAATCATAAAGTTAGTAAGCCAGCGTTGAACAAACAATAATTATCTGAGTTCATTTTACGGAGTGCATACGGGTGGAGTAACCCCGAAGTACATCTCCCTTCTTACCGGTGAAATTTCTATCATATCAGGCTAACACCGGACTCCTCTTTCTTTTGTATGGCTGCCCTCGCGAGCGGTAACTTCACTGTCCCAGCTGCCATTTAAGGCGGTACTTCACGGGGACCCCCTGTATTCTAACTAGCGAGACTACAGGAGACACATTAAATTTCTTGACTTGGATGTGTAGCTGCCCTCACGAGCGGTAACTTCACCGTTCCAGCTGCCATTTAAGGCAGTAACTTCACTGGAACCCCCTGTATACTAACTAACGAGCCTACAGGAGACACATCTAGTCCTTTAATTAACTTGTTCTTATTCTTTATATATATACATATAACTTATAACTTATAACTTATGCATATCTGATGCATTCTTTAAGTAAATCATTCTTAAATGCTTAACCTATGAAATGGTTCTGAACTTTGATAATTAAATCTTTCCTTGTGCATACGCGCACTTAATTGAGTGCATCCTAATCATGCTATCTTAGGTGCATTCTCATTCTCATTAATTCTTATCTTAAGTACTTGTAAGTACGTCTAATACTTTACTATAAGCTTTTGCATATTAAAGCATTTCTTTAGGGGATAGATCTTCTAGTACTTAATAATGACACACTGTCATTACATGTTGTTATTGAGTCTGAAGCATTATTAGACAGCCAGAAGGTGCAAAAGCAAATAAACAACAAGATCCTGAAAACAGTGGCATCGTGACACGATTTGGGAATCGTGTCACGATTTTCTACCCAGAATTTGAGGTAAGTTCTGTCCATGAAATCGTGACACGGTTGCAAAATCGTGACACGGTTGCAAAATCGTGACACGATTTTGCGTGTAGTTAGACAGCACAGAAAAGTTCAAAACGTGGTTGTCCACCATTCTTGGCTTGTCTAAGCATACCCAGGCATCATAACAGCTTGAGGAATGAATTTCTAAAGCATATTGATAGTTTACAACATGTTTGATTAAGGAATTACAAGCAAAAAGGAACTAGGGCACTAAATTGTAAACTTTGCTCAAAATACTAAATACACTCAAACTTACTCAAAACGGGTTCTAAAACCCTGAGGAGCTCACCTCAATCATTGCTTGCTTCCTTGCCAAGTTTTCCCTTCAAATCCTAGCTTGATTTCTTCTTCCCTTGTTTCCTTCTCCAACCTAGCTTTGGTCTTTCTTTCCTTGTTTCATTACCCTTTCTTGCTTCAACCTCCCAAATTGGTGCTTGCTTGGTTTGTCTAAAGATTGAGAGTTGGGAGATGAAGTTTTTTGATGATTAGTGGAGGAGAAAAAGAGATGGCGTGAGAGAAGAGTAGAGGAAGAGAGAGGAAGAATGAGGAAAGTGTGGGAAATTTAGGGAACAAATGGCTTTTATAGCCTGATTCTCCAAAATTACAAAAATGCCATTATAAAATATCTCTGACACATTGTCTCGACACTGACAAATACTTGAGTCTGAAGCGGGATATTACACTGCGTCTGAAGGCCAAAACTGCGTCTGAAGGCCAAAACAGCGTCTGAAGGCATTTTCAGCTTTTGAACCTCCTCAAATCCACTTTCTTGCTTCTGAAGACTTCATTAATATCTGGAGACGTATTGCTTGAGCACTTTGATTTTACCAAACAATGTAGCCAACACTTAAATAACCAACAATCTCCCCCTTTGGCAAATTTTTGGCTAAAATCAAATGCAACACAAAACCATGTTCTTCAATTAACAAAATAGTTATTCAACCATGAAGAACTCCACAAAGTTCAAACATAGCACATAGATAAGCAGCGGACAAATGCTATGTTAAACAAAACAAAACAGCTCCAGTACTTCAAAAAAAATACACAACACATCCTGACATCCTGAAGCACACAACAACTTCTGATATTCTGAAGTACACACACCAACAAACTCAGCTTCTGATCTTCTCATTTAAACTCCCCCTGAAGCTTCACAAAACAAACCAGTAACACACACCACACAACTCCCAGAAAACAAACAACACTCCTTCTAAATTCTGAAAATTCTGAAAATTCTGAACTGCAGTACATTCTGAGAAAATTCTTCTGAAACTGAAACACATCAACACTAAGGAACATAACACTCATGCACTCCCCCTGAGACACAAACTCCCCCTCAAACACATCTGCACAACACTTGTTGTATTGTTTCTGATCTCTGAATAAACCAGTCAATTTCTGAAACACATGAATTCTGAACAAGATTAAATCTGAACTCTGAACACATTCTGAAACCAAACACAAATTTTTCTCCCCCTTTTTAGCCACAAAATTTTGACAAAACTCCATCATATAGGGAACAAAAATTGAAATTCCATCAAATACTGTATCAGACTCAGGATCACACTCAACATTTGCAAATCTGGCAGGTACTTCATCTTCCTCACATCCAGTTTGCTGTAATTGCTATAATTCCTCATGCAGACAAACTCCTAGCTTGCTTCTTAGATTCTCAAATTGCTTGGCATCCAAAGCTTTTGTAAAAATGTCAGCAATTTGTTCTTCAGTATCCACATGTTCAAGCTGAACAATCTTTTCTTCCACAAGATTTCTGATGAAATGATGTCTGATATCATTGTGCTTGGTCCTGCTGTGCTGTATGGGGTTCTTAGAAATGTTAATAGCACTTAAATTATCACAGTATAGGGTCATAACACCTTGTTCAATGTTGTATTCTTCCAGCATCTGCTTCATCCATACCAACTGTGAACAACTACTACCAGCTGCTATATATTCAGCTTCAGTTGTAGACAATGAAACACAGTTCTATTTCTTACTGAACCATGAGATCAAATTATTCCCCAGAAAGAAACATCCACCAGAAGTACTCTTCCTGTCATCTGCATTTCCTGCCCAGTCAGCATCATAATACCCAATCAATTCAGAACTTGCACTGTGTGAGTACATGATTCCATAATCACTTGTACTGTTGACATACTTCAGAATCCTTTTTACTTGTGTCAAATGACTCATCTTTGGATCTGCTTGATATCTTGCACACACTCCAACAACAAAAGTAATATCAGGTCTGCTTGCAGTAAGATATAGTAAACTCCCAATCATACTCCTGTACTGACTCTGATCAACTGCAACTCCTTGTTCATCTTTAGTTAGCTTCAAGTGTGTAGCTGCAGGTGTTCTCTTATGACTAGCACTCTCCATTCCAAACTACTTGACTATATTCTTAGCATATTTGCTTTGTGAAATGAAAATAGTATCTTCCATTTGCTTGACTTGAAGTCCAAGAAAATAAGTAAGTTCACCAACAAGGCTCATCTCAAATTCTGACTGCATCTGTTGAACAAATAACTGAACCATCTTGTTTGACATTCCTCCAAACACTGTGTCATCAACATAAATTTGAGCAATCATCAAATTTCCATTTTCTTCTTTCACATACAAAGTCTTGTCAGTTCCTCCTTTTCTATAGCCTTGAGTATCAAGAAATTGTGTCAGTCTTTCATACCATGCTCTAGGTGCTTGCTTCAATCCATACAAAGCCTTCTTCAATTTGTAAACATGATCTGGAAACTTATGATCCACAAACCCTTTAGGCTGTTCAACATACACTTCTTCTTGTAAATAACCATTCAGAAAAGTACTCTTCACAGTTTGAACTTCAAAATGCATGCTACTCCCAACAGTAATCTTATGGACTCTAATATGGCCACAGGTGCAAAGGTTTAATCAAAGTCAAGTCCTTCCACTTGAGTATATCCTTGAGCAACTAACCTTGCCTTGTTTCTGACCACAGTACCATGTTCATCTGTTTTGTTCTTGTAAATCCACTTAGTGCCAATGACATTCAACCCTTCTGGTCTTGGAACAAGATCCCACACTTCACTTCTTTTGAATTGATTCATTTCATCTTGCATGGCTTCAATCCAGAATTCATCAGTTAGAGCTTCTTTTATATTTTTGGGTTCAAACTTTGACACAAAGCATGAATCAGTAGCAACAGCATCTGAACTTCTGGTTCTGACTCCTTGATCTAAGCTTCCAATGATTAAATCTCTGGGATGATCCTTTTGAACTCTAATTGATGGTCCTTTAACAGTAGAAACATGATCTGGATGAATTTCTTCTGCTTCAGACTCTACTTGATTTTCTACTTCTGACAGTTGTTCTTCTGATGCTTCAGTATCTGGAACCACTTCAGACTCATCTCTTTCTTTCTCAGCAGACAGATCATCAATCACAACATTAATGGACTCCATCACAACCTTGGTTCTGGAATTAAACACTCTATAGGCTCTGTTGTTCACTGAATAACCCATAAATATTCCCTCATCAGACTTAGGATCCAGCTTTCTTCTATTTTCTTTATCAGCCAAAATGTAACATTTGCTCCCAAAAACATGAAAATATTTGACTGTAGGCTTTCTTCCCTTCCACAGTTCATACAAAGTAGATGCAGTACCCTTCTTTAAAGTCACCCTGTTGTGAATGTAACAAGATGTATTCATAGCTTCAGCCCAAAACATGTAAGGTAGCTTCTTAGCATGTAACATGACTCTTGCAGATTCTGCTAAGGTTCTGTTCTTCCTCTCAACTACACCATTTTGCTGAGGTGTTATAGGCTGAGGTGTTATAGGTGCAGAAAACTCATGCTTGATCCCTTCAGATGCACAGAACTCAGAAAATTTCTTATTCTCAAACTCCTTCCCATGATCACTTCTGATTCTGATAATACCACCGTCCTTCTCTCTTTGTAACTGAGTGCACAGCTCTTTAAACACTTCAAATGTATTTGACTTCTCTCTAACAAAGCTAACCCATGTGAATCTTGAATAGTCATCAACAACCACAAAAGCATATCTCTTTCCTCCAATACTCTCAACTTGCATAGGCCCCATTAAATCCATATGTAACAGTTCTAGTACTTTAGTAGTTACCTGGTGTACTAATCTGGGATGAGACTTTCTTGTTTGTTTTCCAATTTGACAATCACCACAAACACTGTCCTCATTGATCTTCAGATTAGGTAGACCTTTAATAGCTTCAGTACTCAGGATTTCCTTCATGCCTTTCAGATGCAGATGACCCAGTTTCTGGTGCCAGAGTCTGACTTCCTCTTCTGAGCTCATAAGACAGGTAGTCAGTCTTATTTCTTCTTCAGACACCCACAAATAACAATTATCTTTTGATCTGCAGCCTCTCATCAGAACCTTACCTTCTTCACCAGTTACCAAGAATTCTTCCTTGTTGAAATTCACTCTCAAGTCTTGATCACATAGTTGGCTAATACTGATCAGATTAGATGTCAACCCTTTCATAAGTAACACATCATTAATTCTTGGTAACCCATCACTGATTAAGTCACCAATACAAAGAATCTCTCCTTTTGCTCCATCACCAAATGTCACATAACTTCTGGAATAAGGCTTTAAATTACTCAGCAACTTCTTCACACCAATCATGTGTCTTGAACAACCACTATCAAAGTACCAGTCTTCTTTAGAGGTGGCTCTCAAAGATGTATGAGCTATGAGGCCAACAGTCTTGTCTTTGGGTTTCCACACCTTCTGAACATTGTTTCTGGTTGCAGCAGGTTCCACTCTTCTATACTAAAATGCTTAGGATAACCATACAGTTTGAAACAGAATGGTTTAATATGCCCCTTCTTTCCACAATGATGACAGACCCATGTATGATTTCTTCTCTTGTTCTTGTTAAACTTCTGAGGTTGCTTCTGAGGTTTCATCTTAGATGTTCCAATCATAGGATCATAAGTTTGAGTAGCAGGAACAAACCTTTTAGCAGGATTCTTCTGTTTGAGGTTCTGAGTCTGATCAACAAATCCTAAACCAGTTTGTTTTCCTTGTTTCTGATTCTCCAATATCTCCTCCAGCACATCAGTAGCAGTATTCATCATTCTGACCTGCTTTTTCATATTCTCAAGATGGGAATTTAGTTGGCTCAGTTCTTCTTTGAGATCAGAATTTTGCACTAAAAGTTCACCTTTCTCAGCCTCTAGTTGACAGATTGTCTCCTTCTGATCCAGATTTTGCTTGCAAACTTCTACACTTCTGGTGTATAGCTTTTTGTAATTGTCAGCCAGTTCATCATATGAGGATTTTTCAACTCTGGCTTCAGACACAGATGAAACTTCAGACTCTGAGTCAGACTCTGATAAAGTCTCAGACTCTAAAACCTCTTCAGTCTTTAAAATAGCTCCTGACTTCTGTTTTAACATAACCATCAGATTTGTATCACACTTAGCAGATTCACTCTCTACATCTTCTTCAGAATCTTCATCAGACCATGAAACAGCCAAGCTCTTCTTTTGCTTCTTAAGAAAAGTGGGACATTCTGACTTGATATGTCCATAACCTTCACACTCATAGCACTGAACACCTTTTGCTTGATTTCTCTTCTCCTCAGACTTGGTCTTCTTCACATCAGTTTGTTGCTTACTCTTGTTGAATTTGAAGTTCTGACCTTTGGTTTTGGATTTTCTGTCAACATTCTTCAGAATTTTGTTGAACTGTCTCCCCAGCAACACAAGTGCTTCTGATAAGTCACCATCATCCTCATCACACTCTTGTTCATCCTCAGCTTCAGTATTAACAGCAAAAGCAATTCCTTTCCCTTTCTTCTCAGGCTGTTTACAGAAAGCAGTTTCAAAATTCAGCAAGGATCCAATCAGCTCCTCAACCTTCATAGTGGAGATATCATGAGCTTCCTCAATAGCTGTCACTTTCATATCAAATCTTCTAGGGAGTGACCTGAGGATTTTTCTGACTATCTTCTCATCTAACATCTTCTCTCCAAGAGACTCAAAAGAATTAGCCATATCCAGGACATTCATATAGAAATCTTGAATATTTTCATCCTCCATCATCTTCAAGTTTTCAAATTTAGTGCTGAGTAGCTGGAGTCTGGACATCTTGACCTTAGACGTTCCTTCATGAGTGGTCTTTAATATCTCCCAGGCATCCTTGGCAATGGTACACTGCTTGATGAGTCTGAACATGTTTTTGTCCACTCCATTGAATAGTGCATTCAAGGCTTTGGAGTTTCCAAGAGCCAGATCATCTTCAGCCTTTGTCCATTCTTCCTCAGGTTTCAGAATTTCAGTTTTATTTCCATCTTTGTCTAAAACAACTGGATGATCCCAACCTTTTAACACAGCTTTCCAGGTTCTGCTGTCAATGGATTTCAGAAAGGCACACATTCTAGACTTCCAGTATTCATAATTTGTGCCATCCAGCAAAGGTGGTCTGTTGACATATCCTCGCTCCTTGTCCATGCTTGCCAGAAAAGTCTTCCCTGGAGCTCACCCAAAAAAACAGGCAGGGTGCCTGCTCTGATGCCAATTGAAATTATGGCAGGTATGGTAACAAACAATAAAACAGAGCACGATGGTTTGCAAAACAGAGCACAATCAAACTGGTTCAGAAGCAACAAATAAAAGTGCAGAAAAGTAAATAACACAAGAATTTGTTAACCCAGTTCGGTGTAAATACCACCTACGTCTGGAGGATACCAATCCAGGAAGGAAATCCACTAAAAGGAATTAATCCTAAGACTCAAGACACAGACCCCCTGTTCCTAGTCTTCTGACTTAATCTCCACTAGTACTGATTTCTACCCAACACCTGAGTATAAGAAACCCCCTTCTTACTTCCTATTCAAGTAACAACCCAGTTACTAACAGCTTCTGAAATAACCCAGTTCTGAAGACACACTTCAATAAAACAAAAGCATCATTCGTACTTAAAAGCTTAGAATGATTTACAACTCAAAACTTCTAAACCAACTCAGATGAGTGGTGTACAATCAAAGCCTAAGCTTACAAAAACTCAAAAACTCTTAAAAGCTCTAAGACTCAATTTCTGGTTTTTGATTCGTATTTCAATAAGCAGCACCACGTCTCTTTAAACAGGCTATCAGCAAGCAGCATAATTCTGAATCCAATCTTCTTCACTTGACATGATTCTGAATTATGAAAGGCTTGAAAAGGAAACAAATATTTCTGAAACAAATAATGTAAAGATCCTTCAGCAAATTAATTCAATCATAAAAACGACGCCAATCTTCAAGAAGATCTTCAACAAATCAATCAGCCTTCTAGAAACCAAATGCCTGAATAAATTCTTGATAAATCTTCCTAAGATACGCATAGGATTAATCACAAAGAATGCAGAAATCCAGCTTCTGAAGTTCAGCTTCTGAAGGTCAACACTGGTCAACGTCTGAACAGTGCGTCTGAAGTATTGTTCAGCGTCTGAAGGCACTTTCTGCGTCTGAAGGCCAAAACTGCGTCTGAAGGCATTTTCAGCTTCTGAACCTCCTCAAATCCACTTTCTTGCTTCTGAAGACTTCTTTAATATCTGGAGACGCATTGCTTGAGCACTTTGATTTTACCAAACAATGTAGCCAACACTTAAATAACCAACACCATGATCACAAGGCAAGGTCACTTCCTTCCTTTTGCATTAAATGCTAACCAAAGTCTTGGTCATATCACACAAAAGATCCAGCTTTTAAGGGATTTTCATGATTACAAATGATCACAATTTTGCCTATATAAGCAGCACGAAAATCAGAGGATTGAGGACAGTTTTTGGGACAGTTTTGAGGCAGTTTTGGAGAGACTTTTTGGAGAGAATTTAGAGTAATTTCTTAGAAAGAACAGAATCAAAAAAGAAACAGCAAGAATTCACAACAACCTTTGAAAAGAAAAGCTCTGTTTTCTGTTTCCTTCTTTACAAACCATCACAAACAAATCAAACAATCAAAACAGCCACTAAATCTCCAGAAACATCATACAAAGAGTGAAGAATAATAGCAAAACACCATTGTTATTATTATTCATCTTCTCCATCACTTCCATCTTCAAGAAACCACAATCATCCAAAGCCCCTTTCATTTTCTTGCATCAAAAGCTTTGGCTAGGAGTTTGTAAGTATCCTGAACATTCTCATCTCTTATTTGCATTTCTGTTTGCATTTTTGTTCTGTTGTTCCTGCTGTCCTGCATTATTTTTCTGCATTTTTAGTAATCTTTAACTCATTTTTGCACTAAAAACATCTTTTAAAAACTCCAAAAAAATCACAAACTACACAAATCATCAAAACAGAATTGTTCTTTTCTTCCTACTGTTTTTCCCCTGCCATTTTACCCCTGAAACTGAAGAAACCAGAGGCTGGAATGAGCTTCTGAAGTGCTTCTATGCTGCTGAACAGCAGCTTCTGAAGTGCTTCTGAACAGCAGCTTCTGAAGTGCTTCTGTGCTGCTGAACAGTAGCTTCTGAAGTGCTTCTGAACAGCAGCTTCTGAGCTTCAGAACAGCAGCTTCTGAAGTGCTTCTGTGCCGCTGAACAACAGCTTCTGAGTTGCTTCTGAAGTGCTTTTGTGCTGCGGAACAGCAGCTTCTGAAGTGCTTCTGAACAACAGCTTCTGAGCTTCTGAATAGTGCTTCTGAGCCAGCTTCTGAGCAGCTTCTGAACAGTGTTTCAGAGCAGCTTCTGAACAGTGCTTCTGAAGGGTCAGAACCTGTTTTAAACTATTTTTTGCAAGGGGCTAAAACTCATTTTTATTCAAAAAAATATAACAAGTGTTTTTTTTTTGCTTTTAAATTGTAAAAATGTTGATTTTCAATAATAAACTTGAATGAAAAAGGAATGGTCCGACGAATGTCTTTCCATTCCCCGGTTGCACGCGCACTTGTCATATGTCTCGTTGTTCGGACAATCGTCATTATATTTTCAAAAAAAATACTGGACCGTAGATCTCACCATCTAGGACTTGAGATCCTAAAGACAAGGGTGTGAACCCTTGGAATAAGGCTGGGCGCCCTCCAGGAGGGTGCAGGGCCTACTTTACAGTCATAAATAACCCTAGGTGACCTCCCTGAAGGACACTCTTTGAGGGCGCCCTCAACAGCCTACGAGGGCGCCCTAATCATAGTTTTGGGCCCAAGTCATAAAGGGCCAAAACTATAACCGGATAGGCCCAAGAGAGGCTACAAATAGTAACCTTGGGATCATTCCCATGGATGACCTAAACAGAACTCAGAAACCCTAGTTTCCATACATTGTGCTCACAGCTAGTACAGTTGGCGCCCACCGTGGGGCTACGGTAAAACTAACCTAGCCACCGTCTCCGAAAGAAAGGCAGTTGATCCACGGCCCCTGAAAGTCACCAGGACGCCATGAATCCACCGTATTTCTTAGGAGCAACCCTGAAACTTCCAAATCTACCGCGATTCAACCCTAACTCTAATCAAACGTTCAACCTAGCCTGTTCTTTGTTCAGAAACCAATCCTCTCTCCGCCATTTTCGCCCCTAACCGCTAATCTTCAACCACCAACCTTAAACCTTCATAACCGACCCAAACGACCATCATCGCCACCGTTGACGATGGACCCAAAGGCGGTAGAAGCAATACAACAACAGATCCGACAGCTTTGTAGCCATAACGAAGCCTTGCAAGCAACCATGGAAGGAAAGGGAGCCAACAGTAGTAGGGCTTACCAAGTAAATGCAATCGACTTAGACCCAAGGGAATAATTCCAGAACAAACGCCTTGAACCCATGGAAGACCTAAAAGAAGTCACAATAGGCCCAGAACCACATCAAACAACCAAGGTGGGGACTTCTCTAAATCCCGCCGAAGAGCAAAGTCTGGTGGATCTTCTGAGAAAAAACATAGACTTGTTCGCCTGGCAACCATCAGATATGCCCGGCATAGACCCTGCCATCGTATGCCACCCCCTCGCTCTACACCCGGGAGTGAAGCCGGTCGCTCAGCGCAAAAGGAAGTTAGGCGAGGAGAGGAGGAAAGCAGTAGATGAAGAAGTCGCTAAACTAAGAGACGCCCGTTTCATAAGTGAGATCAAATATCCTACATGGCTGGCCAACATCGTCCTCGTGAAGAAATCTAATGGAAAATGGCGCATGTGCGTCGATTACACCGCCTGTCCAAAAGACCCTTATCCCCTCCCAAATATCGACCACCTTATTGACAACGCCTCAAGATATCAAACCCTAAGTTTCATGGATGCATACTCCGGTTACAATCAAATAAAGATGGATCCTCTCGACGCCCCAAAAACCGCTTTCATGACCAACCACCAAAATTATCACTACGAAGTCATGCCTTTCGGCTTGAAGAACGCCGGCGCTACTTTTCAAAGATTGATGGACACCGCCTTCGCAGAGCAAATCGGAAAGAACTTGGAGGTCTATATCGTCGACTTGGTGGTGAAAACAAAACAAGATAAAAGCCATTCAAAAGACCTGGAAGAGATCTTCGATCAGGTCCGAGCATATAACATGCGCCTCAACCCAGCCAAATGCTCTTCTGGGGTTCACGCAGGAAAGTTCATGGGCTTCATGTTGACCAGGCGCGGTATCGAAGCAAACCCTGACAAATGTCAAGCGATAATCAACATGAGAAGCCCCTCTAACATCAAAGAAGTGCAGCAGTTGACAGGTAGGCTCGCGGCGCTTTCCAGGTTTTTATCTTGTGCCGGCGATAAAGCTTTCTCTTTCTTTGCCTCAATAAAGAAGAAGGAACTTTTTCAATGGACCGAAGAATGCGAGGAGGCTTTCGCAAAGATAAAGACGTTTCTCTCTAGCCCACCAGTTTTACATCGTCCAGATGCAGACGCCGTCCTTTTCCTATACCTGTCTATATCAGAGAACGCCATGAGTTCCGTCCTCGTGCAAGATTCTGACGAGGGCGAAAAGCCAGTTTATTTTGTGAGCAAAGTATTCAAGGGGGCAGAACTGAGATACCAGAAAATAGAGCGCCTCGCTCTAGTAGTAGTGACAACGGCGAGGAAATTGCGCCCACATTTTCAAGGACACAAGGTCATTGTCAAATCCAATTACCCCATCAAGCAAGTACTTGGGAAGCCAGACCTCGCGGGAAGAATGGTATCCTGGGCGGTAGAGTTATCCGAATTCAATATCTTCCCAGAGGTAGCATAAAGTCGTAGGTTCTGGACGATTTCCTAGTAGAATTTTCATCCCCAGTGGAGGAAATCGCCCCCTTCGTATGGTTATTGTCGGTCGATGGATCATCAAACCTCAAAGGCAGTGGAGCCGGCATAGTGTTGGAAGGACCAGGGGGCCTAATCATAGAGCAATCACTTAGATTCGAATTCAAGGCGAGCAACAACCAGGCGGAGTATGAAGCCCTCATGGCGGGCATGAAGTTAGCACAGGAGATGGGAGCTGAAAACTTAAGAGCGAAGAGTGACTCCCAGTTGGTGACAAGTCAAATTACCGGGGAATATCAAGCAAAGGATAGTCAACTTATTAAATATTTAGCAAAAGTCAACAGTTTAGCCTCCTCCTTCAAGTTCTTTGAGGCAATTTACGTTCCAAGGGAGCAGAATTCAAGAGCAGATCTCTTGTTTAAACTTGCCAGCACCAAACGCCCGGGAAACAACAGAACGGTCATCCAAGAGGTGTTGGCAACCCCTAGCACATAAATCATGGAAGTAGGCGCCGTGGAGAACGAAGAGGAGGGGTGGATGACGCCGCTTATCAAATATCTCACAGGAGCGTTTAATCCCAAAAGCGAGGAGGAAGAACTACAAATACGAAAGAAGGCCTCGAAGTATTGCATGGTCGCTGGCAAATTGTACCAGAGGGGCAAGGCAACACCTCTTCTCAGATGCCTAGGTGAAAACGAGACCCACCTCGTCCTCTTAGAAGTGCACGAAGGAGTGTGCGGAAGCCACATCGGCGGGCGATCCCTTGCCGCAAAACTCTTAAGAGCAGGTTACTACTGGCCAACAATGATCCAAGAAAGCGCCGACTTTGTAAGAAAGTGTGACAAGTGCCAGAGATTCTCTAATAAGAAGCACGCCCCTACTTGCGAACTCACCTCGGTCTTTTCCCTATGGCCTTTTCACAAGTGGGCAGTGGATATTGTGGGTCCATTCCCATTGGCTCCCAGACAACTCAAGTTCCTCATAGTCGGAGTTGATTACTTTACCAAGTGGGTTGAAGCCGAAGCGGTCGCCAAGATTACGGCGAACAGAGTAATACGTTTCAACTGGAAGAAAATAATATGCAGGTTTGGGCTACCCAAAGTTATCGTATCAGACAACGGGACTCAGTTCGCCAGCTCCAAGGTGGTAGACTTCTGCAACCAACTTGGAATCCAAACGAAGTTTGTCTCAGTCATCCACCCCCAAGCAAACGGACAAGCCGAATCTGCAAACAAGGTAATCTTGAACGGCATCAAAAAGAGGCTCGACGACGCCAAGGGACTTTGGGCTGAACAGTTACATGAGGTGCTCTGGTCATATCACACGACGCCTCACTCGACAACCAAGGAAACCCCGTTCACTATGGTATACGGCGCCGACGCTATGCTGCCCGTAGAAATTGACACGCCAACATGGCGTCGGGAAAACTTCTTGGAAGAAGCCAATGAGACAAGCTTGCTATGTGGAATAGATATGATCGATGAGATACGGGAGGCCGCCCACATCCGTGAATTCGCCGCAAAACAAAGAGCAGCCTGTTGAGTCTTTTGGTGTTGGCTGCATTTTTTGGCAAAACCAAAGTATTGGATAGTAGCTTCTCCATGATTAGAACATTTCTTCAGTTGGAAGTTTTCTCATTTGAAGCTGTTCAGTAGCTGAAAATGCCATCAGAAGCTGAAAGCACTGTAGCACTTCAGAAGCTGTTTTCAGGTTCTGATGCTCATGTTGACTTATGTTGACTTCATCAGAAGCTGGTTATTTTCAAGGTTTTTCTATGCGAATCTTTGCAAGATTTATTGAAGATTTATCCACGCATATGGCTTCTAGAATGTTGATTTATGTGGAGAAGATTTTATTGAAGATTTGGTTCAAAGATATGAAAATCGTATTTTCTGTTTTAAATCTTTCAAAGATACAAAACAGTTTTATTTGTTACTTGATTGGACCAATCTTATTTCAGTAACAAATCAATTCAGAAGATTAGTTTTATTTTGCAAGACTGAAGGCTATAAATAGAGGAGGGCTGCTGCTATTCAAAAGAAGAATCAGAGAGAAAAAATTCAGAGATTTGAGTCTTAGTGGTTTTTAAGCTTTTGCTTTATTTTTGTACGCCACTCATATGCTTTGAGTTGGTTTAGGTTTGTTATTGAGTTGTAATTCATTCTAAGCCTCTAGGTACGAATGAAGTTGTGTTTTTGAAGTTTTCTGAAAAACAGAGTGTTTTTTAAGGGTTTCAGTAACAGGTTTGTTACTTGAATAGGAAGTTAGTGGTCTCTAATACTCAACGTGTTGGGTAGAATTCAAGACTAGGAGGAAGTTAATTGCTTAGGCTGGGAACTGGGAGTCAGTGTCTTGAGTCATAAGGATTAATTCCTATAGTGGAATTCCTTCCTGGATTGGTATCCCCCAGAGTAGGAGGTGTTTACTCCGAACTGGGTTAACAAACCTTGTGTGCCTTTTACTTTCCTGCACTTTTTATTTCTGCTAGTTATCTGCTTTAAATTGTGCTGAGTCATTGTTCAGAACCTGTGTTGGTTCAGAACCTGAAATCTCTTAAGTATTGCCTGGCCAGAATTTCAATTGGCATCAGAGCAGGCACCCTGCCTGTATTTTGGGTGAGATCCAGAGGACTTAATTTCTGGTAAGCATGGATAGAGAAGGAGGCTATGTCAATAGACCACCCCTACTAGATGGCACAAACTATGAGTATTGGAAGTCAAGGATGTGTGCTTTTCTAAAGTCTATTGACAGCAGGACTTGGAAAGCTGTGATTAAAGGCTGGGATCATCCTGTGTATACAGACAAAGATGGTAACAAGACTGAGGTTCTGAAGCCTGAGGAGGAATGGACCAAAGCTGAAGATGATCTGTCACTGGGAAATTCAAAAGCTTTGAATGCTATCTTCAATGGTGTTGATCAAAACATGTTCAGACTCATCAAACAATGTACTGTGGCTAAGGATGCTTGGGAAATTCTGAAGACCACTCATGAAGGAACTTCTAAGGTGAAGATGTCCAGATTGCAGCTGCTGACCACCAAGTTTGAGAACCTGAAGATGAAGGAAGATGAAAATATCCAGGATTTCTATATGAATGTGCTTGATATGGCAAATTCTTTTGACTCTCTTGGTGAAAAGATGTCTGATGAAAAGTTAGTAAGAAAAATCCTCAGGTCCCTGCCCAGAAGGTTTGACATGAAGGTTACAGCAATTGAAGAGGCTCATGATATCACCACTATGAAGCTTGAGGAGCTGATTGGGTCTTTGCTTAATTTTGAGACTGCATTCTGCAAACAGCCTGATAAGAAAGGGAAAGGAATAGCATTTGCAGTTAATTCAGGAGCTGATGATCAACATGAGTCTGATGAGGAGGATAATGACTTATCAGAAGCTCTAGTGTTGCTGGGAAAACAATTCAACAAGATTCTGAAGAATGTTAACAGAAAAGCCAAAGCCAAAGGTCAGAACTTTAGATTCAATAACAAAAAGCAACAAACTGATGAGAAGAAGACCAAGTCTGAGGAGAAAAGTAACCAAGCCAAAGGTGTGCAGTGCTATGAGTGTGAAGGTTATGGACATATCAAAACTGAGTGTCCTACTTTTCTTAAGAAGCAGAAGAAAAGCCTAGTTGTTGCATGGTCTGATGATGGTTCTGAAGAAGATAATGATAGTGAATCTGGTATGTGTGATACTGGTCTGGTAGTGAGGTCAGGAGCTATCTTGAAGAAGGAACCTGCTTTAGAGTCTGAGACTTTTTCAGAGTCTGACTCAGAGTCTGAAGGTTCATCTGTGTCTGAAGCTGTTAAAACTTCATATGATGAACTAGCTGACAACTACAGGAAGCTGTATACCAGAAGTGCTGAGGTTTGCAAACAAGTGCTGGATCAGAAGGAGACTATTTTTCAACTGGAGGCTGAAAAAGAAGAACTTCTTGTGCAGAATTCAGATTTGAAAGAAGAAGTGAACCAGTTAAATTCCCAACTTGAACATATGAAAAAGCAGGTTAGAATGATGAATACTGCTACTAATGTGTTGGATGAAATTTTGGGTGCTCAGCAACAAGGAAAAACTGGATTAGGCTTTGATGATCAGACTCAGAACTCCAAACAGAAGATTCTTGTTAAAGAGTTTGTTCCTGCCACTAAAACTGATAATTCTATGATTGGAGCATCTCAGATGAGACCTCAGAAACAATCCCAGATGCAAGCTCAGAAGCAAGCTCAGAAAAGACCTCAGATGCAAGGTCAGAAGCAAGTTCAGATGCTACCTCAGAAGCTGTCCCAGAAATTTTTCAGAAACAGAAGGAGGAGAAATCATCCATGGATTTGTCATCATTGTGGAAAGAAAGGGCATATCAAACCATTCTGCTTCAAACTTTATGGCTATCCTGAGCATTTTCAGTATAGGAGAGTGCAACCAGCTACCCCCAGACACAATGTTCAGAAGGTGTGGAAGCCCAAAGTTCAGAATGTAGGCCTTATAGCTCACACTTCTTTGAGAGCAACTTCAAAAGAAGACTGGTATTTTGATAGTGGGTGTTCAAGGCACATGACTGGTGTGAAGAAGCTGCTGAGCAATATCGGATCATACTCCAGAAGTTATGTGACATTTGGAGATGGTGTAAAAGGTCAGATTCTGGGTATTGGAGATTTGATCAGAGAAGGTTTGCCCAGACTTAATGATGTGCTACTGGTGGAAGGATTAACCTCTAATCTGATCAGTATCAGCCAACTTTGTGATCAAGAATTGAAGGTTAATTTCAACAAACTAGAATGTATTGTCACTAATCAGGAAGATAAGGTTCAGATGAGAGGCTGCAGATCCAAAGACAACTGTTACTTGTGGGTTTCTGAAGAAGAAAGAAGTCTGACTTCTTGTCTTATGAGCTCAGAAGAGGAAGTCAAACTCTGGCACCAGAAACTGGGACATTTGCACTTAAAAGGCATGAAGAAAATCCTAAGTACTGAAGCTATCAGAGGTGTGCCTAATCTGAAGATCAATGAGGACAATGTTTGTGGTGATTGTCAAATTGGAAAACAAACAAGAAAGTCTCATCCCAGATTAGTTCACCAGGTAACTACTAAAGTACTAGAACTTGTTCATATGGATTTAATGGGGCCTATGCAAGTAGAAAGTATTGGAGGAAAAAGATATGCTTTTGTAATGGTAGATGACTACTCAAGATATACATGGGTCAGCTTTGTTAGAGAAAAGTCTGACACTTTTGAAGTTTTCAAAGAGATGTGCATCCAATTACAAAGAGAGAAGGATAGTGGGATTATCAGAATCAGAAGTGATCATGGCAAAGAATTTGAAAACAAGAGCTTTTCAGAATTCTGTGCTTCTGAAGGTATAAAGCATGAGTTTTCTGCACCTATCACACCTCAGCAAAATGGTGTAGTTGAGAGGAAGAACAGGACTTTAGCAGAATGTGCAAGGGTTATGCTGCATGCTAAGAAGTTGCCATATATGTTTTGGGCTGAAGCCATGAACACTGCATGCTATATCCATAATAGAGTCACTCTGAAGAAAGGAACATCATCTACATTGTATGAACTATGGAAAGGAAGGAAGCCTACAGTCAAATATTTTCATGTGTTTGGCAGTAAATGTTACATTTTGGCTGACAGAGAAAATAGAAGAAAACTGGATCCTAAGTCTGATGAGGGCATATTCCTGGGTTATTCAGTGAACAGCAGAGCTTATAGGGTGTTTAATTCAAGAACTAAAGTTGTGATGGAGTCCATTAATGTGGTAATTGATGATCTGACTGCTGAGAAAGATAGAAGTGAGTCTGAAGTTGTTCAGGAGCCTGAAGCATCAGAAGAACAATCTTCAGAAGCAGGAAATCAAGCAGAGTCTGAAGAAGCAGATGTGCATCCAGAACATGATCCTACCAATAAAGGGCCATCTATTAGAATTCAGAAGGATCATCCTAAGGAGCTTATCATTGGGAGTCTGGATCAAGGGGTCAGAACCAGGAGATCAGAACCAGCTGCTACTGATTCATGTTTTGTGTCTAAGTTTGAACCCAAAAATGTGAAAGAAGCCCTGACTGATGAATTTTGGATTGAAGCAATGCAAGATGAGTTGAATCAATTCAAAAGGAGTGAAGTGTGGGATCTGGTTCCAAGACCTGAAGGGTTGAATGTAATTGGTACTAAATGGATTTACAAGAATAAAACAGATGAGAATGGTACTGTAGTCAGAAACAAAGCTAGGTTGGTTGCTCAGGGTTATACTCAAGTAGAGGGATTAGATTTTGATGAGACCTTTGCACCTGTGGCCAGACTAGAGTCCATAAGATTACTGTTGGGTGTATCCTGCATTCTAAAGTTCAAATTATTCCAGATGGATGTGAAGAGTGCATTTCTGAATGGATATCTGCAAGAAGAAGTGTATGTTGAACAGCCTAAAGGATTTGTGGATCATAATTTTCCTAATCATGTTTACAAACTGAAGAAGGCCTTGTATGGATTGAAGCAAGCACCAAGAGCATGGTATGAAAGATTAACTCAGTTTCTTATAGCTCAAGGTTACAGAAAAGGAGGTTCTGATAAGACATTGTTTGTGAAAGATGAAAATGGGAGTCTGATGATTGCTCAGATTTATGTGGATGATATAGTGTTTGGAGGGATGTCTCAGAAGATGGTAAAACTGTTTGTTCAGCAAATGCAATCAGAGTTTGAAATGAGTTTGGTTGGTGAGCTGACATATTTTCTTGGATTACAAGTTAAGCAAATGGAAGATACAATCTTCATTTCTCAAAGTAAGTATGCCAAGAACATAGTGAAGAAGTTTGGAATGGAGTCTGCTGCTCATAAGAAGACACCAGCTGCTACTCATCTGAAGCTAACCAAAGATGAACAAGGAGTATCAGTTGATCAAAGTCAGTACAGAAGCATGATAGGGAGCTTATTATATTTAACTGCAAGCAGACCTGATATCACTTATGCTGTTGGAGTATGTGCAAGATACCAAGCTGATCCTAAGATGAGTCATCTGACACAAGTTAAAAGGATCTTGAAGTATGTGAATAGCACAAGTGACTATGGAATCATGTATTCTCATAGTTCAAGTTCTGAACTGATGGGATATTGTGATGCTGACTGGGCTGGAAGTGCTGATGACAGGAAGAGCACCTCAGGAGGTTGTTTCTTCTTAGGAAATAACTTGATTTCATGGTTCAGCAAGAAACAAAATTGTGTTTCATTGTCAACTGCTGAGGCTGAGTATATTGCTGCTGGAAGTAGTTGCTCACAATTGGTGTGGATGAAGCAGATGCTGGAGGAGTACAACATTGAACAAAGAACTATGACATTGTTTTGTGACAATTTGAGTGCCATCAACATCTCTAAGAATCCAATTCAGCACAGCAGAACCAAACACATAGACATCAGACATCATTTTATCAGAAACCTTGTGGAGGACAAGATCATTCAGCTGGAACATGTAGCTACTGAAGAACAAGTTGCTGACATTTTCACAAAGGCCTTGGATGCTAAGCAGTTTGAAAACTTAAGGAGCAAGTTAGGTGTCTGTTTGCATGAAGAGTTATAGCAATTACTGCAAACTGGATGTGAGGAAGATAGAGTACCTGCCAGTTGTGCCTATGCTAAGTGTGATCCTGTGTCTGAATCTGATAGCTTTTCCAGGATCTGTGTTACTTTTTTTGATTTTATTCCCTATATGAAGACTATGTTTTGTCAGAATTTTGTGGCTAAAAAGGGGGAGAAAATCTTATGTAATGTGTTGGCTCTGATACCAAAAGTCTTATGCAAAGTGTTGCTGCTCAGAAGTTCAAATTTCAGATGTTCAGTTTTCAGTGTTGTTCAGAAGTTACTTGTGAAGCTCAGAGTTCAGAACAAATATAACAAGAGCTGTCAAGATGTTATTGAGGGGGAGTATGTGTTTGAGGGGGAGTATGTGTCTCAGGGGGAGTACAAGACTGTTATGGTCCTGAGTGTTTCTGTGATCCTGAGATATGGTCCTGTTATTTACAATTGTGTGCAGCTCCTGAAGTGTTGGCTCTGATATGCTCTGATACCATAAATTCAGAAGTAAGGGGGAGTTTGATGTATGATGAGTGTATGCTGAGTTGCAGGGGGAGTGTGTGTGATGATCAGGAGTTGATCAGTAGCTCTGATACCTTGGAGTAGCTCTGATACCTTGTTTGTGATGATCAAGAGTTGATCAGTAGGTTATGTGTGCTTCAGTTGCTGATATGAACTGAAGCTGGTTTGTGTTTCTCATGATAGTCATAATTGAATCCGCTGCTATTTACTATGTTATGATTGATCATTGTGGAGTTCTTCATTGCTGAGTTGTTTATAAGGGAGATTGAAGAACTTGGATGGTTTTAGCCAAAAATTTGCCAAAGGGGGAGATTGTTGAGTCTTTTGGTGTTGGCTGCATTTTTTGGCAAAACCAAAGTATTGGATAGTAGCTTCTCCATGATTAGAACATTTCTTCAGTTGGAAGTTTTCTCATTTGAAGCTGTTCAGTAGCTGAAAATGCCATCAGAAGCTGAAAGCACTGTAGCACTTCAGAAGCTGTTTTCAGGTTCTGATGCTCATGTTGACTTATGTTGACTTCATCAGAAGCTGGTTATTTTCAAGGTTTTTCTATGCGAATCTTTGCAAGATTTATTGAAGATTTATCCACGCATATGGCTTCTAGAATGTTGATTTATGTGGAGAAGATTTTATTGAAGATTTGGTTCAAAGATATGAAAATCGTATTTTCTGTTTTAAATCTTTCAAAGATACAAAACAGTTTTATTTGTTACTTGATTGGACCAATCTTATTTCAGTAACAAATCAATTCAGAAGATTAGTTTTATTTTGCAAGACTGAAGGCTATAAATAGAGGAGGGCTGCTGCTATTCAAAAGAAGAATCAGAGAGAAAAAATTCAGAGATTTGAGTCTTAGTGGTTTTTAAGCTTTTGCTTTATTTTTGTACGCCACTCATATGCTTTGAGTTGGTTTAGGTTTGTTATTGAGTTGTAATTCATTCTAAGCCTCTAGGTACGAATGAAGTTGTGTTTTTGAAGTTTTCTGAAAAACAGAGTGTTTTTTAAGGGTTTCAGTAACAGGTTTGTTACTTGAATAGGAAGTTAGTGGTCTCTAATACTCAACGTGTTGGGTAGAATTCAAGACTAGGAGGAAGTTAATTGCTTAGGCTGGGAACTGGGAGTCAGTGTCTTGAGTCATAAGGATTAATTCCTATAGTGGAATTCCTTCCTGGATTGGTATCCCCCAGAGTAGGAGGTGTTTACTCCGAACTGGGTTAACAAACCTTGTGTGCCTTTTACTTTCCTGCACTTTTTATTTCTGCTAGTTATCTGCTTTAAATTGTGCTGAGTCATTGTTCAGAACCTGTGTTGGTTCAGAACCTGAAATCTCTTAAGTATTGCCTGGCCAGAATTTCAATTGGCATCAGAGCAGGCACCCTGCCTGTATTTTGGGTGAGATCCAGAGGACTTAATTTCTGGTAAGCATGGATAGAGAAGGAGGCTATGTCAATAGACCACCCCTACTAGATGGCACAAACTATGAGTATTGGAAGTCAAGGATGTGTGCTTTTCTAAAGTCTATTGACAGCAGGACTTGGAAAGCTGTGATTAAAGGCTGGGATCATCCTGTGTATACAGACAAAGATGGTAACAAGACTGAGGTTCTGAAGCCTGAGGAGGAATGGACCAAAGCTGAAGATGATCTGTCACTGGGAAATTCAAAAGCTTTGAATGCTATCTTCAATGGTGTTGATCAAAACATGTTCAGACTCATCAAACAATGTACTGTGGCTAAGGATGCTTGGGAAATTCTGAAGACCACTCATGAAGGAACTTCTAAGGTGAAGATGTCCAGATTGCAGCTGCTGACCACCAAGTTTGAGAACCTGAAGATGAAGGAAGATGAAAATATCCAGGATTTCTATATGAATGTGCTTGATATGGCAAATTCTTTTGACTCTCTTGGTGAAAAGATGTCTGATGAAAAGTTAGTAAGAAAAATCCTCAGGTCCCTGCCCAGAAGGTTTGACATGAAGGTTACAGCAATTGAAGAGGCTCATGATATCACCACTATGAAGCTTGAGGAGCTGATTGGGTCTTTGCTTAATTTTGAGACTGCATTCTGCAAACAGCCTGATAAGAAAGGGAAAGGAATAGCATTTGCAGTTAATTCAGGAGCTGATGATCAACATGAGTCTGATGAGGAGGATAATGACTTATCAGAAGCTCTAGTGTTGCTGGGAAAACAATTCAACAAGATTCTGAAGAATGTTAACAGAAAAGCCAAAGCCAAAGGTCAGAACTTTAGATTCAATAACAAAAAGCAACAAACTGATGAGAAGAAGACCAAGTCTGAGGAGAAAAGTAACCAAGCCAAAGGTGTGCAGTGCTATGAGTGTGAAGGTTATGGACATATCAAAACTGAGTGTCCTACTTTTCTTAAGAAGCAGAAGAAAAGCCTAGTTGTTGCATGGTCTGATGATGGTTCTGAAGAAGATAATGATAGTGAATCTGGTATGTGTGATACTGGTCTGGTAGTGAGGTCAGGAGCTATCTTGAAGAAGGAACCTGCTTTAGAGTCTGAGACTTTTTCAGAGTCTGACTCAGAGTCTGAAGGTTCATCTGTGTCTGAAGCTGTTAAAACTTCATATGATGAACTAGCTGACAACTACAGGAAGCTGTATACCAGAAGTGCTGAGGTTTGCAAACAAGTGCTGGATCAGAAGGAGACTATTTTTCAACTGGAGGCTGAAAAAGAAGAACTTCTTGTGCAGAATTCAGATTTGAAAGAAGAAGTGAACCAGTTAAATTCCCAACTTGAACATATGAAAAAGCAGGTTAGAATGATGAATACTGCTACTAATGTGTTGGATGAAATTTTGGGTGCTCAGCAACAAGGAAAAACTGGATTAGGCTTTGATGATCAGACTCAGAACTCCAAACAGAAGATTCTTGTTAAAGAGTTTGTTCCTGCCACTAAAACTGATAATTCTATGATTGGAGCATCTCAGATGAGACCTCAGAAACAATCCCAGATGCAAGCTCAGAAGCAAGCTCAGAAAAGACCTCAGATGCAAGGTCAGAAGCAAGTTCAGATGCTACCTCAGAAGCTGTCCCAGAAATTTTTCAGAAACAGAAGGAGGAGAAATCATCCATGGATTTGTCATCATTGTGGAAAGAAAGGGCATATCAAACCATTCTGCTTCAAACTTTATGGCTATCCTGAGCATTTTCAGTATAGGAGAGTGCAACCAGCTACCCCCAGACACAATGTTCAGAAGGTGTGGAAGCCCAAAGTTCAGAATGTAGGCCTTATAGCTCACACTTCTTTGAGAGCAACTTCAAAAGAAGACTGGTATTTTGATAGTGGGTGTTCAAGGCACATGACTGGTGTGAAGAAGCTGCTGAGCAATATCGGATCATACTCCAGAAGTTATGTGACATTTGGAGATGGTGTAAAAGGTCAGATTCTGGGTATTGGAGATTTGATCAGAGAAGGTTTGCCCAGACTTAATGATGTGCTACTGGTGGAAGGATTAACCTCTAATCTGATCAGTATCAGCCAACTTTGTGATCAAGAATTGAAGGTTAATTTCAACAAACTAGAATGTATTGTCACTAATCAGGAAGATAAGGTTCAGATGAGAGGCTGCAGATCCAAAGACAACTGTTACTTGTGGGTTTCTGAAGAAGAAAGAAGTCTGACTTCTTGTCTTATGAGCTCAGAAGAGGAAGTCAAACTCTGGCACCAGAAACTGGGACATTTGCACTTAAAAGGCATGAAGAAAATCCTAAGTACTGAAGCTATCAGAGGTGTGCCTAATCTGAAGATCAATGAGGACAATGTTTGTGGTGATTGTCAAATTGGAAAACAAACAAGAAAGTCTCATCCCAGATTAGTTCACCAGGTAACTACTAAAGTACTAGAACTTGTTCATATGGATTTAATGGGGCCTATGCAAGTAGAAAGTATTGGAGGAAAAAGATATGCTTTTGTAATGGTAGATGACTACTCAAGATATACATGGGTCAGCTTTGTTAGAGAAAAGTCTGACACTTTTGAAGTTTTCAAAGAGATGTGCATCCAATTACAAAGAGAGAAGGATAGTGGGATTATCAGAATCAGAAGTGATCATGGCAAAGAATTTGAAAACAAGAGCTTTTCAGAATTCTGTGCTTCTGAAGGTATAAAGCATGAGTTTTCTGCACCTATCACACCTCAGCAAAATGGTGTAGTTGAGAGGAAGAACAGGACTTTAGCAGAATGTGCAAGGGTTATGCTGCATGCTAAGAAGTTGCCATATATGTTTTGGGCTGAAGCCATGAACACTGCATGCTATATCCATAATAGAGTCACTCTGAAGAAAGGAACATCATCTACATTGTATGAACTATGGAAAGGAAGGAAGCCTACAGTCAAATATTTTCATGTGTTTGGCAGTAAATGTTACATTTTGGCTGACAGAGAAAATAGAAGAAAACTGGATCCTAAGTCTGATGAGGGCATATTCCTGGGTTATTCAGTGAACAGCAGAGCTTATAGGGTGTTTAATTCAAGAACTAAAGTTGTGATGGAGTCCATTAATGTGGTAATTGATGATCTGACTGCTGAGAAAGATAGAAGTGAGTCTGAAGTTGTTCAGGAGCCTGAAGCATCAGAAGAACAATCTTCAGAAGCAGGAAATCAAGCAGAGTCTGAAGAAGCAGATGTGCATCCAGAACATGATCCTACCAATAAAGGGCCATCTATTAGAATTCAGAAGGATCATCCTAAGGAGCTTATCATTGGGAGTCTGGATCAAGGGGTCAGAACCAGGAGATCAGAACCAGCTGCTACTGATTCATGTTTTGTGTCTAAGTTTGAACCCAAAAATGTGAAAGAAGCCCTGACTGATGAATTTTGGATTGAAGCAATGCAAGATGAGTTGAATCAATTCAAAAGGAGTGAAGTGTGGGATCTGGTTCCAAGACCTGAAGGGTTGAATGTAATTGGTACTAAATGGATTTACAAGAATAAAACAGATGAGAATGGTACTGTAGTCAGAAACAAAGCTAGGTTGGTTGCTCAGGGTTATACTCAAGTAGAGGGATTAGATTTTGATGAGACCTTTGCACCTGTGGCCAGACTAGAGTCCATAAGATTACTGTTGGGTGTATCCTGCATTCTAAAGTTCAAATTATTCCAGATGGATGTGAAGAGTGCATTTCTGAATGGATATCTGCAAGAAGAAGTGTATGTTGAACAGCCTAAAGGATTTGTGGATCATAATTTTCCTAATCATGTTTACAAACTGAAGAAGGCCTTGTATGGATTGAAGCAAGCACCAAGAGCATGGTATGAAAGATTAACTCAGTTTCTTATAGCTCAAGGTTACAGAAAAGGAGGTTCTGATAAGACATTGTTTGTGAAAGATGAAAATGGGAGTCTGATGATTGCTCAGATTTATGTGGATGATATAGTGTTTGGAGGGATGTCTCAGAAGATGGTAAAACTGTTTGTTCAGCAAATGCAATCAGAGTTTGAAATGAGTTTGGTTGGTGAGCTGACATATTTTCTTGGATTACAAGTTAAGCAAATGGAAGATACAATCTTCATTTCTCAAAGTAAGTATGCCAAGAACATAGTGAAGAAGTTTGGAATGGAGTCTGCTGCTCATAAGAAGACACCAGCTGCTACTCATCTGAAGCTAACCAAAGATGAACAAGGAGTATCAGTTGATCAAAGTCAGTACAGAAGCATGATAGGGAGCTTATTATATTTAACTGCAAGCAGACCTGATATCACTTATGCTGTTGGAGTATGTGCAAGATACCAAGCTGATCCTAAGATGAGTCATCTGACACAAGTTAAAAGGATCTTGAAGTATGTGAATAGCACAAGTGACTATGGAATCATGTATTCTCATAGTTCAAGTTCTGAACTGATGGGATATTGTGATGCTGACTGGGCTGGAAGTGCTGATGACAGGAAGAGCACCTCAGGAGGTTGTTTCTTCTTAGGAAATAACTTGATTTCATGGTTCAGCAAGAAACAAAATTGTGTTTCATTGTCAACTGCTGAGGCTGAGTATATTGCTGCTGGAAGTAGTTGCTCACAATTGGTGTGGATGAAGCAGATGCTGGAGGAGTACAACATTGAACAAAGAACTATGACATTGTTTTGTGACAATTTGAGTGCCATCAACATCTCTAAGAATCCAATTCAGCACAGCAGAACCAAACACATAGACATCAGACATCATTTTATCAGAAACCTTGTGGAGGACAAGATCATTCAGCTGGAACATGTAGCTACTGAAGAACAAGTTGCTGACATTTTCACAAAGGCCTTGGATGCTAAGCAGTTTGAAAACTTAAGGAGCAAGTTAGGTGTCTGTTTGCATGAAGAGTTATAGCAATTACTGCAAACTGGATGTGAGGAAGATAGAGTACCTGCCAGTTGTGCCTATGCTAAGTGTGATCCTGTGTCTGAATCTGATAGCTTTTCCAGGATCTGTGTTACTTTTTTTGATTTTATTCCCTATATGAAGACTATGTTTTGTCAGAATTTTGTGGCTAAAAAGGGGGAGAAAATCTTATGTAATGTGTTGGCTCTGATACCAAAAGTCTTATGCAAAGTGTTGCTGCTCAGAAGTTCAAATTTCAGATGTTCAGTTTTCAGTGTTGTTCAGAAGTTACTTGTGAAGCTCAGAGTTCAGAACAAATATAACAAGAGCTGTCAAGATGTTATTGAGGGGGAGTATGTGTTTGAGGGGGAGTATGTGTCTCAGGGGGAGTACAAGACTGTTATGGTCCTGAGTGTTTCTGTGATCCTGAGATATGGTCCTGTTATTTACAATTGTGTGCAGCTCCTGAAGTGTTGGCTCTGATATGCTCTGATACCATAAATTCAGAAGTAAGGGGGAGTTTGATGTATGATGAGTGTATGCTGAGTTGCAGGGGGAGTGTGTGTGATGATCAGGAGTTGATCAGTAGCTCTGATACCTTGGAGTAGCTCTGATACCTTGTTTGTGATGATCAAGAGTTGATCAGTAGGTTATGTGTGCTTCAGTTGCTGATATGAACTGAAGCTGGTTTGTGTTTCTCATGATAGTCATAATTGAATCCGCTGCTATTTACTATGTTATGATTGATCATTGTGGAGTTCTTCATTGCTGAGTTGTTTATAAGGGAGATTGAAGAACTTGGATGGTTTTAGCCAAAAATTTGCCAAAGGGGGAGATTGTTGAGTCTTTTGGTGTTGGCTGCATTTTTTGGCAAAACCAAAGTATTGGATAGTAGCTTCTCCATGATTAGAACATTTCTTCAGTTGGAAGTTTTCTCATTTGAAGCTGTTCAGTAGCTGAAAATGCCATCAGAAGCTGAAAGCACTGTAGCACTTCAGAAGCTGTTTTCAGGTTCTGATGCTCATGTTGACTTATGTTGACTTCATCAGAAGCTGGTTATTTTCAAGGTTTTTCTATGCGAATCTTTGCAAGATTTATTGAAGATTTATCCACGCATATGGCTTCTAGAATGTTGATTTATGTGGAGAAGATTTTATTGAAGATTTGGTTCAAAGATATGAAAATCGTATTTTCTGTTTTAAATCTTTCAAAGATACAAAACAGTTTTATTTGTTACTTGATTGGACCAATCTTATTTCAGTAACAAATCAATTCAGAAGATTAGTTTTATTTTGCAAGACTGAAGGCTATAAATAGAGGAGGGCTGCTGCTATTCAAAAGAAGAATCAGAGAGAAAAAATTCAGAGATTTGAGTCTTAGTGGTTTTTAAGCTTTTGCTTTATTTTTGTACGCCACTCATATGCTTTGAGTTGGTTTAGGTTTGTTATTGAGTTGTAATTCATTCTAAGCCTCTAGGTACGAATGAAGTTGTGTTTTTGAAGTTTTCTGAAAAACAGAGTGTTTTTTAAGGGTTTCAGTAACAGGTTTGTTACTTGAATAGGAAGTTAGTGGTCTCTAATACTCAACGTGTTGGGTAGAATTCAAGACTAGGAGGAAGTTAATTGCTTAGGCTGGGAACTGGGAGTCAGTGTCTTGAGTCATAAGGATTAATTCCTATAGTGGAATTCCTTCCTGGATTGGTATCCCCCAGAGTAGGAGGTGTTTACTCCGAACTGGGTTAACAAACCTTGTGTGCCTTTTACTTTCCTGCACTTTTTATTTCTGCTAGTTATCTGCTTTAAATTGTGCTGAGTCATTGTTCAGAACCTGTGTTGGTTCAGAACCTGAAATCTCTTAAGTATTGCCTGGCCAGAATTTCACAGCCCTCCGGTACAATTCAAAAGTAATCCCGAGGGACATGAAGGAAGGATATTTGGTCCTAAGGTAGGTCGTCGCGCCCACTCGAATTGGCAAGCTACTACCCAACTGGGAAGGACCGTATCGAATCAGGGAAAAGCTTGCACACGGTGCGTACAAACTAGAAGAGCTGAATGGAGACATGATACCACGAACCTGGAATGCAGTCAACCTGCGCCATTACTACAGCTGAGTATTTCATCATTTTTACAAACAAACCGCACAAGACTAAATTGCTGTAAAGTTTGTATTTTCTTTTTTAGAAGTCTTTGTATTTTGATTTTCGACTAATGAAGTGGAATAAGGGAGCACTCTTTTCCCCGCGAAAGCTGGGGTTTTTTAATGAGGCACCAATTTCCGTTTACTTTTATCTCTGCCTTGCTCCAATATCACAGACATCACCGGAACAAGACAGACAGCAACAACTTGCAAAAGGCTCGACATGTGATTCGTTAACTCCAATGGGGTTGCCACCTAATTCCTTAACCCTAAGAAAGGGATCTAAGACGTCGTGAGCTTAAAAAGAGATCGCCACCTAATTCCTTAACCCTAAAAAAGGGCTCTAAGACGTCGTGAGCCGAAAATGAGATCGCCACCTAATTCCTTAACCCTAAAAAAGGGCTCTAAGACGTCGTGAGCCGAAAATGAGATCGCCACCTAATTCCTTAACCCTAAAAAAGGGCTCTAAGACGTCGTGAGCCGAAAATGAGATCGCCACCTAATTCCTTAACCCTAAAAAAGGGCTCTAAGACGTCGTGAGCCGAAAATGAGATCGCCACCTAATTCCTTAACCCCAATGAGGGCTCTAAGACGTCGTGAGCCGAAAATGAGATCGCCACCTAACTCCTTACCCCCAAAAGAGAACTCTAAGACGTTGCAAAAATAGAAGGGTTCATGTAAAAAGATGCCCCAACAAAACAATAACGTTGAGAATAAAAAGGTTTGACAATTTCTAGCAAGTCGCGAAATAGACAAGTAATAGTTACCGCCCAGGAAACATCATTAGCATCGCCATTAAAAAGAAGAAATTCGAAACAACATAGTACAAATAATGCATCACTACGAATTCAAAGAGTTCACCAAGATCAAAGCAAAATTAAAAATTACAACAAAAAAACTATGGTTCGTCCACCAGAGCGCCGTCAACAACAATCTTGAAAGAATCCAGAGACGAGAGGTTGACGCCCGGATGAAGAAAGGCGAACTGCTACTTCGCACGATCAAAGCCACTCTCAAAGGACAAGGCCAACTCTCCTTTGGCTTTCGAGACCTCAGCCTTCAACGCCATTTCTCTCTCACCTCCTGAGGCAACCTCATCCCTCAACCGAATAATCACCGCATCCTTCCCAGCTAAGTCAGCGTCATGGCCAATCTTCAGATCACTAATACGTTCATCACACTCGGACCTCATCGCCTATTTAGCCTCCCTGACCTCCCTCTCCTTGCTCTCTTGGATCTCTTGCAATTCCTTCTCCAGCGACCTCACCTTACCCAGTAGTGCTTCTCCATTACGCACCGACTCTTCATATTTGCAATCCACGGCCATCAAGAGCATAATAGATCGCAAATAGTTCACACCAACATCCCTCGTCATAAAGGGAACGGAGTTCTGTGTCCCAGCTTCCACATCATCAGGATTACAAACCATCTTTTCTCTCACATAAGCTCCATAATCGAAGTCTTTGTCCCAAAAAGATTGGACCTCCCGGCTGGGACCAGCAAATTCAGCGGCAGGACGAGAATGCGCCTTCTTGGACCTCCTCTCTTTCATCATCCTCTCCTCCCCATCTGGCGCTTTCTTCCTACTCTCCTCTCGACCTGTCTCTTGCGCCACTTCAGCGTCAACGTCGCACTCAGGTTGAGCATCAAGAACAACCTCAGCTTTCCTTTTAGACTTGCGAAGGATAAGCCCAGAAGGATCGCTGGCGACCGACACCCCGCCCGATTTCTTGGCCTTCATCTCGACCAAATACTTCTTCCTCTCCGCAGCAGTCAAAGGCGTCATTGATTCTACAAGTCAAAGACCAAAGCCAATACACAAGTTAATAACAGAAAAGGTGAAAAAGCCAAACAGGTAAGGTTACGAAATCAACTCACGCAAATAAGTCTCTAAGCTATCGACATTCCCCTCCCTATTCAGCAACTCCCGGATATCCATGGGCAGCATCTTGTCCAAGAAACAAACGACATCTTTTTCATACTCACTCAACTGCTCGTAGGCAAACCCAGTAACAGAGGTTGGAGAACTCATCCAGCAGATTGGAAACTTTAATTCGCCCTGTACGCGCATTGCGGCATCCTCGCAATCCTCTCCTCCCCTCACCCTAAGGAAGGTTCGTCTTCAATTCTTGTAATGGGAATCGTAAGGTGGAAACAACCGTTTTCCAGGATGGGCGCCAACAGACACCCAGGACAACTTGTCTACCCCCTTAGTACCATAAAAACTAAAGAAGCAACCAGCAGAGGGTACAAAGCCTAAACCCTCGCACGCGATCTCAAAGGCCCGGATGAACGCCCAACTGTTGGGCTGAAGCTGCGAGGGCGCCACGTTTAACCACTTCAGAACACTTACTTCGAAGGGTGTGAAGGGATACTTCACGCCCAAATCTTCAAAGACAGTCGTGTACATATAGAAGAACTCATGAGCTATACCCCTTGGCATCCGTAAATAAACTTTCTCACCATGGCGGCAGGGCTCAAGAATCACGTCTTTTTCGAATCCTGTCGAGGAAACACTAAGTTTGCTTCGGAACAACGCCACTCGCTGAGGATCCATATACATGGACTCCGAGCGCATCACTTCGCTAGCAAAATCCCCTTGTCCCGAACTACTAGTAGACGCCATACAGCGAGTTTCTCTCATGTGGGAGGGACCTGGACGAACAGAAAGAATAATGCAATCAGATGAATTCCCACTATCATCTTTCCCCTCACTATCGCTCGAATCGCTTGAAAATTCTCCTAAAACAGAGTGGCCATAATAGGCATTTTCAAAAGCAACCCAATCGGTGGTTCCATCCGATCGTTTCGCAAGTCTAACCGCCTCTCTCAATAACATATCCCTCTCCTTCGAATTGGCCGGAGATACTACGTTGCCCTCCCTGTCACACTCTCTGATAACTACCATATCCTAACCCTGTCGCGTCGAATTTCGGATGTCAAGCTATGGGGAAGCATTGAATCACTAATTCTAAATTACGACTGAACTTTTAATTTTTCGGGGAAAAAGGAAAAAAGTTCTAAATTACCTTGAGAAAAGATTTTAGGTTCGAAAGTCGATTATGCAAGGGGAAGGTATTAGCACCCCTCACATCCGTTGTACTCAACGGGAACCTCTTAGTCGGCTTAGGCTTAAAATGCTTCGATGTTTTACTTACGTGTTTATACATGTATAAAAGGAAATATATAAAAACATAATGCGAGATGAAGCAAGAGATAAAAAGAAACGAAAAGGGAAAAACAGGTTTTTTATTAATGGGCTTGAAAAGATGTCGATCTTGCTCCTACGTATCTCCCGGTAGTCGGAGAATTCAAAGCGTACGTAGTTCTTTGGTAGAAAACGTTTGTATGTTGGTTCGTTTTAGTTAAAAAAAGGTTTGATCGCGTCCGAGCGAAAAAAGTTTGAGAAAAAAGAAAAAGTAATGAAAGTAAATGTCAACTGTTCGGGTTGCTGCCGAACTGGCCATTGACGACAAGAAAGTAAAAGTCAGCTGCTCGGGTTGTTGCCGAGCTGGCCACTGACGACAATGCATAAAAGTAAATGATTTGATGAAAAAGTTTTCCACTCGGACTTGAACAAAAGTTTTAAAAACGTACGAAGACGTACAAAGTTTTAAAATGGTGAAAGATGGACGCTAGGCGATAAGCTCGCGCAAGGCGTGAATGTTTTAAAAGAAATAAACAAAAGACAAACGCACCGAGGCGAAAAATTCACGCAAGGCGTAAAAAGGTTAAAAATAAACGCGCAAGGCGCGAGAGGTTCGGATTGACCACGAGGGCCAAGAAAAGGGATAAAAATGGCCACAAGGGGACCAAGGGAAGGTTTAGCGTGCTAGACGCGTCAAGGGTGGAATGACGATTGCCCGAGCGACGAGACATACGTCACGCATTCGTGCAATCGAGGTTTGGGGAGACATACGTCAAGCCATTCCCGTTTCATTCAAGTTTGGTTTTGTTCACTCGGAGAAACCTCAAAGGGAACCAAAGCTTTTTAAAAGGAAAGTTGTAAAAGAAAAGAAAACACGAACAAATTTGTTGTTCGATCTTATTAAAAATCATGAACATTACTTGTTGCTTAAGTTATTGAAACTCAAGAACGAGTTTGGTTCAAGTTTGAATGGCAAACACAACCATAAAACATGCAAAAAATTAGAAAGTTCACAAGTTCGGCTCAATTCGAGTTTTGGTTTTAAAAGAATGAGCAAGCTTGGCTTAAGTTTGCGTTTGGATTGAAAATCATGAACAACATGGTTGTTCAAGTTTGTTTTGAAATAGATGAACTTAGTTTGTTGCTCAAACTTGGTTTTGAAAATATTAAGAACATAACTTGTTTCACAAGTTACTCAAAATTTGTCGCACGAACTTGTGAAATCTTCAAAGTTGTGCATGATTATGAATTGGGTTTGGACCAAAATGGTTTTAACCCTCTTTAGGTTCTGAATCAAGGGCTAGAATCCCAAAAATTTGACATTTGAATGCCTGATTCATTTTCTGAGTTTCACATACTTCGCAGAGCAACCAGAACTTGGCTCTGCGAAGTCAGGTTCTGGTGTGTTCGCAGTGCGAGCAATACTTTGCTCTGCGAAGTATACGAATTTTCAAACTCAGAAGCTGTTTCTGAACAGAAGTTCAGAAACTGCTTCTAAGCAAGATTCAGAACCTAAAGGAGGTTAAAAAACTTGACAAAATGAAAGAAAAAGGGGTGGAAAATCACAGTTTTAAAGCTTGGCCCCTTTGAGGTCCTTTTTGAGGTTCAAAAGAGGTTTTTGTTCACATAGCAAAATTGGACAAAGCAAGATATGTAAACAGCAAACACAAATAAAAAGAAGGATTATAGGAGACTTACAGAACTCCTAGCAATGCTTGAACAAGATTGGAAGCGGCTTGCTTGCTTTGTGAGAGGTTATGAACAAAGTTCTAAGTGTTTGTGATGGACTGATTTTGTGCTGCAATGCAGGGGATTTTTGGTGTGAATTTCGTGTGTGTTGGCTCTCTGAATTGGTCTGTTTTTAACTGGTTTCAATGTGTGTGATCCTTATGCCTTGCCATTCCTTTTATAGGCATAAATGCAAATCTTTGTAATGATGAACAATGATGAACAATATCCTAAAACACTAGCTGATTTGGGCTAAATTCAGGCTAGAACACTTTGCATTTAATGTTAAAGGATAGAACTTGCTTTGCCTTGTGCCAAGGGGCAAGGTCTTGACTGATCTCAGCCACAAATGCCATTGATTCTCGAAGGTAATGATGGTAAAAACTGTAAAACAGGGCAGCTGCAAAAGGGATGATTCTTGGGATCAATCCTTGCAATCTTGGAAGGTCAAACAATCAAAACGTGTACTGCCATGTACAGGGAGATTGGGGGAATCAAAATTAGCATGTGGGCTTATGTGTGGGAGGAGAAATCCAGCTCAAAACAGGGCACATCAAACAGCCTTTTTGCAACAAAAACCACTTGTGATTGACTGGTTTTGGCAGGGAAAAAGGGAAGGAAAGGGATCAAGCAGCTGGCTGGCAAGTTTAGGTTGGGTGAGGGGTCAATTTGGGGGGACAAAAGCTGACCAAGGATAGCCAATTTGTTTGATCACATGAGAGGTTGGAAGAAAATGCTTCTTTCCTTTTACCTTTAATGTCACACATTAAATCTTGCCTTGCTGCACCAAATCAGTCACAAAACAGCAAGAATACAAGTAATAATGCTACTAATAACAATTGTAGTTGAAAACAAAAAAGATAAACCAATGTATAAAATTCTGCAGAAAATTTCGCAGAGGTCGCAGTGCGAAGGTGATTTCGCACTGCGAACTCCACTTTTTTTGATTTTTGTATTAAAAATAAAAAGGTAAAGATGGAGAAATAATAATAATATATAATGATAATAATGATGATAAAAAATGCAAAAATGCAAATGATGATGATAATAAGGAAAATAGTAGATGATAATAATAATGAAAAATGATGATATTAAATAAAACTTAATAATATTAAAGATAAAAAAACTAATAGTAATAAAATAATAATGATATTATTAAAGAAAAATAACAATAACATTAATAATATTAAGGATAATGATGATAGTAATAGTAATGCTTAATAATGATAAAAAATGCAAATAAAATATTATAGCAATAATAAAATAATAAAAGGTAAAAATAAATAATGAGATAATAACAAATAAAACACATAAAAAAATATAAGTCAAAAAATGGGGTATGACAGATGCCCCTATTTAAGTTTCTTCGTCCCGGAGGTTGAAAGTGAAATTTGAAATGGACGGGCCGAAGAGACTTAAATATAGAGTACGCCATTTTTTGACTAAATATTTTCATGAATTACAAATGCTATAAATGCATGTATGCAAATGTTATGAATGCTTGTAACGTAAACATGGATGCAAAAAGATGATAAAAAAGAAGACCAAACCGGGGATAAGTGTCAGCTGTTCGGGTTGTCGCCGAACTGCCACTGACAACAAAGAATGAAAAGGTAAATGCCAGCTGTTCGGGTTGTTGCCGAACTGGCCACTGACGACAAAAGAATGAAAAGAATGTCAACTGTTCGGGTTGTTGCCGAACTTGCCATTGACGACAGGAAAATAAAATGTCAACTGTTCGGATGTTGCCGAACTTGCCATTGACGACAGGAAAAATAAAATGTCAACTGTTCGGATGTTGCCGAACTTGCCATTGACGACAAAAGAAAAAAAATGAAAGAGGTCAGCTGTTCGGATGGTTACCGAACTTGCCACTGATGACATTGGGGATGCGGCTGACAAGCCGTTCCTTACAGAAATGCCCCTTCAATCGGGGAGAAAGAATGCACAAGTTGTCCATTAAAGAACTTGCCACTTGGCACAACACTGGGGAATATGCACAAGCTGTTCATCAAAGAACTGCCACTTGGCGTAAAAGGGTGACATCTCTGGACCAGACAGACTGGGGATGACACTTGGGAAAAAAGAATTCACGAATTGCTCGTGATTGATTGGTGAGACTCATGATAGTTAGAACAACCATGTATGATATGTAGTATGTTGTATGCATATGTATGAATGCATGAATGTATGAATGCACGAACGTACAAATGTATGAATGTATGAATGTACGAATGTACACATGCATGTGTGCATGAATGCATGAATGCATGAATGCATGAATGTATGAATGTATGAATGTATGACTTTCACTGGGGATGTTGTGTGAAAGGTTGACTTGCAATGGGGATACACAAACCGTTCATTAAAGAACTGCCCCTTGGTACAAGCATATGATGAAAGATGCACAAGCCGTTCGTTAAAGAACTGCCACTTGGCATAAAGAAAGAGGTGACATCACTAGACTATACAGACTGGGAATGACACCTGACTGATTTGGTTGATAAAAGCTTGGCGACCTATGAACAAAGGTTGTTCAAATTATTGAAAAAAGAAAATGTTTTGTTTGTTTTCTTTTTTGTTTGGTTTGGAAGGACAAGGTCCTTTGCCTACATACCCGAATGGGATCAAAACCGATGTAGTTCGGGCCTTTGACCGGGTACAACCGACAAACTTGGTGAGACAAGATTAGACCGGTAAAATGAAAAGTGGACCGACGTCGCATTGCAAACACTCGGTAATCTTAAATGGGTGATGTCACTGAGGATACATCCAAATGTTGACGGGGTAAAGTCGCAACTATTGATGAGGAACACATACCTCATGGGGGGTTTGTTAATCCACTGGGGGATATGATTGGATGCCGAGCGAGGTCGGGCTTTGGGTTGTAATTGGATGCCGAGCGAAGTCGGACTTTTTGATTGGTTGCCGATCGAGGTCGGGCTTTGGTTGGTTGCCGAGCGAGGTCGGGCTTTTGATGGGATGCCGAGCGAGGTCGGGCTTTTGATGGGATGCCGAGCGAGGTCGGGCTTTTTATGGGATGCCGAGCGAGGTCGGGCTTTTGATGTGATTGTGTTTGTAAGGGCCAATGAAAATTGGGCTTTTGTTATGATCGGGTGCCAAGCATGGTTGGGCTTTGTGAATTGCTTTTGGGAGTGCCAATGACAATTGGGTTTTTTGTTAGAAATTGTGAGGAATGTCAATGACGACTGGGCTTTTTGTGAATTGTGGGGGGAATGCCAAGCATGGTTGGGCCTTGTTTGAAATTGTGGGTGCCAATGAGAATTGGGCTTCGGGTGTGAGTATGTTACCAAGCATGGTTGGGTTTTGGGATGTGGGAATGCCAATGAAAATTGGGCTTTTTGATTGGTTGCCGAGCGAGGTCGGACTTTGGTTAGAAATTGTATTTGTGTGTGCCAATGAAAATTGGGCTTTTGGGTGAGATTCCACTGGGGAAATGCCAATGAATATTGGGCCTTGGTTTGCCAATGATTATTGGGCTTGGGTTTGCCAATGAATATTGGGCTTGGGTTTGCCAATGAATATTGGGCTTGGGTTTGCCAATGGATATTGGGCTTGGGTTTGCCAATGGATATTGGGCTTTTTGATTGGTTGCCGAGCGAGGTCGGGCTTTGTTTTGGGTTGGCAATTTTGATGTTCCAAGGTTGCACTAAATACAAAATTTATATCATACAACTTAAGTTAAAAACATGTTTATCGATGAACCAACCTATCACTCATTTAAATTAGATGAATAAATTGAAATATTAATGTGGGGGGTATTGAACACTCACCCGGCAAGTTTGTTAACATTCCGATCGAGTTATATGTCCATCTAATCATCGTTTCTAAAAGCATGAAAGCATTGATCACAAGGTCTTTGAGGGTTGTAATTTGGCTTGGCTACAAAAGAAATGTCATATGTGGGGAAATTGAATTCAAAAGGCCAAGCAAAGGAACATTCTTTCTAATTACACACCTCCTCCTTATTTCACACATAACTTTTGGCGTTTTGCAAATACTTTTGTTTGCTCTTGACAACCTTTTGATTTACTGATTTTTCTCTTTTTTCTTTCTCTTTTGAGATTTCTTGATTTGTTTTTCTTTCTTTTTTTTCTCTTCTTTTTTTTTTTTTGTCAAGATCAAATAAGAAATTCACCAATTGCTTGATACACACAACCTCCCTTTTTCAACTTAATTCAAGATGATACCCTAATTGAATGTTCCTTCCTCCTTTGGCAAGGGACAATAATCATGAAGGCTAAGGGTTCAAAATGGAAGAAAAATATCAGAATTCAAAATGATTTAACTATGAACTGAATTTTTTTACAAACTTCGGCAATTTCAATAAGCAATTGAGCTTATGAAAGTTGGCAGTTCATAGTTAATGATTCTGATTCATTAGGCTCAAAGGGGTTTAACAAATACTCACTGCTCACAGGGTGGGCTATTTGTGGTCAAGTGTTTTTACTCATATCAAAAAATGCCTTGATCCTATCAATGCTTTCATACAATCTAAAACAACGTTCAGATTTAACATAACAAAATCGAGTTAAACAAAAAATGCCGGTCTCCATGCATATGTATAATGATGATTTTGAGGATTCCTCACATTTTGGCTGGTTCTAAATGGTTCACAGAATAAACACATCAAAAACACAAACTGTATGATATAACTTATGTATTAAGTACACGTGGTGCCAATGAGAATTGGGCTTCGTTTGATTGAATGCCGAGCGAGGTCGGGCTTTGGATGGAAATGTGGGTAAAAAGGCTGCAGTAGCCCGGGGGAAGGTAACCTCGGGTTGAGGTACCAGAATCTTTTGATGAGTAATGGGAATATGGATGAATTCCTCACCAAAGTCGAATGGCATGCCCCATGTACAACTGGGGAGCCTAGTGTTATATGCGTAGGCTGCTCTGGGACGACGATCCACTTTTCTTGACGGGTTGACACATAGTGTTGCGAACGAAATGCGAACACCGAAGACTCAATGCGGATTGTAAGAAATCCTTGAGGTAAGAAGGGGAACGAGTTTTGGACTCGAAGACAAATGTATGCATGTCATGCATGATGTATGTATGCAATGTATATGACAAAATATGCCCCTTTTTTTTTGAAAATGCATATGCAAAAATCAATTTTATGAATGTAAATGTATGGCATGCATATGGTATGGTATGTATGATCAAAATTTCCCCCATCCTCACGTGTAGGCTCTAAAGGTAAGATTTCCTAAGAAGAGGTCCCTAGAGTCATCGATCTCACATGGAATTAGGGTTGTCTATGGACATACGTCGACATGACTTCAATTAATTCCATATGAAAATCTCCTCTAAGCGGGGTTGGGCATCCTACCTCACGGACATACGTCAACGCGGGCTTCCGCTCACAACCTCCTTCTAACTTAGTTTTCTCTCGAGCTCGGGTAGAGAGCCTCACACGTCCGGCATTAACCCGAACAATGTGGAGTAACATCGCTCAAGTGACCCCCACAATTGAGATATATATGAAGCACAAATGATATATATATATATATGCAGAGTATAAGAATAAACAAGACAAATAATGACAAGAAAATATAAACACGTAAGTAAAATGAACCAAATTAGCCTAAAAGCCTACTGAGATAGGCTTGACTCGTTTATGCACAAACAAAGTGTTTAATGCATGGTCCCCAGTGAAGTCGCCATTTCTGTCGCGTCGAATTTCGGATGTCAAGCTATGGGGAAGCATTGAATCACTAATTCTAAATTACGACTGAACTTTTAATTTTTCGGGGAAAAAGGAAAAAAGTTCTAAATTACCTTGAGAAAAGATTTTAGGTTCGAAAGTCGATTATGCAAGGGGAAGGTATTAGCACCCCTCACATCCGTTGTACTCAACGGGAACCTCTTAGTCGGCTTAGGCTTAAAATGCTTCGATGTTTTACTTACGTGTTTATACATGTATAAAAGGAAATATATGAAAACATAATGCGAGATAAAGAAAGAGATAAAAACAAACGAAAAGGGAAAAACAGGTTTTTTATTAATGGGCTTGACAAGATGTCGATCTTGCTCCTACGTATCTCCCGGTAGTCGGAGAATTCAAAGCGTACGTAGTTCTTTGGTAGAAAACGTTTGTATGTTGGTTCGTTTTAGTTAAAAAAAGGTTTGATCGCGTCCGAGCGAAAAAAGTTTGAGAAAAAAGAAAAAGTAATGAAAGTAAATGTCAACTGTTCGGGTTGCTGCCGAACTGGCCATTGACGACAAGAAAGTAAAAGTCAGCTGCTCGGGTTGTTGCCGAGCTGGCCACTGACGACAATGCATAAAAGTAAATGATTTGATGAAAAAGTTTTCCACTCGGACTTGAACAAAGGTTTTTAAAACGTACGAAGACGTACAAAGTTTAAAAATGGTGAAAGATGGACGCTAGGCGATAAGCTCGCGCAAGGCGTGACTGTTTTAAAAGAAATAAACAAAAGACAAACGCACGGAGGCGAAAAATTCGCGCAAGGCGTAAAAATGTTAAAAATAAACGCGCAAGGCGCGAAAGGTTCGGATTGACCACGAGGGCCAAGAAAAGGGTAAAAATGGCCACAAGGGGGGACAAGGGAAAGTTTAGCGTGCTAGACGCGTCAAGGGTGGAATGACGATTGCCCGAGCGACGAGACATACGTCACGCATTCGTGCAATCGAGGTTTGGGGAGACATACGTCAAGCCATTCCCGTTTCATTCAAGTTTGGTTTTGTTCACTCGGAGAAACCTCAAAGGGAACCAAAGCTTTTTAAAAGGAAAGTTGTAAAAGAAAAGAAAACACGAACAAATTTGTTGTTCGATCTTATTAAAAATCATGAACATTACTTGTTGCTTAAGTTATTGAAACTCAAGAACGAGTTTGGTTCAAGTTTGAATGGCAAACACAACCATAAAACATGCAAAAAATTAGAAAGTTCACAAGTTCGGCTCAATTCGAGTTTTGGTTTTAAAAGAATGAGCAAGCTTGGCTTAAGTTCGCGTTTGGATTGAAAATCATGAACAACATGGTTGTTCAAGTTTGTTTTGAAATAGATGAACTTAGCTTGTTGCTCAAACTTGGTTTTGAAAATATTAAGAACATAACTTGTTTCACAAGTTACTCAAAATTTGTCGCACGAACTTGTGAAATCTTCAAAGTTGTGCATGATTATGAATTGGGTTTGGACCAAAATGGTTTTAACCCTCTTTAGGTTCTGAATCAAGGGCTAGAATCCCAAAAATTTGAAATTTGAATGCCTGATTCATTTTCTGAGTTTCACATACTTCGCAGAGCAACCAGAACTTGGCTCTGCGAAGTCAGGTTCTGGTGTGTTCGCAGTGCGAGCAATACTTTGCTCTGCGAAGTATACGAATTTTCAAACTCAGAAGCTGTTTCTGAACAGAAGTTCAGAAACTGCTTCTAAGCAAGATTCAGAACCTAAAGGAGGTTAAAAAACTTGACAAAATGAAAGAAAAAGGGGTGGAAAATCACAGTTTTAAAGCTTGGCCCCTTTGAGGTCCTTTTTGAGGTTCAAAAGAGGTTTTTGTTCACAAAGCAAAATTGGACAAAGCAAGATATGTAAACAGCAAACACAAATAAAAAGAAGGATTATAGGAGACTTACAGAACTCCTAGCAATGCTTGAACAAGATTGGAAGCGGCTTGCTTGCTTTGTGAGAGGTTATGAACAAAGTTCTAAGTGTTTGTGATGGACTGATTTTGTGCTGCAATGCAAGGGATTTTTGGTGTGAATTTCGTGTGTGTTGGCTCTCTGAATTGGTCTGTTTTTAACTGGTTTCAATGTGTGTGATCCTTATGCCTTGCCATTCCTTTTATAGGCATAAATGCAAATCTTTGTAATGATGAACAATGATGAACAATATCCTAAAACACTAGCTGATTTGGGCTAAATTCAGGCTAGAACACTTTGCATTTAATGTTAAAGGATAGAACTTGCTTTGCCTTGTGCCAAGGGGCAAGGTCTTGACTGATCTCAGCCACAAATGCCATTGATACTAGAAGGTAATGATGGTAAAAACTGTAAAACAGGGCAGCTGCAAAAGGGATGATTCTTGGGATCAATCCTTGCAATCTTGGAAGGTCAAACAATCAAAACGTGTACTGCCATGTACAGGGAGATTGGGGGAATCAAAATTAGCATGTGGGCTTATGTGTGGGAGGAGAAATCCAGCTCAAAACAGGGCACATCAAACAGCCTTTTTGCAACAAAAACCACTTGTGATTGACTGGTTTTGGCAGGGAAAAAGGGAAGGAAAGGGATCAAGCAGCTGACTGGCAAGTTTAGGTTGGGTGAGGGGTCAATTTGGGGGGACAAAAGCTGACCAAGGATAGCCAATTTGTTTGATCACATGAGAGGTTGGAAGAAAATGCTTCTTTCCTTTTACCTTTAATGTCACACATTAAATCTTGCCTTGCTGCACCAAATCAGTCACAAAACAGCAAGAATACAAGTAATAATGCTACTAATAACAATTGTAGTTGAAAACAAAAAAGATAAACCAATGTATAAAATTCTGCAGAAAATTTCGCAAAGGTCGCAGTGCGAAGGTGATTTCGCACTATGAACTCCACTTTTTTTGATTTTTGTATTAAAAATAAAAAGGTAAAGATGGAGAAATAATAATAATATATAATGATAATAATGATGATAAAAAATGCAAAAATGCAAATGATGATGATAATAAGGAAAATAGTAGATGATAATAATAATGAAAAATGATGATATTAAATAAAACTTAATAATATTAAAGATAAAAAAACTAATAGTAATAAAATAATAATGATATTATTAAAGAAAAATAACAATAACATTAATAATATTAAGGATAATGATGATAGTAATAGTAATGCTTAATAATGATAAAAAATGCAAATAAAATATTATAGCAATAATAAAATAATAAAAGGTAAAAATAAATAATGAGATAATAACAAATAAAACACATAAAAAAATATAAGTCAAAAAATGGGGTATGACAAACCCGAAATACAAAAACGAAAATCTAACGTACAGAGGACGAATTCGAAAAAAGGATTACCTGTTTTGTATGAAAGAAAGCGGCAAGGAGAAAAGGAATAATCTGGTTTTGGAGAGCGCGATGATTCTCAAAACTATTTACAGTTTGTGAAGGGTATACGCTTTCGAGTGAGGAAAGAGGAGAAAGTGAAAATACAAAGACTGAACAGGGGACAGGGAAAGTAGATCCGAGAAGCAGTTCAAAGTACAAAGCCTGGGAAAATGCGCAGATGACGTCACTTAAGTTGGCACAATTTCCAAGAACCGTTGCGATGCGAACACGTTAGCGAGAGCGAACGGTCGCCTCACGTCAGCCGTCGGATCCCACTAAGGCGCGCCCTCAACCTGAAGATTCAAAGGGATCACGCCCACAATGGGCCAAGACTCGTGCTTGTTGGGCTATGGACCGTAGATCTCACCATCTAGGACTTGAGATCCTAAAGACAAGGGTGTGAACCCTTGGAATAAGGTTGGGCGCCCTCCAGGAGGGTGCAGGGCCCACTTTACAGTCATAAATAACCCTAGGTGACCTCCCTGAAGGACACTCTTTGAGGGCGCCCTCAAAAGCCTACGAGGGCGCCCTAATCATAGTTTTGGGCCCAAGTCAGGGCCAAATCTATAACCGGATAGGCCCAAGAGAGGCTACAAATAGTAACCTTGGGATCATTCACATGGATGACCTAAACAGAACTCAGAAACCCTAGTTTCCATACATTGTGCTCACAGCTAGTACAAATACAAAAAAACAAAAGAAACAATTTTCTTTTTTTCGTGCGAGTGAAAAAGGAAAACTTGAGTAGACACCCGACGCTTCCCCGAATATTCGAAAACGAGGTAGACACTTCGCTTTCGGTTGAATATTCGTCCTCCGTTTAAAATCAATCCCAACCCACCAAACTTTATTTTATTCATGCCCATGTGCGTTTTCAAACGGATACCATCGCCCAAGTGCGAGTCCGTCCTTTTTTAAGCAAACTTTTCACGCCAATGCGCGTTTTCAAACGGATACCATCGCCCAAGTGTGAGTCCGTCTTTTTTTAAAGCAAACTTTTTCGCCCAAGCGCGATCACATCTCTTTTCACAAACGAACATGTTTTATCAATTCTAACGCGGTATAAACAGTTGCTTAAGCCTCCCACGTGCGAGCATACAAGCTACGTTTAAACCGCTAGAATATGATTAAAACATCGTTCTTTGCAACCAAATCATTTTTCACAAATAAAAACAATCCACAAACAAATATTTTCTACAAAGAACTACGTAGCTTTGAATTCTCCATCGCACCAGGAGATACGTAGGAGCAAGATCAAACTCTTGTCAAGCACCCTAATAAAAACTCTTTTTTTTCTTTCTTTAAATCTTTTCTCTTTTCTTTTCTTTTATTATTATTATTTCTTTAACAAACATTTGGCATGAAACTAACACAATTAAACGCTAAATTAACTAACGGTTCCCGTTGAGTACAACGGATGTGAGGGGTGCTAATACCTTCCCCTCGCATAACCGATTCCCGAACCCGAAATTTGGTCGCAATGACCTTGTTCTCGTTCTCAAAGGGGTTTATCGACGTTCCCCTTTTCAAAAACAAAACTTCGGTGGCGACTTTACTGTTTTGAGCGAGCGCTTTCCGCCCGCACATTTTTCCCGCCGCTTCAGCTAACCGTTAGTTAGTTTAGCGTTTAATTGTGTTAGTTTCATGCCAAATGTTTGTAAAGAATAAATAAAAGAAGAAACAAAAAGAGAAAGGATTTAAAGACCAAAAAATGGGTTTTTTTTATTAGTGTGCTTGACAAGAGTTTGATCTTGCTCCTACGTATCTCCTGGTGCGATGGAGAATTCAAAGCTACGTAGTTCTTTGTTAGCAAATGTTTGTGTGTTGATTGTTTTTATTTGTAAAAAAACAGTGATTTGATTTTAAAGAAAAGATGTTTTAATCGTATTCTAGTGGTTAAACGTAGCTTGTATGCTCGCGCGTGGGAGGCTTAAGCATTTGTTTGTATCGCATTAGAATTGATAAAACATGTCCATTTGTGAAAAGAGATTTGATCGCGCTTGGGCGAAAAAGTTTGCTTTAAAAAAAAGACGGACTCGCACTTGGGCGATGGTATCCGTTTGAAAACGCGCATGGGCGTGAATAAAATAAAGTTTGGTGGGTTGAGATTGATTTTAAACGGAGGACAAATATTCAACCGAAAGCGAAGTGTCTACCTCGTTTCCGAATATTCGGGGAAGCGTCGGGTGTCTACCCAAGTTTTCCTTTTTTACTCACACAAAAAGAAAATTGTTTTTTTGTTTTGGTATGTTGAAATAAAATGAGTAAACAGCTCCTTGCAAAAAAAATAGTTTAAAACAGGTTCTGAACCTTCAGAAGCACTGTTCAGAAGCTGCTTCTGAAACACTGTTCAGAAGCTGCTCAGAAGCACTGTTCAAAAGCTCATAAGCACTTCAGAAGCTGCTGTTCAGCAGCACTTCAGAAGCTACTGTTCAGAAGCTCAGAAGCTGCTGTTCAGAAGCACTTCAGAAGCTGCTTCAGAAATACTTTAGAAGCTGCTGTTCAGCAGCACAGAAGCACTTCAGAAGCTGCTATCCAGCAGCACAAAAGCACTTCAGAAGCTGCTGTTCAGAAGCTCAGAAGCTGCTGTTCAGAAGCACTTCAGAAGCTGCTTCAGAAACACTTCAGAAGCTGCTGTTCAGCAGCACAGAAGCACTTTAGAAGCCGCTGTTCAGCAGCACAGAAGCACTTCAGAAGCTCATTCCAGCCTCTGGTTTCTTCAGTTTCAGGGGTAAAATGGCAGGGGAAAAACAGTAGGAAGAAAAGAACAATTCTGTTTTGATGATTTGTGAACTTTGTGATTTTTTTGGAGTTTTGAAAGATGTTTTTATTGCAAAAAATGAGTTAAAGATTACTAAAAATGCAGAAAAATAATGCAGGGATAACTGGAACAGTAGCACATAATGTAAACAGAATGCAAAAAGAGATAAGAATGGTTCAAGATACTTACAACTTCCTAGCCAAGGCTTTGGATGCAAGAAAATGAAAGGGGCTTTTGAATGGTTGTTGTTTTTGAATATGGAAGTGATGGAGAAGATGAATAATAATAACAATGGTATTTTGCTATTACTCTTCACTCTTTGTATGATGTTTATGGAGATTTAATGGTTGTTTTGATTGTTTGATTTGTTTGTGATGGTTTGTAAAGAAAGAAACAGAAAACAGAGCTTTTCCTTTCAAAGATTGTTGTGAATTCTGGCTGTTTTCTTTTGGTTCTGTTCTTGCTCTGAAATTCCTCTAATGATTCTCTCAAAATTCTCTCCAAAAAAACTGTCCTCAATCCTCTGAATTTCGTGTTCCTTATATAGGCAAAATTGTGATCATTTGTAATCATGACAATCCCTTGAAAGCTGGGCTGTTTTGTGTGCTATGACCAAGACTTTGGTTAGCATTTAATGCAAAAGGAAGGAAGTGACCTTGCCTTGTGATCATGGTGAAGACTTTGGTTAATTTCAGAACAAATTGGGGCTGAGTTTGACAGGAATTGCTGGGAAAATGGGAAAACAGGGTACTGTTTGTGTAGAGGTTGGGAGAAAACATGGAAAAGGGGTGTTGCACTGTGTAGAGGTTGGGAGAAAACATGGAAAAGGGGTGCTGCACACAGGGACAGTTGCAGAGAAAAATGGGAAGGAAGAAGTGCTGGAACAGGGCAGCCACTTGCAGAAACAGGGCAGCTGTTTGCAGCTTAACTGGACTGGTTTTGATAAATAAAAATGACAAGGTGGAGGCTGGAAACCAGGAGCAGCAGCTTGCAGAAAACTTTGACTAGTTTTGTTAAAGCAAGTGGCAAGGAGGAGGTGGAACAAGGAGAAGGGCGCAGCTTGCTTGGCTTTGTAAAGTTCCCTTTCATTTTGATAAAAAACAACATAATAATGATAATAATAAAAGTAATAATGATGATAATGATAATAATAGTAATAATAAAAAAGATAGTAATAATAATAAAAGTAAAAATAAAAATAAAAAGAAAAAAAATCATAAAAATAATAATAATAATAATAAAAAGAAAAAATAAATAATAATAAAAAATCTCCTTTTTTATTATTTATTTTAAAAGAAAAAAAATGAAAAAAAAACATGGACAAAATTAGGGTACTGCAACCGTATTGGATGTTGTGAAGGAGAAAATAGTGAGGGCATGGACAGACCGTGTCTTGCATCTTGGTTGCAGAACCACCAACCGAGTTGAGGGGGCTCAAGGTAAACTGAAGAAATATTTGAGCAATAGTGTAGGTGATTTTGATACTTGTTGGGAGAAAATACATGATATGCTGGTGATCCAGTTAACTGAGATACAAACATCATTTGGGAGGAGTTGTACTGTATTAGAACATAGATACAAAGACATCATTTTGTACTCTGGTTTGGCTGGTTATGTGTCTAGGACTGCTTTGAGCTTTATTTTTTATGAAGAAAGACGTTACAAGGAAACCTTGTGCATGGACAAAGATATTTGTGGTTGTGTGATAAGGACATCGTATGGGCTACCTTGTGCATGCACTATTGCTGTGAAAATCTGTGACAACAAGCCTATTCGATTCGATGAGATACACCGTCATTGGCAAAGGTTATGTATGGGTGAAGAAAGTAATGAAGATGGTTTTTTTGTCGATGAGGAGTGGAATGGTATTCAGGAACGTCTCAAGAAAGTTCCTTATCAAATCAAACTAGAAATCAAAGAGGCGTTGCGTCAGTTGGCATTTCCAGAATCCACAATGGTTTCTCCTCCTCCAAGAAAAGTACCAACCAAGGGAGCGCCGAAAAAAGTGAGGTCTAAAGCAAATGAGGCATCGACAAGTCGAATCCCTTCTTATTGGGAGCGTGTTGATTCCCAATTTCCGGATAGTCAATCGTCTCAAACTATGTCATCATTTCCTAAAAGAAAGGGTGCTCGTATTGGAAAATCATCACGTTCCCCACTTCCACCACCTACTCGGTTTCCTAAGCTTAGCCCGGTTCCAAATCCTACTCTGGTTCATGGTGTGTTTGATGTTTTGAGCCCTATTGACTATATGCCAAAATTCATGGTTCCATTTATTGAAAAAATTATGGATGTTAAAGGCGATGGGAATTGTGGTTTTCAGGCTATAGCTGAGTTCTTGGGTTTCACCGAAGAAAGTCATGTCGTGGTTCGTAGACATCTTATTCAAGAGTTGAAAGATCATAGAAATGATTATGTGCGGGTATTTGCGAGTGAGGATCATTTTAACTACATCTTAAATGGCTTGCATCCTCCCTCAAATAGTGGTGGTATTGCACTTGTAGATAAGTGGTTGACTTTTCGCGACATGGGTCACATCGTTGCAACTTATTACAATAGAGTTATAGTGGAGTTGACAAGTCACGAAATCGGAAATTCGGAATCTTTTTTCCCACTTAGAGGGGTGCCACCGCTTAAGCAAAAAAACCCCATCATGTGCCTAGGATTAATTCCCAATCATTTTGTTCTTGTTTTTTTAAAGATGGTTGTCCACCACCTCCATCATCTATGGAGTGGAACATACACAGAAGTGAAGAGGCATCGGCTTGGGAATTTGAGTTTTTGGATCAACAAGCTAGGTTCTAAGACCTTATGAACATTGAGAAAAGAGAGAATCCGCTCCCACCAAAAAAGTCAAACCAAGCCAATCCAATTGTGTGTGACACTCCTGAAAAAGCAAAGCAAGAATTTCAAGTTATTGCAGAAGATGAAGATGGTTCAAATTGACTTGATGCGATATGATTGATTTTTGTTTTTGTCGGTGTTCATCCTTTTTTTTGGTCGATATTGTAACGCCAATTTTTTGTGGCCAATATATAACTAACATATTAATATATATAAATATATAACTGTTATGTTATTGGTTATAATGTTTCCGCATTTGATCTATATATATATATATATATATATATTGGTTATTACGTTTAATTTAATATTATTCTAATGTTTGATATTTCATAAACTTTTTTGTGAAGTTAAACATGTCTGAGGTTGCACAAATTGAAGCTCATGTCCGGTACTCTGCTTTCAAAAAGACAATTAAGGTTTTTATAACTCCGACCGACACTATGGATGAGTTGAAGGCACAACTTAACAGTTATTTTCTCCATGTTGGTGAAAATCATCATACATGTCATGTATTTGCTCAGATGCCAATTTGTGACCTGGGGGCAGATAAAGATGAAGACATGTGGAAAACGGTATATTGGCCTCGGCTTATTCGTGACGATAGTGACGTTGGATTTATGTTTAGGCATTTTGTTGAAAATAATGTATTATATCTTTGTGTTCTTTCCAACTGTATGTGTAGCGAATGTCGGTAGAGATTTCATGTAATATTATGTAATGTGTTGTTGAATGTCAAACACTGTTTATGTTTTTGGTGAATTTCAAACATTCGTGTAATTTTAACGAAATGTCGAATTGATTTTATTTTGGTCAATTGTGAAAGATTATGTAATGTTCTTGCTTATGAATGATTATAATTGATGTATGATTTGTACTGCCTTTGGAATTGTTGTTTTGGATTACAGGTAATAAATCGGCCGAAAAATGGCTTGCTTGCAAAAATAGCAGGTTCTGTTCTGCATAATTGCTCGCAGCGGCAGTTAACTGCCGATGGTAGCCGGCGGCAGTTAACTGTCGATGCCACCATCCCAGCGGCAGTTAACTGCCGCGGGGGTAAAAATGTCATTTACAGGTGTGTTTTAGCTTTGCTTGATGTGTATAAAGCAATTATCCTTCTTTTATTATCTCTAGTTTGAAAAAGGCCCCTTTTTATCTGCATCTCTTTTCTTATTATACACTTATATACAAATATAAGTTTATTCTTACCTATAAATTATTTTAAATATTATAACTAATATGATCAAATTATATGTTTTTTCTTTTAAAACTACTTTTTTAAAAATATGATTTCTTTTAAAATCCACATGAATTAGGATTTGAATGTTAATGGGTGGAACAAAATAATTCATTGATCCATATAAAATCCATTAGAATTTCAAGAATAAAATTGAATCTATCCATATCCAATGAATAAAATTCAGTCGATCCATTTACAATTTTTTATGAACGAATGTTCATCCACCATAAAAATATTAAATTTTTATACTTCTAAAGATAAATTCAAATATAATAAATTTTGTAGTTTTAGAGTTGTATTTACATTAGTTCTTTTTTATTACGGCTAGCACTTATATTCCAATACTAATGATGGACGAATTGAAAAGTGCACCAAATGTTAACAAATAATAAAGTAGTAAGTTATCGTCTCCATGAGGTTTATGATTCAACTATGCAATTAACAAAATTTATTTGACTAAAAGCAGCAAAACATTTTTAATGGGTTTCTAGGTTTTTAATTGTCTTGCACAATGCAAGATTATGTTTTTGATTCAGATAATTAACAGTGATTAGCATATCCTTGAATCTTTTCTACCTTCTTTGTTGAAATTAACTCGTTTTAATATTAGTTATGACCTGCCTTGATAGATGAAAGTTCTGATAAGAGCCCGTGATGTAACGTTGGGAAGTTCGAGTATTTGTGCCCAAATAAAGACTATACTTGTGACTTACCCTAAATATGAGTTATAACCCTAGTTATAACCCTAGCAATCATACTTATGATTAATAAAAGAGATTAATTTAGAAAATAAGCAATTTACTATTGTTGTTGTTTGGGCACCGTCATGATAGTCAAGTCATATACCTTAGCCTATAGATCAGGTCAACCGCTAGTTGAAAAGCACTTAGCGTCGAACATATACAAATTAAATTAGGTAACTGAATCATAAACTGAATAGAAAACTTTATCAATTGAATCCAACAAATAAATAGAGGTTAATCGTGGAACCATAATCAAGAGAGGTTTAGTTACACATGGTAATCGACATCATTACAAAACATTAGAAAAACATACCCTAGAGAGAGAACAAAAGGAGGAGTAAACCTTTTTCCTTGAATCTTTGATGCTTGAACCTTTCCTTGTACCGTTAGCTTTCTGAATAAATAAAAGTGTGTGAAAGGGTCTCTATTTATATTGCATCATTACTTGGAGGTTATAGATGAGAACTAAGCTTTTTCCTCTGATCTAGCTTGGAAAACAAGTTGAATGTCAAATTTACCCGCAAAAAAGCGAAGGGGCGCATAGACTGCGGAACATGAAGCAATAGCCTAAGTGGGAATTTTGCTGTTTTTCGTCCTTTTCTGAGTGTTATTCTAGCTTGAAATGCTTTGAAATACAACGACTCAAATGAAAACAATACAAAATGTTACTCAAACCAAGGACAACTCCTCTAAATGACCTCTTATTTGTCTTCAAATGCAAAGAAAATAACTAAAAACATAGCATAAAATATCATATGATTCTCTATCATGACAACCCTGAACTTTAACTGTTTCTTGTCCTCAAGCAACAAAATAGCAAGAAGTTAATATTTACATGAATTTAAGTTGAGAACATACCTTTCCAGAGATGTTGCTCAGATTGTTAATCTTCCCACTTCCAAACTTGACTAACTTACCACTTCCATGCAAGCGGGACTAGCTTAGAGAACATACTCATACTTTCAACCACATTCAATTCTAAGACACATGTATGTATCTCCTAAATCCAGTGGGGATAGTCGAGGCATTTGCCACACGTACTCCATTCATCAAGTGATTGTACCTTTCTATGAATTTGAAGCAAGTCTAAATGGTCGTTCAAAGTGAGTACTACCACATGAAGTTGCTTATATTGTTAGATTTGTGTTTTGATGATGTTTATTAGGTAGATTCATTTGTTGATCTTTAAATAAGTTTTAGTTAAAGCCTAGAACATGTTAAATCACCTGGCAATCATTGTCTCATTGTGTCATATGTGTTTTGTATATCAAGTGTGTCTCTATGTGGGAAAATCTTCTTTTTTTAGTGGCAAAAACTTTTTTCCAGGTCCTTGATTCGATTCATAATATTTTGAATCGTATCATTGATTTCTTGTTGGTCATGAAGTTTGATTCGATTCATGATTCTTTGAATCGTATCACATGTGACTCGAATCAAAATATCTTGATTATCATTTATTTTCTCTGGTCTTGTATTTTGCCTTTTTGAATCGTATCACAGTTCTTTGATACGTATCAACCTTCATCTAGGATTCCCTGATTCGATTCACATATTGTCTGATTTGTATCAACCATCATAGCTCTAGATCTGTTCATTTACACATGTCTGAATCGAATCATACATTACCTGATTCGAACCACACTACAAGAAAATGCCAAATTTTCCTACCAAATTTTCCTGGGAATTTTAATTCGTCGGAAAACAAGTTGTTTACCGACGAAAAATTCATCAGAAAGCAACTTCATGACAAAATGGGTCCCCCTTGCACAGAAAAGCACGCGTGGCATTGTTTTATAGGTGGTGCTTACCGACGAAACTGCTTCCTCGGAAAGCAGGGACCCACACGCACTACAACCAGCCAAAAAGCCTGGCGTGGCATTGCTTTATTGGAGGATGCTTACCGACGAAAATATTCCTCGAAAAGCAATATCTAGCCGTTGGATGCTTACCGACGAAAATATTCCTCAGAAACCAATTTGTAGCTGTTGGATGCTTACCGACGAGTAGATTCCTCGGAAAACAATCTAGACCGTTGGAAATTTTGGACCGTTGGCTTGTGACCGTTGGCAGCAATGCTATATATATGTTCTCCTTCTTTTCCATCATTCATCCTATTTCATTCTTATACTCTTCTTCATTCTTTCTTTCAAAAAAATTTTAATCTATTATCTCTCAATACATTTATTCTCTCAAATTATTATCTCTCATATTATATACTTATTTTCTTATATACTTTTTATCTCTCATATTATACACCATATCAATATCACTTATTCTCTCCATTATAATTTATTAATCTATTCTCCATCAGGTTTGTGTATATAATTAATTATATTAATGTTATTTTTTTTATAATAATTTATTTCAATGTTATTACACTATTCTCCATTGATATTGATTTTATTAATTATGTTGTATTATTTTTTGTAGTTTCTTGCTTCGGATCCATTTTAAGGTTGGTGTTGTTGCTGCAGCTGCTGCTTGGTTTTTTTTTTTCATCCACTTTGTTCATCGTCTAATTATTTGAGGTTGGTATATATCTTCTACTTATTTTAAATTGCTACAATGGTTTGACTAGGAATAAAAAGAAATATGTATAAAATTAAGTTTGTTAAGAAAGATTTATAAAAAAATTTGTTAGAAAAAGAATGTAAATTAGTGAATTAGTTGTTGTAATGAAATATGTTAAAAAAATTTATTATGAAGTTAATATGAAATATGTGAATTAGTTGTTGTAATTAATTTTGCCGGTGGCGCGCAGAATTTTTTTCCGCGCGTAACTTTTATTTCTGACTCGTAATTTTTATATGCGCATACAAATTTTAGAACATGTGACATAGATTAATTAGAAAATGTTATATATGTTAGTTGTAAAATATTATATAATTTTTATGCAATTCATGTGAGATATTATATAATAAATATGTTTTAGTTATAATAAAAATGCAAGTAAAAAATGTGGTTAGTAAAAATGTTGTTGTAGTTATTTTAAAATAAGAAGGTTAAGTTATGTAATTAGTTATATATGTTTAAAAAAGAAGGTTAAGTTATATATGTTTAAAAATTAGTTAATTAGTAAAAGTAATTTATGTAATGAATATGTTTTAATTAGTTAATAAAAATGCAAGTAAAAATATGGTTATAGTAAAAATGTTATTGTAGTTATTTTAAAAAAAGAAGGTTAAGTTAGTAAAGAAATATGTTTAAAAAGTTTGTTAGAAAAAGAAGATAAATTAGTAAAGAATTATGAAGTTAATTTATATGAAATATGTGTAATTCGTATGAATTTCTAAATATTTAGGTTTTTAGAAAGAAAAACAATTGTTATTTATATTTAGGTTGTAGTCATTAAGTTTTGTCGGCAACGCGAGGATAATAAATCCTCGCGTTATTGTAACGAATAAATACAAACTAATTGAGTTAATATTAGTGACGCGGAAGATGGATCAATATATTTTACATCGTAGTTGGATGTACGATAGAAAATATCCGGGGAAAAGAACACTTAAAGCGGCTTATGTGGATGGAGTTCGTGAATTTGTTGCTTACGCCATGTCGCAACGTGCCTTTACATTGGAGGGAGGGATAAGATGTCCGTGTAATAAATGTACGTGTAGGCTGCTTCAGAGCCCAAAAGATGTTCTAAATCATTTAAAGGACCTTGGTTTTATGGAGAATTATTACGTGTGGAAATATCATGGTGAACAAGAGCCAACAAATGATGTTAATATGCACGCTTCAAGCAGTGGGGCGCGTACGGAGAGTGAAAACTTTGGCATGATGGAAGATATGGTTGGTGATGCTCTTAGGGTGAATCTGTCTTACAACGAGGACGAGGGCACTGAAGAGGAAAGAATTTCGAACGAGAAAGCGTTGAATGTAATATCCCGCTTAGAAGTATCAGTTTTAAGCGTTAGAAACTTCATTTGCAAGCAATGGCAAGGTTGTAATTAGATGGAGTGGCAAAGTTGTAAATTGGGGGAAATGGCTATTGGATATATATGAATATATGCCTTGCTTATCTCATATTTTTTCTAGTAAGGCAAGCTGAATTTTTACTCCCCTTCCTCTCTCATTTTCGCCCTCCCTCTTCATACACACCATCACCAAATCATCACCCCTTAATCTAGTAAACTCCTCCCTAAACTCTTGTGTGGCAAGCAAGCTTGTGTTGGTGAAATTTGGAGCAAGAAGAAGCTAGGAAAGCTAAGGAATAGAAGTTTTCTTGAGTAGAGACTTTGGGGCTTGAAGCTAGGGTTTGGATTTCTAACTTAGCAAGCATCTTTTGGGGTTAAGGTGAGCTCCTAGAGGGTTTTAGAACCCACCTTGTCAAAGTTATGATGTTTATAGTTTATGATCAATTTTTGAGGTTATAGTGCCATAAGCCCTTTTGATATTGATTCCTTGATCATACATGATATAAGCTGTTTATATGTCTTAGAAATATGCCTTAAGCTGTATGATGTTTGAGTGTGTTTGATTGTGCCAAGAATGGTGAAAATTATGCTTTGAAATTGCCCTATGCTGTCCAACTGCAGGTAAAATCGTGTCACGATTCTGCAACCGTGTCACGATTTTACAGGCAGAACATAACACGATTTCTGGGCATGAAATCGTGACACAATTTCCAAATCGTGTCACGATTTTGAAGGGGGACATAACATGTTGTTTTTCAAATTTACATGCACCATTCCAGCCGTTCAATACTACTTCAAACTCATTAAGCAACGTGCAATGGCTATGTATATTTTAAGTGTTAAAGGACCTACCCTTTAGAGAATGAATAGATCATTAGGGAAGGCATATGGCAAGATAATTTGAGAGCCTAAATAGGTGAATAAAGTTATAAAAGTATTCCTTTGGAATACATAGGCATGGGAATGCTTCGGCAATCATAGTTACAGATATGTTTATAGTGTTGGTTCTCCAACGATCTTAGGTGGCTTATGATAACGATAAGCCAAGAATCATAGGTTATAGGTTATATGATACAGGAATGTTATACGATTATAGTAACAGATTATATGTTCATATGTTAAAGTTAAAGAATTATATCAAAGATAATGGCGTGCTCGCACGTTTCACAGTCATAGGGCGTGTTCATCAGACTCCGGGATTCGCCGGATGGGACTTCTCCGAGAGGGTTGTCCACACGTTTCATAGGGAGTCCGGTGTTAGCCTGATTGATAGGAATTTCACCGGGTCATAGGGAGATGTACTTCGGGGTTACTCCACCCGGATGCACTCCGTAAAATGAATTCAGAATAATTGCTTGTTCAACGCTAACAGTTAACATAAAACATTTTATTGTATTATGTTTTACAGTTATAGTTAAAGTTATAGTCACAGGAAGTTTACAGTTACAGGCAGGTTTTAGTTAAAGTTATAGGCTGGTTTATAAGACTTGGCGATTCTAGAATTCCCCAAAATTGCCAAGGTAGGCATGGCGACCCTAGGTTCCCTGTGGTTGCCAACAGTAGGTTGGGTAGAGCTCACTGAGACATTATGTCTCATCCCATTCCTTCTGGTGCAGGTTCACAGGCAGGATCGCAGTCAGCACGCAACAAGGGTAAGGAGAAGGCTACGGATTGATCGTGCTGATGTTATATGTTATGGTTGATTGTATTATATGTATTGTTGTATTATTGTTGTTCATGTATCAAAGAAGTGTTGTTTAAACTTTGGATTGTAATATTACAATGTGATGTAATATTTGTATGAACTTTATATTGTAAATTAATGTATCCAGTACGAAATTTTAATACTCGTATAAGATCCTAGGCAATCTTATTATGGGTGTTACAATTTGGTATCAGAGCAGGTCGATTCAGACCGTGCCTTGGGTCATTAAAATACAATTCAAGTTGTGGATCTCTTGGATCCGGGACATTATTCTAAATGTTATATCTGGTTGAAACTGATCACTTTGACTTGTGTATGACAGTTAGGATAATATGTCCGGGAGGAGAAGAGGTCCTGGCAGGCCTAGATCGAATCAGGCTAATGCTGAGGAAGCCGGAGGAGACCCTAGTATGAATTTTTGGGCTAAAATGATGCAACAGCAGCAGGCGTTGCAGCAACAGTACCAAGAACAGCAAGCTCAGGCTGCATTACAGCATCAACAGATGATGCTTATGATGCAGCAGCAAGCCCAACAGCAGGCTCAAACTCAGCATGAATGGATGGAGATGATGCACCATGGACAAGGTGCTCAACAGCAGACACCACCACCAGCAGTGGCAAATCCGTCCTTCCGGGAATTTAACAGAAACCACCCTCCTGAGTTTAATGGGGAAGGTGAACCTCCAGAGGCCAAGAGATGGCTAAAGCAGATTGAGAAAGTGTTCCGGATGGTGGACTGCCCAGAAGAAAGTAAAGTATTGTTGGCTACTAACCAGTTCAGAGGCGCAGCAGAAGATTGGTGGGAATCTGCTCAACGCCGAATGATAGCAAATGACACGGAGATTAACTGGGATAACTTCAAGGAAGCAATGATAGAGAAGTATATCCCGATGTCCTATAAAGTAAATAAAGAACAGGAGTTTCTTGAGTTGAAACAAGGTGGCATGTCAGTCACCAAGTTTACAAAGAAGTTTGAAGAGTTGTCATATTACTCCTCTCACAACGAGTATGCCGGTAATGAGAACTGGAAGATGAATCAGTATAGGCGTGAGTTGAGAGGCGAAATTGATACAGCAGTGAGCCTTCAAAGGAATACCAGCTATGACGAGATGGTTCACGATAGTTTGGTTGCTGAAGCGGGTTTTGCCAAGACCGCTAAAGAGAAAGCTGCAGCATATGAAAAGAGAAAGGGCAAGTTCCAAGATAGGTACCATGAGAATAAGCCTAAGGGCTCTCCTAAGAAGGGTAAGCAGTCATTTCCACACCAGGCGAGTGCTGCTTGTAAATACTGTGGGAAAATGCATTACGGTGAATGCATGAGGCAAACAGGTGTGTGTTTCGGGTGTAGGCAGCCGGGGCACATTTTAGCAAATTGTCCAGAAAGAAGAGGTAAAAGTGGAGCTGAAGGTACTACAACAAGTAAGGGCAGGGTGTACTCCCTTGATGGCCAGAAGGCTTTGACAAATGAAGATTTAATTGCCGGTATGTGTTACTTAGGCCAAACTCCAGTTAAAGTGCTTTTTGATTGTGGTGCAACATGTTCCTTTATTTCTTACAAGTGTGTAGAAGCATTACAGTTGTCTATGTCACCGTTGATACCTCCCATGACGGTATCTACCGCTACTGAGGGCGGAGTTGTAGCTAGTTTTATATGTGAAAATTGCCCGATCATTGTATATAGCAAGACATACTACATAGATTTGGTGTGTCTCCCCATGATACAACTTGATGTGATCCTAGGAATGGATTGGCTTTCTGCTAATCATGTGTACATTGGATGTGCGGAAAAGTGTATTTTTATGCCTACAGATGATACGACCGAAGGTGTGGCTTTATCAGAGTTAATCAACCGCACTCATCAGCTTACTCAGCTTGTGTGTGCTCAGGATAGGGGTTTTTACGTGATGGTTACTGTGACTTCAGAATCAGAACTGAGTCCCAGTGACATTCCTGTTGTCAGTGATTATCTAGATGTCTTTCCTTCTGAGATAAGCAATTCACCCCCAGAACGGGAAGTTGAGTTTTCTATTGATCTCATCCCAGGATCGGAGCCAGTATCAGTGGCGCCTTATAGAATGTCACCGTCAGAGTTAAAGGAATTGAAGTCTCAGTTGGAAGACTTAATACAGAAACATTTTATCAGGCCCAGTGTGTCACCTTGGGGTGCACCAGTGTTGTTGGTTAAGAAGAAGGATGGTAGTATGAGATTGTGCATCGACTACCGTCGGCTGAATAAAGTAACAATTAAGAACAAGTATCTGTTACCAAGGATTGATGATCTTTTGGATCAACTCAAAGGAGCCGCGGTGTTTTCAAAGATTGATCTCAGATCAGGATACCACCAGATTTGTATCAAATCGTCAGATGTGTCCAAGACGGCGTTCAGAACACTTTACGGACATTATGAATTTCTGGTTATGCCGTTTGGAGTGACTAATGCTCCAGCTGTGTTTATGGACTACATGAATAGAATTTTCCAGCCTTACCTGGATCAGTTTGTTGTAATCTTCATAGATGATATTTTGATATATTCAAAGGACTCACAGGAACATGCTCAGCATCTGAGGATCGTGTTGGACATTCTCAGAGAAAATCAGTTATATGCAAAATTCAGCAAATGTGAATTTTGGTTATCGGAAATTCAGTTTTTAGGCCATGTTATCTCTAAAGGAGGAGTGTCAGTAGACTCATCTAAAGTTGAAGCTGTCCTTAATTGGGCCAGACCAGCAAATGTAACAGAAGTTCAGAGTTTCCTGGGTTTAGCAGGTTACTACCGGAGATTTATTATGAGATTTTCACAGACTGCTTTGCCTTTGATACGCCTCACGAGGAAAGATGTGCCTTTTGTCTGGGACGAAGATTGTGAGAAAAGTTTCCGGACTTTGAGAAAGAAATTATCCAAGGCTCCAGTATTAGCATTACCGGACCCCGAGAAGAAATATGTTGTTTATTGTGATGCGTCCTCTAAAGGACTGGGCAGTGTGCCCATGCAAGAAGGTAATGTAATAGCTTATGCTTCTCGGCAGCTTAAATCTCATGAGGAGAATTACCCCACTCATGACCTTGAGTTGGCGGCAGTAGTTTTTGCTTTGAAAGTATGGAGGCACCATTTATACGGAGCACAATTTGACTTGTTCAGTGACCACAAAAGTTTAAAGTATTTGTTCGATAAACGAGAACTGAACATGAGACAGATAAGATGGATGGAATACTTAAAGGACTTTGATTTTGAGTTAAAGTATCACCCTGGAAAGGCGAACGTAGTTGCTGACGCCTTGAGCAGGAAATCCCTGATGAGAGCAGAAGTGCTGATGCACACCTGTGGTTTGTATGAGAAATTTAGAGATCTTAATCTCAGCGTTACGGAGATGGGTGATGGAATTTTGTTGCAAAGATTAGAGGTTACTTGTGATCTGCGGTCCAGAATCACACAAGCTCAAGAATCGGATATGGATCTTCAGAGGAGGATTGGACAGTCAGAGTTTTCAAGGGCATCGGATAGTACTCTGCTGTTTGAAGGTAGAGTTTGTGTTCCTAATGATGCTAATTTAAAAAGGTTGATTTTGGAAGAGGCACACAAGAGTAGTTTCAGTATTCACCCAGGTACCACTAAAATGTATCAAGATTTAAAGAAAGATTATTGGTGGCCAGGGATGAAGACCGATATTGCGGAATTCGTATCACGATGTATTGTGTGTCAACAAGTGAAGATTGAACATCAAAGGCCTGCAGGGATGCTTGTACCATTGGAAATCCCTCAGTGGAAATGGGAAGAGATCTCTATGGATTTTGTAACAGGGTTACCTCGGACTCAACGGGGACATGATTCAATTTGGATAGTTGTCGACCGGTTAACTAAGTCTGCTCACTTTTTACCGGTTAGGACTACGTACAGGGCTGCTCAGTATGCAGAATTGTTCATAGCAGAGATTGTGAAACTTCACGGTGTTCCAACTAGTATTGTTTCGGATAGAGATCCTATCTTTACTTCTCACTTTTGGAAAGCTTTTCAAAAGGCTTTGGGAACAAGGTTAAAGTTGAGTACGTCTCATCATCCTCAAACAGATGGACAATCTGAGAGAACTATACAGACATTAGAGGATATGCTACGTGCATGCATTTTAGAGGATGGAGGAAGTTGGAATAACCATCTGCCTTTAATTGAATTTTCTTATAATAACAGTTACCATTCTAGTATCGGAATGGCACCTTATGAGGCACTGTATGGCAGAAGGTGTAGAACACCGCTTTGTTGGTCAGAGGTTGGAGATAAAAGTATTTTGGGACCTGAGATTATCCAGGAGACCACTTTAAAGATTAAATCCATTCAGGATAAGATCAGAACTGCTCAAAGTCGACAGAAGAGCTATGCGGACAAGAGGCGAAGACCTCTAGAGTTTGAAGTGGGAGATCATGTTTTCCTGAAAGTTACCCCTAAGCTGGGACTACGAGGTGTTTTCAGGACAAAGAAATTGAGTCCAAGATTTATTGGGCCATTTCAGATACTTAAACGTGTCGGACCAACAGCTTACCAATTGGCTCTGCCACCGGCGATGTCAGGATTACATGATGTTTTCCATGTTTCACAGTTAAGGAAGTTCATTCCTGATCCTCACCAACCAGTAGAGTTGGAGACCATTGACTTGAGATCAGATTTGACTTTTCGGCCCGAACCGGAACGGATTATTGAACGTGATGTCAAGGCATTGAGGAACAAAGAGATTCCAATTGTCAAAGTTATATGGAAAGGTTCTCCCTACGGTGAAGCTACATGGGAATTGGAATCGGAGATGCAGGAGAGTTATCCACATCTTTTTACAGGTAATTTCTAAATTTCGAGGACGAAATTTCTTTAAGGGGGGTAAAGTGTAATATCCCGCTTAGAAGTATCAGTTTTAAGCGTTAGAAACTTCATTTGCAAGCAATGGCAAGGTTGTAATTAGATGGAGTGGCAAAGTTGTAAATTGGGGGAAAATGGCTATTGAATATATATGAATATATGCCTTGCTTATCTCATATTTTTTCTAGTAAGGCAAGCTGAATTTTTACTCCCCTTCCTCTCTCATTTTCGCCCTCCCTCTTCATACACACCATCACCAAATCATCACCCCTTAATCTAGTTAACTCCTCCCTAAACTCTTGTGTGGCAAGCAAGCTTGTGTTGGTGAAATTTGGAGCAAGAAGAAGCTAGGAAAGCTAAGGAATAGAAGTTTTCTTGAGTAGAGACTTTGGGGCTTGAAGCTAGGGTTTGGATTTCTAACTTAGCAAGCATCTTTTGGGGTTAAGGTGAGCTCCTAGAGGGTTTTAGAACCCACCTTGACAAAGTTATGATGTTTATAGTTTATGATCAATTTTTGAGGTTATAGTGCCATAAGCCCTTTTGATATTGATTCCTTGATCATACATGATATAAGTTGTTTATATGTCTTAGAAATATGCCTTAAGCTGTATGATGTTTGAGTGTGTTTGATTGTGCCAAGAATGGTGAAAATTATGCTTTGAAATTGCCCTATGCTGTCCAACTGCAGGTAAAATCGTGTCACGATTCTGCAACCGTGTCACGATTTTACAGGCAGAACATAACACGATTTCTGGGCATGAAATCGTGACACGATTTCCAAATCGTGTCACGATTTTGAAGGGGGACAGAACATGTTGTTTTTCAACTTTACTTGCACCATTCCAGCCGTTCAATACTACTTCAAACTCATTAAGCAACGTGTAATGGCTATGTATCTCTTTTAAGTGTTAAAGGACCTACCCTTTAGAGAATGAATAGATCATTAGGGAAGGCATATGGCAAGATAATTTGAGAGCCTAAATAGGTGAATAAAGTTATAGAAGTATTCCTTTGGAATACATAGGCATGGGAATGCTTCGGCAATTATAGTTACAGATATGTTTATAGTGTTAGTTCTCCAACGATCATAGGTGGCTTATGATAACGATAAGCCAAGAATCATAGGTTATAGGTTATATGATACAGGAATGTTATACGATTATAGTAACAGATTATATGTTCATATGTTAAAGTTAAAGAATTATATCAAAGATAATGGCGTGCTCGCACGTTTCACAGTCATAAAGCGTGTTCATCAGACTCCGGGATTCGCCGGATGGGACTTCTCCGAGAGGGTTGTCCACACGTTTCATAGGGAGTCCGGTGTTAGCCTGATTGATAGGAATTTCACCGGGTCATAGGGAGATGTACTTCGGGGTTACTCCACCCGGATGCACTCCGTAAAATGAACTCAGAATAATTGCTTGTTCAACGCTAACAGTTACCATAAAACATTTTATTGTATTATGTTTTACAGTTATAGTTAAAGTTATAGTAACAGGAAGTTTACAGTTACAGGCAGGTTTTAGTTAAAGTTATAGGCTGGTTTATAAGACTTGGCGATTCTAGAATTCCCCAAAATTGCCAAGGTAGGCATGGCGACCCTAGGTTCCCTGTGGTTGCCAACAGTAGGTTGGGTAGAGCTCACTGAGACATTATGTCTCATCCCATTCCTTCTGGTGCAGGTTCACAGGCAGGATTGCAGTCAGCACGCAACAAGGGTAAGGAGAAGGCTACGGACTGATCGTGCTGATGTTATATGTTATGGTTGATTGTATTATATGTATTGTTGTATTATTGTTGTTCATGTATCAAAGAAGTGTTGTTTAAACTTTGGATTGTAATATTACAATGTGATGTAATATTTGTATGAACTTTATATTGTAAATTAATGTATCCAGTACGAAATTTTAATACTCGTATAAGATCCTAGGCAATCTTATTATGGGTGTTACATTGAAGTTTTACAAAATGATGATGGAAGTAAACAAGCCGTTGTTTGAAGGGTCGTCTGATTCTAAGTTATCCATGAGTGTGAGGCTTTTAGCTGCCAAGTCAGATTGGAGTGCGGCTGAAGAAGGCGCAGAATGTTATACAAAATGATGAGGGACGCAACCCCTATAAAGGACAATTTGCCATTGAGTTTTTATGAGGCTAAGAAGTTGGTGTCGAAGTTGGGATTGCAAGTTAAAACTATTGATTGTTGCTTTAAAGGGTGCATGCTGTTTTACGACAACGAATTTGGTAAAAATGATGGATCATTGGTGGAGTGTAAATTTTGCAATGCACCTAGGTATCAAGTACGTGATAATGCCAGTTCTCGGAAGCAGAAACTAGTCTCAGTCAAGTCAATGTTTTATCTGCCATAATACCAAGATTGCAGAGATTGTATGCATCAACTCACACAGCCGATAAAATGACGTGGCATTATTACAATAGAACAAATACAGGTGTGATGCGACATCCCTGTGACGGGGTGGCATGGAAGCACTGACGCAGTACATCCTGATTTTGCAGAAGATCCACGTAATGTAAGGCCTGGATTATGCTCTGATGGATTTGTCCCGTATATCCAAAAGTCGGCAACGCCTTATTCTTGTTGGCCAATTCTTCTTACCCCGTATAATCTTCCTCCAGACATGTGCATGTCAAAACCTTATTTGTTTTTGACTTGTGTTATACCAGGACCTAATAGCCCATTAGATGGTATAGATGTGTGTAGTACCCTAATTTTGTCCAAGTTTTTTTAAATAAGTAATAATAAAAAAGGAAGATTTTTTATTATTATTTATTTTTTCTTTTTTATTATTATTATTTTTATTATTATTTTTATTTTTCATTATTACTTTTATTATTATTATTATTACTATCTTTTTCGTTATTACTTTTATTATTATTATCTTTTTCATTATTACTTTTATTATTATTATCATCATTATTACTTTTATTATTATTATTATTATTATTATTATTATTATTATTATTATTATTATTATGTTGTTTTTTATCAAATTGAAAGCAAAACAAAATACAAGAAAGATGCAAGCTGCGCCCTTCTCCTTCTTCCACCTCCTCCTTGCCACTTGCTTTAGCAAAACCAGTCAAAGTTTTCTGCAAGTTGCTGCTCCTGGTTTCCAGCATTCACCTTGCCATTTTCTTCCTTCCTTCTTTATCAAAACCAGTCCAATTAAGCTGCAAAACTGCTGCCCTGTTTCTGCAAGTGGCTGCCCTGTTCCAACACTTCTTCCTTCCCATTTTTCTCTGCTACTGCCCCTATGTGCAGCACCCCTTTTCCATGTTTTCTCCCAACCTCTGCACAGTGCAGCACCCCTTTTCCATGTTTTCTCCAACCTCTGCACAAACAGCACCCTGTTTTCCCATCTTTCCAGCAATTCCTGTCAAACTCAGCCCCAATTTGTTCTGAAATTAACCAAAGTCTTCACCATGATCACAAGGCAAGGTCACTTCCTTCCTTTTGCATTAAATGCTAACCAAAGTCTTGGTCATAGCACACAAAACAGCCCAGCTTTCAAGGGATTGTCATGATTACAAATGATCACAATTTTGCCTATATAAGGAACACAATATTCAGAGGATGGAGGACAGTTTTTGAGAGAATTTTGAGAGAATCATTAGAGGAATTTGAGAGCAAGAACAGAACCAAAAGGAATAGCCAGAATTCACAACAACCTTTGAAAGCCAGAAGCTCTGTTTTCTGTTTCTTTCTTTACAAACCATCACAAACAAATCAAACAATCAAAACAGCCATTAAATCCCCATAAACATCATACAAAGAGTGAAGAATAATAGCAAAATACCATTGTTATTGTTATTCATCTTTTCCATCACTCCCAGCTTTGCAAAACAACAATCATCCAAAGCCCTTTTCATTTTCTTGCATCCAAAGCTTTGGCTATGAGTTTGTAAGTATTCTGAACATTCTCATTTCTTATTGGCATTTCTGTTTGCATTTTTGTGCTGTTGTTCCTGCTGTTCTGCATAATTTTTCTGCACTTTTAGTAGCCTTTAACTCATTTTTGTACTAAAAACATATTTCAAAAACTCCAAAAAATCACAAATTTTGCAAAACACCAAAACAGAAGTATTTTACTTCTTTTTCCTGCTGTATTCAAAAGTTTTTCATCCCCCTGAGGTTCTGAAATCAGAAATCAGAAGCAGTCTGAACAGTAGTTCAGAAGCAGCTTCTGAACAGTGAGTCTGAACAGTGCTTCTGAAGTTCAAAGTCTGAACAGTGAGTCTGAACAGTGCTTCTGAAGTTTGTTGGAACAAAATGTGAACAACTCTCTTTTGAATAGAGGGAGATTTTTGGAACAATATGTATGAACAACTCTCTTTAAGGTTTTGATGATAACAATGTGTTAAAAAGAAAATTGGTATTGCTAATGCTTTGTTCTAAGTTGTGCAGAAACCATGTTCTTAATGTTGGTAATTAATATTGGTTATGGAAGAACAAGCTTAGAGCAAGAAGGAAATCTTAGAAGATATGTTGCAAAGTTTGAAGGAAAACTGGGTCTGAAGGCTGAGTCTGAAGACTGAGTCTGAAGGGTGCTTCTGAAGGCAGAGTCTGAAGACTGCGTCTGAAGGCAGCGTCTGAAGGCTGAGTCTGAAGGTCAACGTCTGAAGGCTGAGTCTGAGGGTCAACGAAAGTCAACGTCTGAAGGCTGAGTCTGAGGGTCAACGAAAGTCAACGTCTGAAGGGAGCGTCTGATGAACAGTACGTCTGATGAACAGTGCGTCTGATGAACAGTGCTTCTGAAGTCCTGCATCTGAAGAGAGCTCCTGAAGTACTATTCCTGAAGAAGATTCTGAAGTCTGATGTGGATGGAAAAGCAACTGTTACTGTGCGCATTTAATGCCTGCAATGTTAGAACAACTCCAATGGAACAGTTGTCTCCCTGACCTGAACATTCCCCAACTTTTAAGGAAAGTAAATTCAAAAATGGTTGCTGCTCTGTTTTCTGCTGAGTTTAGCTCACAATTTCAGCCTGGCCTAGTTCCATATTTGCAACGGCTCTTTGCTTAAATCCTGGCAATCTTCAACAGCTCTATTTTCCTCTATATAAGGATGAAGAATTGAAGAAGAAAACTGCTAAGACTCATGAAACAAAAGACTGAATATCGTGCTCTGTTTTGCTGTCATTATTTGAAAGTCTGTACAAAACTCTTAGAAATTCTTACAATCTTAGTATCTTAGAATTTCTTAAGTGTTGAGTCTTATACCTGTGTTGTATTAAGTGAACACCTCTGATATTTGATCAAGTGTTCAACCCAAACTTACTTTCTTTGTGATTTAGTTTGGTTCAAGTCTCAGTCTGCGTACTGAGCATCAGAAGTCTCATTACTTAGTGTTCTGAGCAATTAGAGTCTCATTACTTTGTGTTCTGAGCAGGAAGTCTTATTACTTTATGTTCTGAGTATTGGAAGCCTCTTGACTTAGTGTCTTGAGCATTAGAAGTCTCTTACTAGGTGTTTAAGCAACTGGAAGTCTCTTCCTTTGTGGTTGAGCAATTGTAATCAGTTTGATTATAGTTAAAATCTCTTGTTAGTAACAAGGGGACTAGACTACTTCCAACTTGTGGAAGGAACTAGTATAAAAATCATTGTGTCCTTCTTCCCTTCTCTCTTTTAAGCTTTTATCCGCTGCTCTAAACAAACTCTGAAAAAGGTTTAGAACTGATCAATATCAGATTCTGAACTTAACTTAAGCTTTTGAGAAAGAAATAGGAAAAACTGCCCACACACAATTCAACCCCCCCCCCCCCCTTCTTGTGTGTTTTTCTCACCTTCAGTTGGTATCAGAGCTCCGGTTCTGATATTAACACTTAACAGTGTGTCAGTGAGATCCTGAGAAAAACATGTCAAGTAGTTCCCCTCCACCTCCTCCTTCTGGCAGTCATACTTCTGTATCATATGACTATGATACAGATGATAGAAAATCCAGGTCACACAATAAACCCCCAATGTTTACTGGTGACCCAGAAAAGTTCTCATGGTGGAAGAGCAAAATGTACAACCATATAATTGGTATTGATGATTCACTATGGGATATTATAGAAGATGGAATCACTATTCCAGTTGATGAAGAAGGTGTTGCTGTCAACAGAAGAGGTTTGAGTGATGCAGAAAGAAAGATATATAGAAAGCATCACACTGTGAGAAGAATCATTGTGGATTCCCTACCTCACACTGAGTACCAGAACCTTTCAAGCATCAGCTGCTTCATCTTCTTCCAAGTTCGTATAGGGCGTTTTCTCTGCCGCTGCCTCTGAACGACGAGCCTATCCCACCAAACAGCCGCGGTACTCTTCAGCCTGATCGCAACCATCTTAACCTACTTGTTTTCTGGGACGTCCATGACGTCGAAAAACCTGTCAACATCGATCTGCCAATCCAGAAATTCTTCTACTCCCATTGTTCCGTGAAATAAAGGAATATCAGCCTTCACGCGGTAATCATGGTGATTCCCACGTTCACTCCCATCTTCAGTCACGACTTCATCATCCTCAGAACTCGAGTCATCAGAAATAGGGTTACGGTTATTACGAACCCTAACAACCGGAATTGGTTCTTCATCGTTTTGGCGGTTGTTGCGGCGGTTATTATCGTTTCGGTTGTTGTTGTTGTTTCTGTTGTCATTGTTGTTATCGTTTCTAGTTGTTAAAACCGCCATCTGATCTGATAACGCCCTGACCGTCGCGGCTAATCGTTGACCGTCGCGGCTAATCCGTCGAAGTCTACTTTCGTAACAAATTGATCTCCCATGGTCGAATCACGTTCACGAAAGAACAAGGAAAACCTGCTCTGATGCCAACTGACGCAGTACGGAAGCAAGGATTAACAAGCGTTAAGCCTAAAAGATAAACAGACAGGTTGCAAGCGACAAACCTATCAAAATAAGGGTTTCCGGAATTTACCAGAATTTGAGAAAAGTCTCGATAATTTTATTCAATGAAAAGGTGCCTCTCTAGGCTGCCAAGATGTGTTTAAATACTAGAGAAAATAACAAACCCCCATGGGCCGAAAATATAACAAACTGAAATAAAAACAAAAAATATCAAAATAACAAGATATGCTAAAAATATTAAAATCCGGATTTGGGCTTCCAGGCGACTTCGAATGGCTAAATTCACCCCTACGTCATGGCAAAGCGATGAGTCTTGTTCGTGAGGTCTGTGCCTTTCCGAAAAGGTATATTTCGAGTCATTCTGACACTGGATGCAAAATCTGCGCTATTCCGAGTGATCCTTTCTTGCGCGCCACTTCTTCTTCGATACGGGCTGCTAATTTGCCTACATCACCTTTATTATTCTTCTACTATTGTTTGTGTCTATATATGCAACAACATGTTTCAAGTTCCAACCCGTAAGGTTGCATTTTAATGAATTTGTGTCGAAATTGTGGATTGTGTATTTAACGACGAATTTGTGTAATTTGGATCGTTTATGTGTGATTACGTGATTATGTGTGATTAACGACGAATTTGTGTAATTTGAATCGATTATGTGTGATTAAGTGATTCTGTGTGATTAACGATGAATTTGTGTAATTTGGATCGATAATGTGTGATTATGTGGTTATGTGGATTATGTTGTTTAAATGGTGTAATTTGGATCAATTATGAGTGTGTATTGATTACGGGTCATTAATGGTTTGGTTGACATCATTCAATGCTATTCTGCTGCTACACCAGAAGCCAGTGTGAGTTAACTCACGTTGACCTATAATGAGCGTGACTTAAGTCACGCTTGATATGTTGGTCGGTGACCGAGCGTGACTTAAGTCACGCAGTGGTCGGTTATCAACGTGAGTTAACTCACGAAGGTTACCGGCCAGCGCGAGTTAACTCATGTAGGATGGACGACAATTAGGACGGTGGCCAATCAAGGAGGAGCTGTTACTTTCTTCAACCAATAGAATTCAAGCAAAAAATCTATAAATTGAAACCTTTTCTTTCATTTTTTCTCATTCTCATTTCTTCTCATTCTCCCATCTCCCATCTCTTCTCTCATAATTTGTTTTTGTAGTTTTGTTAATATAGGCGTAATTGGCCTCAATGTCTATCCTCGATTAATTATGATCTTATGTTGTTTTTTTATGACAGAGATTGAGATCATTATATTAATCGACGAGGAAATTTTTTAGTCATATTAGGATCATTATGATTAATCGACAAGAATCTGATATGATTGTATTTTCCCGCTAGCGGTAGAGGTGGTTATGGCGGGTTCGTCTACCCCCGAAGAAGATTGGTCATTATGATTAATTGATTTTTTAAAAATTTCATTAATTTATGTTATAATAATCATTGTTGAATGTAATGTAATAATATTTCTATTGTGTGTAATAATATTTATGTTTTAGTGGTTTAATGTAATAATAAGTACCCAGCGTGAGTTAACTCACGTTGGTATATACCGAGTGTGGCTTAAGTCACGCTGTAGGTATTTTGGTCAGTTTGTATGAGAATGAACAATTAAAATTTATAATAAGTACCCAGCGTGAGTTAACTCACGTTGGTATATACCGAGTGTGGCTTAAGTCACGCTGTAGGTATTTTGGTCAGTTTGTATGAGAATGAACAATTTTATACAGGAGAGCAATTTTCTTCAATTTTAGGGTCTACTTGCGAGAGGCCCATTTAAAACCATATTAAAATTTATTGCGTTATATTTGTACTAGTTAATTCCCTCAAAATAAAAATTTGTAGTAGTTAATTATATAGGGCAGATCTGGATCATGATACAACTTCATTTTTCTTATATTCACGCACACATTATTTAATCACACGATCAAGTCAATAATAAAAAAAAAATGTACAAGTAGACGAGTAGCGTGTAGATACACAATGTAGCTGTCAGCGACATATAAAAATTATAAATTACTGTACAAATTAATAGAATAAATAAATTATTTATAACATTTTGATACTATGGAGCTATTTGCTCATGCTATAAATTAAGCGTAATGCACTGTGGAGTGTGGACATTATACAACTTATAGGCTTAATTTGAAGAGTAGTTAATGGTTTCGCACATGACTAATGGGATAGCTGTAACACTCATATAAAGTTTGCCTAGGATCTTATACGAGTATTAAAATTTCGTACTGGATACATTAATTTACAACACTAAAAGTAGTTCCGAATATTACAACACATAGTAATATTACATCCAAAGTTTATACAAACATCTCTCTGATACATGTAAATCATAAGTACAACAACATAATACAGTAAAACTGCAAAACACATAAAATCAGCACGATCAGTCGAAAGCTTTCTCCTTACCCTTATTGCGTGCTGCCTGCGAACCTGCCTGTGAACCTGCACCAGAAGGAATGGGATGAGACATAATGTCTCAGTGAGCTCTACCCAACCTACTGTTGGCAACCACCGGGAACCTAGGGTCGCCATGCCTACCTTGGCAATCTAGGAAAAATACTATGATCGCCAAGTCTTATCCTTATCCACAAAGGATATAAATCTGCATATAACTATAAATCTGCCTGTAACTATAACTCTGACTATAACTATGAAACATAATACATATAAACAAATATTATGTTAGTTGTTAGCGTTGAACAAACATTATTATCTGAGTTCATTTTACGGAGTGCATCCGGGTGGAGTAACCCCGAAGTACATCTCCCTATGACCCGGTGAAATTCCTATCATATCAGGCTAACACCGGACTCCTCTTTTAATTTGCATGTGAACAACCCTCTCGGTGAAGTCCCATCCGGCGTATCCCGGAGTCTGCTGAACATGCCTATGACTGTAACATATAATTCTTTAACTTTTACATATACATATCTGATGTATTTGTTGGAACAAAATGTGTTTAACAAGTCTCTTATATAATAAGGGGGAGATTGTTGAAACATTATGTGTAAACATATCTCTCTTTGTGGTTTTGATGATAACAAAGTATTAAAGAGAAAATTGGTTATTTGCTAATGCTTTGTTCAAGTGTTTCAGAACCACGTGCTTAATAAGTATTAATTGACAATGGTTATGGAAGAACAAGCTAAAGAGCAAGAAGGAAAGCCAAGAAGCAAGATTGCAAAGCCAGAAGGAAACTGGGTCTGAAGAAGTACTCCTGAAGAAGTGCTCCTGAAGTAAGAACTTCTGAAGAAGTACTCCTGAAGAAGTGCTCCTGAAGTAAGAACTTCTGAAGAAGTACTCCTGAAGAAGTGCTCCTGAAGTAAGAGCTTCTGAAGTGGTCCTGAAGTGGTACTCCTGAGGTACAACTTCTGGGTCTGAAGGCAGCTTCTGAAGTCTGGGTGCTTCTGATGAAGTCAACGCAATAGTCAACTCCTGAAGCCAGCTTCTGATCCGTACAACTGAAGCAGCTTCTGATCACTGTTCACACAGAAGCTTCTGAAGCTGATGTGGCATGGAAAGTGACCAGTACTGTGCGCATTTAATGCCTGGTTGTGTCAGAACAACTCAATGGAACAATTGTCTCCCTGACCCAAACATTCTCCAGCTTTTAAGGTAGGCCATTTCAAAAATGGCTGCTGCTCTGGTTTTTGCAAAAAGTGCAGCATACATTTTCAGTCTATCCTAGTACAACTTGCAACGGCTCTTTCCTCAAATCAAGCAAATCTTCAACAGCTATATTTCATCTCTAAAAGGAAGAAGATTTGAAGAAGAATTTGTCTAAGACTCTTGAAAACAAAGAACTGAACTCTTGCTCTGTTTTGCTGTCAAAAATACGCAAGTTACCAAACCTCTTAGAAATTCTCTTAGTCTTTGTAACTTAGAATTTCTTAAGGTTAAGAGTCTTAACCTGTGTTGTATTAAGAGAACACCTCTGATATTTGATCAAGTGTTCATCCCAAACTATTTCATTTGTAAACCAGTTTGGTCCTCAAAGTCTCAGTCTGTATACTGAGCATTTGTAACCTCATTCCTTTGTGGTCTGAGTCAGAAGTCTCTTGTCTTAGTGACTTGAGCATTGGGAAGTCTCTTGTCTTAGTGACTTGAGCATTGGAAGCCTCTTCCTTGGTGGTTGAGCATAGAAGTCTCTTTCTTTGTGATTGAGCAACTGGAAGTCTCTTCCTTAGTGGTTGAGCAAATTGTAATCTTCAGATTATAGTGAAACTCTCTTGTTGGAAAACAAGGGGACATGACTACTTCTCACATTGAGAAGGAACCTGTATAATTTGTTGTGTCTCTTTCTTTCCTTATCTCTTTTACTTATTAATCCGCTGCATAACTCTGAGAAAATAGTTCAGAACTGATTCATATCAGATTCTGAACTTGACTTAAGTTCTGAAAAGTAAAAGAAACCAGTTTTAGAGTCACACAATTCAACCCCCCCCCCCCCTTCTTGTGTGTGTGTTTTTCTCACCTTCAGTATTAATCATATAATAACTATCACATAACACTTATCCTATAACTTGTGATTCTTGGCATATCGTTCTCATAAGCCACCTATTAATTATTGGAGAACCAACATTATAAGCTTATCTGAATATTTCCTATTACTCTTGTATTCTAAACCGAATACATCTATCATCTTGTTTACCTAATGTAGGTTCTTGACTTATAGAAGTCGTATGCCTTCCTTAAGAGTTATCAACTCACAAGCAAGGGATTTATCCATTTAGTCCTTACACTCATACTCTTAATTCTTGTTTTCCTATCAAAGGATTCGACATATCGTTATCATATGCCGTCCTTAGGGCTTACCTATTCCTTTAACCTTTGTTCTTGCATTTTCCACGCCTTGCGTATTTCTTGCTCCTATAATATTTTAACCATTGGAAGCCTTTTGGATGAGTTAAAATGGTGGTTAATGTTTCTAAAATGTTTCAGGAGAAAACGGTTGCGAAAAGCCACGCCTACGTGCACCAGAACACCCAAAACAGCTCAACTGTCATGAGCTGTTCTGGTTTGGTCGCTACAAGCGACAGCCTGGTCGCTTCAAGCGATGGTAGGCAGAACAAAATTGATGTCTGGTCGCTATAGCGACGGCTGGTCGCTGTAGCGACCATGACAGTACAGAACTTGTCCAAAAACGTGTTTTCCACCATTTTTGCTTAACCAAAGTTACCCAAGCATCCCAACCATGTTAGGAATGATTTTCTATTACAAAATGACAATTTTAAACATATATAAGCAAGGAATTAGGGTAAAAACACTATAACTTTACATATGATGCAATACACATGTAACTCACTCTAGGTGGGTTCTAAAACCCTAGAGAGCTCACCTAAAGCTGGTAACAAGCTTGCTAAGCTTCAAATCCAAAACCTCCACTTGTGAAAACTTCCTTTCCTTGGTTTTCCTTAGCTTTCTCTTGCTCCAAGTTTTCCCCAAAACTATGCTTGCTTGAAATACAAGAGATTAGGAGGAAGTTTGATGAATTATGGGTGATGATGATGATGAGAGAAAATCTAGAGTGAGAGGGAAAGAAATTCTGATTTCCTAGAGAGAGGAAGTGAATGATAAATATGAAATAATCTCATATTTATCCATTTTGGTCCTTTTCTCTCTATTTACCATTTTGTCATTCCATACGTTTAATTCCTGTAATACTGTTAAAAGTCACGCTTAAGCGGGATATTACAATAGCGTTTACCAAATGAAATAAAATATAAAGCATAACGTAGCACTGAAAAGATTGATCAATTAAAAAGTCTTTTGTTTCTCCAATATGACCATTATTTTATTTTTTCATTTTGGTCCATTAATTATTAAATGTCTCAAATTGGTCCTTATCTGTGTTCTGTCAGATAATTTGGTCCTATTTCGTTAATTTTAATTCATTTAAAAAGGAGACCGTTAGATAAATAAGGTCTATATCAGATCTAACCGTGTATCACCAACGCTTAATTTATTTTACTTTTATTCATCTTCTTCCATAATCTTCATCCTCATACAACCTTCATCAATCTTCTTCGTCTTCACACTGAGAAAGAATAACAGAATCAATAAACAAGAATTCCAAAATTAGAAGAATTGCAGAGAACAAGTGTTACTTAATTATGGATTGAAAGAGAGAGGTTGGGTTCATGTGTTTATGATGATGATGCTACTGTTGTTGTTTGTTTTTGTTATTGTTGATGATTATGATGGTGGAAAGAAACAAAGGAAAGGTTACTCAGATTGTTGTAGTTTGGAGAGAGAAAGAGGAAGCAATTTGGGTGGTTGTTCTGGGTTTGATAAAATATTGTTCAGGGTTTGATTTAATATTGTTACTGTTCTGTGTTTGATTAAACTAATTGAATTAAATATTGTTTTTATGTTTTGTTGTCTCTATATGTGTTAAAATACATGTAATTAAAATAGGTTGGCCTGGGTTTCGACTTTGGATGATGGCGGTGGTGTTAATTATAGATTTAAGTGTTTGATTTTGTCGTTTTTGTTGAAGTTGAAATGATGAATTTTCGAAAGAAAAAAAAGTTGAAGATGAAGATAGATGAAGGTTGTATGAAGATGAAGATGAGGGAAGAAGATGAATAAAAGTAAAATAAATTAGGTGTTGGTGATACACCGTTAGATCTGATAGACCTCATTTATCCAACGGTCTCCTTTTTAAAGGGGTTAAAATTAACGAAATAGGACCAAATTGACTGACAGAAATCAGATAAAGGACCAATTTGAGACATTTAGTAGTTAAGTTACCAAAATAAAAATAAAATAAGTTAAGAGATCAGATGATCAATTAAGCCTAAAAAAAATGTACAAGCAGATGAGTAGCGTGTAGATACACACAATGTAGCTGTCAGCGACATAAAAAAATTATAAATTACTGTACAAATTAATAGAATAAATAAATTATTTATAACATTTTGATACTAAGGAGCTATTTGCTCATGCTATAAATTAAGCGTAATGCACTGTGGAGTGTGGACATTATACAATTTATAGGCTTAATTTGAAGAGTAGTTAATGGTTTCGCTCATGACTAATGGGATAGCGTTTACCAAATGAAATAAAATATAAAGCATAACGTAGCACTGAAAAGGATTGATCAATTAAAAAGTCTTTTGTTTCTCCAATATGACCATTATTTTATTTTTTCATTTTGGTTCATTAATTATTAAATGTCTCAAATTGTTCCTTATCTGTGTTCTGCCAGACAATTTGGTCCTATTTCGTTAATTTTAATTCATTTAAAAAAGAGACCGTTAGATAAATAAGGTCTATCAGATCTAACCGTGTATCACCAACACCTAATTTATTTTACTTTTATTCATCTTCTTCCATCATCTTCATCCTCATACAACCTTCATCAATCTTCTTCGTCTTCACACTGAGAAAGAATAACAGAATCAATAAACAAGAATTCCAAAATTAGAAGAATTGCAGAGAACAAGTGTTAATTATGGATTGAAAGAGAGAGGTTGGGTTCATGTGTTTATGATGATGATGCTACTGTTGTTGTTTGTTTTTGTTATTGTTGATGATTATGATGGTGGAAAGAAAGAAAGGAAAGGTTACTCAGATTGTTGTAGTTTGGAGAGAGAAAGAGGAAGCAATTTGGGTGGCTATTCTGGGTTTGATAAAATATTGTTCTGGGTTTGATTTAATATTGTTACTGTTCTGTGTTTGATTAAAATAATTGAATTAAATATTGTTTTTATGTTTTGTTGTCTCTATATGTGTTAAAATACATGTAATTAAAATAGGTTGGCCTAGGTTTCGACTTTGGATGATGGCGGTGGTGTTAATTATAGATTTAAGTGTTTGATTTTGTGGCTTTTGTTGAAGTTGAAATGATGAATTTTCGAAAGAAAAAAAAGTTGAAGATGAAGATAGATAAAGGTTGTATGAAGATGAAGATGAGGGAAGAAGATGAATAAAAGTAAAATAAATTAGGTGTTGGTGATATACGGTTAGATCTGATAGACCTCATTTATCCAACGGTCTCCTTTTTAAAAGGGTTAAAATTAACGAAATAGGACCAAATTGACTGACAAAACTCAGATAAAGGACCAATTTGAGACATTTAGTAGTTAAGGTACCAAAATAAAAAAAATAAAATAAGTTAAGAGATCAGATGATCAATTAAGCCTAAAAAAATGTACAAGTAGATGAGTAGCGTGTAGATACACACAATGTAGCTGTCAGCGACATAAAAAAATTATAAATTACTGTACAAATTAATAGAATAAATAAATTATTTATAACATTTTGATACTATGGAGCTATTTGCTCAGCTATAAATTAAGCGTAATGCACTGTGGAGTGTGGACATTATACAATTTATAGGCTTAATTTGAAGAGTAGTTAATGGTTTCGCTCATGACTAATGGGATAGCGTTTACCAAATGAAATAAAATATAAAGCATAACGTAGCACTGAAAAGATTGATCAATTAAAAAGTCTTTTGTTTCTCCAATATGACCATTATTTTATTTTTTCATTTTGGTCCATTAATAATTAAATGTCTCAAATTGGTCCTTATCTGTGTTCTGTCAGACAATTTGGTCCTATTTCGTTAATTTTAATTCATTTAAAAAGGAGACCGTTAGATAAATAAGGTCTATCAGATCTAACCGTGTATCACCAACGCCTAATTTATTTTTCTTTTATTCATCTTCTTCAATCATCTTCATCCTCATACAACCTTCATCAATCTTCTTCGTCTTCGCAGTGAGAAAGAATAACAGAATCAATAAACATGAATTCCAAAATTAGAAGAATTGCAGAGAACAAGTGTTACTTAATCATGGATTGAAAGAGAGAGGTTGGGTTCATGTGTTTATGATGATGATGCTACTGTTGTTGTTTGTTTTTGTTATTGTTGATGATTATGATGGTGGAAAGAAAGAAAGGAAAGGTTACTCAGATTGTTGTAGTTTGAAGAGAGAAAGAGGAAGCAATTTGGGTGGCTGTTCTGGGTTTGATAAAATATTGTTCTGGGTTTGATTTAATATTGTTACTGTTCTGTGTTTGATTGAAATAATTGAATTAAATATTGTGTTTATGTTTTGTTGTCTCTATATGTGTTAAAATACATGTAATTAAAATAGGTTGGCCTGGGTTTCGACTTTGGATGATGGCAGTGGTGTTAATTATAGATTTAAATGTTTGATTTTGTGGTTTTTGTTGAAGTTGAAATGATGAATTTTTGAAATAAAAAAAAGTTGAAGATGAAGATAGATGAAGGTTGTATGAAGATGAAGATGAGGAAGAAGATGAATAAAAGTAAAATAAATTAGGTGTTGGTGATACACGGTTAGATCTGATAGACCTCATTTATCCAACAGTCTCCTTTTTAAAGGGGTTAAAATTAACGAAATAGGACCAAATTGACTGACAGAACTCAGATAAAGGACCAATTTGAGACATTTAGTAGTTAAGTTACCAAAATAAAAAATAAAATAAGTTAAGAGATCAGATGATCAATTAAGCCGAAAAAAAAATGTAGAAGTAGATGAGTAGCGTGTAGATACACACAATGTAGCTGTCAGCGACATAAAAAAATTATAAATTACTGTACAAATTAATAGAATAAATAAATTATTTATAACATTTTGATACTATGGAGCTATTTGCTCAGCTATAAATTAAGCGTAATGCACTGTGGAGTGTGGACATTATACAATTTATAGGCTTAATTTGAAGAGTAGTTAATGGTTTCGCTCATGACTAATGGGATAGCGTTTACCAAATGAAATAAAATATAAAGCATAACGTAGCACTGAAAAGATTGATCAATTAAAAAGTCTTTTGTTTCTCCAATATGACCATTATTTTATTTTTTTCATTTTGGTCCATTAATTATTAAATGTCTCAAATTGGTCCTTATCTGTGTTCTGTCAGATAATTTGGTCCTATTTCGTTAATTTTAATTCATTTGAAAAGGAGACCGTTAGATAAATAAGGTCTATATCAGATCTAACCTTGTATCACCAACGCTTAATTTATTTTACTTTTATTCATCTTCTTCCATCATATTCATCCTCATACAACCTTCATCAATCTTCTTCGTCTTCACACTGAGAAAGAATAACAGAATCAATAAACAAGAATTCCAAAATTAGAAGAATTGCAGAGAACAAGTGTTACTTAATTATGGATTGAAAGAGAGAGGTTGGGTTCATGTGTTTATGATGATGATGCTACTGTTGTTGTTTGTTTTTGTGATTGTTGATGATTATGATGGTGGAAAGAAAGAAAGGAAAGGTTACTCAGATTGTTGTAGTTTGGAGAGAGAAAGAGGAAGCAATTTGGGTGGCTGTTCTGGGTTTGATAAAATATTGTTCTGGGTTTGATTTAATATTGTTATTGTTCTGTGTTTGATTAAAATAATTGAATTAAATATTGTTTTTATGTTTTGTTGTCTCTATATGTGTTAAAATACATGTAATTAAAATAGGTTGGCCTGGGTTTCGACTTTGGATGATGGCGGTGGTGTTAATTATAGATTTAAGTGTTTGATTTTGTCGTTTTTGTTGAAGTTGAAATGATGAATTTTCGAAAGAAAAAAAAGTTGAAGATATGATGGTTGTATGAAGATGAAGATGAGGGAAGAAGATGAATAAAAGTAAAATAAATTAGGTGTTGGTGATACACGGTTAGATCTGATAGACCTCATTTATCCAACAATCTCCTTTTTAAAGGGGTTAAAATTAACGAAATAGATCCAAATTGACTGATAGAACTCGGATAAAGGACCAATTTGAGACATTTAGTAGTTAAGTTACCAAAATAAAAAATAAAATAAGTTAAGAGATCAGATGATCAATTAAGCCGAAAAAAAAATGTACAAGTAGATGAGTAGCGTGTAGATACACACAATGTAGCTGTCAGCGACATAAAAAAATTATAAATTATTGTACAAATTATTAGAATAAATAAATTATTTATAACATTTTGATACTATGGAGCTATTTGCTCAGCTATAAATTAAGCGTAATGCACTGTGGAGTGTGGACATTATACAATTTATAGGCTTAATTTGAAGAGTAGTTAATGGTTTCGCTCATGACTAATGGGATAGCGTTTACCAAATGAAATAAAATATAAAGCATAACGTAGCACTGAAAAGGATTGATCAATTAAAAAGTCTTTTATAAACTGCAAGTTGCTACTCATGCATCATGGTCAACGATTGCCAGAAACTTGTTATCAACGGTTGTATATGGATGAGTGTAGGTTTTGAAAAATTAATTTGTTGGCAAAACCGATCAAACAACAATTAAAGTTCATATTCTTTTTCTAGTTTCTTGGATTTAAAGCCCTTTATTAATCTTCTACTATTGTTTGTGTCTATATATGCAACAACATGTTTCAAGTTCTAACCAATAAGTAATGGTATAGTCAGGACCCTAAGTCGGAGATTTAAGCTTTTGAGCTTGAATTGATAATTATAATTTATATTAAAAAATTACATTGTACTCAATTTACACTGTACTTAAAAAATTACATAGATATTCTACAATTGTCTTCCTCTACACGGTTTTATGTTATGATATCGTTGAATAATTAACTAATTATCAATATTGTCAAATACATCTCTCTTAATATAAGTCATGAGATAATCGTTCATCCATTCATCCATTCTTTTATTTCACACCACAATGTTGACGTTGACTCTTTTCATATAAGGACTGATATGACAGTAAGTAATTAATTATAAAGACTGATATGACAATAAGTAAATGTATATTGAGGGATTAATATGACAATATTAACGAAACATTTTAACTTAAGGGACTATTTTTACTAACATATTACATAATCAGAAACTATTTTGAAATTTTGATACATTGAGAGACTATTGTGCTATTCATTACACATTCAAAGACCAAAATAACTATTACCCCTATCGACTATTGTGTTATACCCTCACTTATTCATTATTTCATTCAACCTAACTTTTAACTTGTATCATATTTTTTAACTAAAACATTGATGCATTTTAAAAGTGGTATATGATACGATGATAGGAAAATATCAACGTTGAAAAAATTGTAAAAAAATATATTAAAAGCTTCATTCAAACACATGTAATATCTTTTAATAAATATTTGATGAAAGGATCAAAACTATCAAATTTAAAAATAAAGGGATCAATTTCGCAAAATGGTGAAAATAGAGGGAGCAAACCTATAATTACGCCCATAGTAGTCAATAGTGTTTGAACAAAATGTGTTTAACAAGTCTCTTATGAATTAAGGGGAGATTGTTGAAACATTTATGTGTAAACATATCTCTCTTTATGGTTTTGATGATAACAAAGTGTTAAAGAGAAAATTGGTTATTTGCTAATGCTTTGTTCAAGTGTTTTCAGAACCATGTGCTTTATGATTATTTATTAAGAATGGTTATGGAAGAACAAGCTTAGAGCAAGGAAGGAAAGCTAAGAAGCAATGTTGCAAAGCTAGAAGGAAACTGGGTCTGAAGAAGTGCTCCTGAAGAAGTGCTCCTGAAGTAGTGATACTGAACTGAGAGCTTCTGAAGTGGTCCTGAAGTGGTGCTCCTGAAGTGCAGCTTCTGAGTCTGAAGGCAGCTTCTGATGGCTGGGTGCTTCTGAAGAAGTCAACGCAGAGTCAACGTCTGAAGCCAGCTTCTGATCCGTACAAGGCAGCTTCTGATGCACTGTTCACACAGAAGCTTCTGAAGCTGATGTGGCTTGGAAAGTGACTAGTACTGTGCGCATTTAATGCCTGGAAGTGTCAGAACAACTCAATGGAACAGTTGTCTCCCTGACCCAAACATTCTCCAGCTTTTAAGGTAGGCCATTTCAAAAATGGCTGCTGCTCTGTTTTGTTTGAAAAAGTGCAGCACACATTTGCAGAAATCCTAGCTCAAATTGCAACGGCTCTTTCCTCAAATCAAGCAAATCTTCAACAGCTATATTTCATCTATAAAAGGAAGAAGATTTGGAGAAGAAAATTTGTCTAAGACTCTTGAAATCAAATTGCTGAAACCTTGCTCTGTTTTGCTGTCAACTTCAAAAACTCTTAGAAATTCCTCAGTCTTGTAACTTAGAATTTCTTAAGGTTAAGAGTCTTAACCTGTGTTGTATTAAGAGAACACCTCTGATATTTTATCAAGTGTTCATCCCAAACTCCTTTACTTGTAAACCAGTTTGGTCCTTAAAGTCTCAGTCTGTATACTGAGCATTTGTAACCTCATTCCTTTGTGGTCTGAGTCAGAAGTCTCTTGACTTAGTGTCTTGAGCATTGGGAAGTCTCTTGACTTAGTGTCTTGAGCATTGGAAGCCTCTTCCTTGGTGGTTGAGCATAGAAGCCTCTTTCTTTGTGATTGAGCAACTGGAAGTCTCTTTCTTAGTGATTGAGCAATTGTAATCAGAACTGATTATAGTGGAACTCTCTTGTTGGAAAACAAGGGGACTGGACTACTTCTCACATTGAGAAGGAACCAATATAAATCTTGTGTGTCTCTCTCTTCCCTTACCTTTTCAACTTGTTTATCCGCTGCATTAACTTCTGATAACAGTTCAGAACCTGGTTCTGAACTTGTGTTAAGTTTTAGAAAAGAAAAGAACAAGTTTTTGAGTCACACAATTCAACCCCCCCTTCTTGTGTGTGTGTTTTTCTCATATTGTGGATTCACTACCTCACTCTGAGTACCAGAAGCTGAGTGACAAGTCAACTGCTAAAGCCATATTCACATCCCTCTGCTCTAACTATGAAGGTAATAAGAAAGTTAGAGAAGCTAAGGCAAACATTCTTGTTCAGCAATATGAACTGTTCAGAAAGAAAGAGGATGAAAATATTGAGACTATGTTCTCAAGATTTCAGACTCTGGTTTCTGGACTTCAGATTCTGAAAAAGAGTTATACCACAGCTGATCATGTGAACTAACTCTTAAGAAGCCTGCCATCCAAATGGAGACCTAAAGTGACTGCTATTGAGGAAGGTAAGGATCTGAATACTTTAAGTATTGAGGATCTGATAAGCTCCCTCAAGGTGCATGAACTGGGACTCAATGAGGATGAGTCTGTTAGAGAACCAAAAACATTAGCTCTGAAGTCTAAAAGAAAGCCTGCTAAAACTTTGAAAGCTATTGAATCTGAAGAAGAGTTTCCTGAGGGAAATTCTGATGAAGATTCAGATGCTGATGAGCTTGCAATGCTTTCTAAAAGGCTTCAGTATCTGATGAATAGAAAGAAAAAATTCTCTAACAGAAGCAGTATCTTTAGAGGATCTAGTTCTGGTTCAAAGAGGGATATCCAGAAGGAAAGCTGCTACAACTGCAAAAAGCCTGGCCACTTCATTGCTGACTGTCCTGATCTTCAGAAGGAAAAATCAAAGGAAAAAGCAAAGAAGTCCAGCTCAAAATCCAACAGTTTCAGAAACAAGCTTAAGAAGAGTCTCATGGCAACATGGGATGATCTGGACAATGAGTCAGAATCTGATGAGGAAGAAGCAAACCTGGCCCTGATGGCAACTGCATCTTCTGATGCTGAATCATGCTCAGATTCTGATGAAGAAGATGAGGTATACTCTGAACTCTCTAGATCTGAATTGATTGAAACAGTTAATGATCTTATGAGTCATCTTAAAAAGCAAGTTAAAAGAAATTAAATCTTTGAAAAATCAAACAAACTTGCTATCTGAGGAAAATCTTAAACTTCAGAATCAAATTTTTGAATATGATGAAGAAGTTGAAGAACTCAGAAAAGAGGCTCATAAGAAATCTGAAGAGGTTCCTAATGAACAGGAAATAGCTCTTCAGGATTTCATGTTAACTGGGTTCAATAGAACTAAAATTGCCTCTATGATGTATAATATGATCAGAAACAAAGGTGAAGGCATTGGCTATGATGCATTTAAACCTTCAAATGAATTAAACTCACCTTCATGTTCTGAAAATATTTTAAAAGGCAATGGTATATGCTTTGTGCCTGCTTCTGATAACTCTGAGAAGTTGAAAATATCAGAATCTGAGACTAAGTCTGAAGTTCTGAACAACTCAGACTCTGAAGCTTCTGAACCTAAGGGTAAGATGAAGGCAGATGTTAAAATCCTACCCAAATCTAAGCCAAAAGGTCATAAGCCTAAGAGTAAGAGGAAATCAGACTCTGAATGATTCACAAATTTCAAAGACTGAGTTTATTAAAACTTCAAAATCTATTAAACCAGTCAACACAAAACATTTTCAATCTCAGAATGTTAAGAAAAGCAAGCAAAAGCAAACCAATCAGTTTTATGCTTCTGATTGTTTTAAGAAAGGCAAAACTGAAGCTTGCCTTGTGCCTGAAGTAAACAAAGTTAGAATTCTGAAGAGATCAGAACCAAAGTGCTTAATGGTTCAAACTCTAAAGAACTCATAACCAAAGACCTTCTAGTCTCAGGTTCTGAAGAAATCTGAGTCCAAACCTTTGAGAACTCAGGTTCTGAAACTCAGACTTATTCAAGATACAAGGATTCATATCCAAAGTATCAAAACAAGTCTGAATATCATAACTTCAGACACAAGAAGCCAAAACCTTTCAGGACTAACCCCAAAGGACCCATGAAAATCTGGGTACCTAAGTCTGAGATAATTTCAATTGCAGATATGCTTAACATCCAAAGAAAAGGAAAGGTCCTGGTACCTGGACAGTGGATGCTCGCATCATATGACAGGGGACAAGTCTATGTTCCAAACCCTAACTCTGAAAGAGGGAGGAACTGTGGGGTTTGGAGGAAGTCAGAAAGGAAAGATCATTGGTACTGGTAAGATAGGTAATTATTCCCTGTACATTGATAATGTTTGGCTGGTAGATGGACTTAGACATAATTTACTTAGCATAAGTCAATTATGTGATAGTAATTATGAAGTCCTGTTCAATAAGAACACATGTACTGTAATCAGTAGCAAAGATAAGTCTGTAGTGTTCAGAGGCAGCAGGAAAAACAATGTTTACAAAATAAACTTTTCTGAATTGGTTCAGCAGAAGGCAGTTTGCCTTCTGTCTGTGAGTGATGAGAAATGGGTCTGGCACAAAAGGCTGGGACATGCTAACTGGAGACTCATCTCTAAGCTTAGCAAGTTACAGCTGGTCAGAGGCTTACCCAGCATTGATTATCACTCAGATGCTCTGTGTTCAGCATGCCAAATTGGAAAATTTTCTAAAACCTCTTTTAAAGCTAAGAACATTGTTTCCACCTCAAAACCTTTAGAACTCCTTCACATTGATTTGTTTGGTCCTGTTGGAACAGCTTCAATCAATGGGAAGAAGTATGGACTTGTAATTGTTGATGATTACAGTAGGTGGACTTGGGTTAAATTCCTCAGAACCAAAAATGAAACATATGATGTGTTTTACAAATTCTGCAAACAAGTACAAACTGAAACTGATTTGAAAATTTTGAAAATCAGAAGTGATCATGGTGGGGAATTTGAAAATGAACCTTTTGAAAACTTTTGTGAAGACCATGGAATTCTCCATGAGTTCTCATCTCCTAGAACTCCACAACAAAATGGAGTTGTAGAGAGAAAGAACAGGTCTTTACAAGAAATGGCCAGAACCATGATCCATGAATCTAAAATTGCTAAGTACTTTTGGGCAGAAGCTGTAAACACAGCATGTTATATTCAGAACAGGATCTATATCAGACCCATTCTGAATAAAACATCATATGAATTGTTTAAAGGAAGAAACCAAGTATTTCTTATTTTCATCAGTTTGGTTGTACATGTTACATACTAAACAATAAGATCTACCTAAAGAAATTTGATGCCAAGGCTCAAAAGGGTACCTTTTTAGGATACTCAGAGAGATCTAAGGCATACAGAGTGTATAATTCTGAAACACATGTTGTTGAAGAAGCTATACATATTAGGTTTGATGATAAGAAGCCTGGTAATGAAATACCAGAGCTGGTTGAGAGTTTTGCAGATATCAGAATCTCAGAAGAACCTTCAGAAGCTGAAAACAATGAAGACTCTGAGAAACTCTCTGATAAAGACACTACTCCTGAAGCAAATCAAGACCAGCATGACTCTGAACAAATCCTTGATGGTTCTTCAGAAGCTAATCCACCCAGAACCTCATTCAAGTACAAGTCTTCACATCCTGAGGAGTTGATCATGGGAAACAAGAGCAGTCCAATAAAGACTAGATCAGCATTCACTCAGAATGAGTCTATGCTTGGCCTGCTATCCATGATTGAGCCTACAACTGCTGATGAAGCACTTGCTGATGATGGTTGGATTGTAGCAATGCAAGAAGAGCTGAACCAGTTTCAAAGGAATGATGTATGGGAACTTGTTGCAAAACCTGATCAGAAGAACATCATTGGAACAAAATGGGTGTTCAGAAACAAGCTCAATGAACAAGGAGAAGTGATCAGAAACAAGGCTAGACTAGTAGCTCAAGGGTACAGCCAGCAAGAAGGAATTGATTACACAGAAACTTTTGCTCCAGTAGCAAGACTGGAAGCAATCAGGTTACTTCTTTCTTATGCTGTTAATCATGATATCATCTTGTATCAAATGGATGTTAAGAGTGCTTTCTTAAATGGTGTAATTTCTGAAGAAGTATATGTCAAACAACCTCCTGGCTTTGAAGATGTTAAATATCCAAATCATGTTTTTAAACTTAAGAAGTCTTTGTATGGTCTGAAACAAGCTCCCAGAGCTTGGTATGAAAGGCTTAGCAACTTCTTGATTAAAAATAATTTTGTAAGAGGTCAAGTTGATAATACACATTTTAGGAAAACTGTTTAGAAAGAAATCTTAATTGTGCAAATATATGTGGATGATATCATATTTGGTTCTACTAATGCCTCCCTTTGCAAGGAATTTTCAAAGTTAATGCAGGATGAATTTGAAATGAGCATGATGGGTGAGCTGAAATTCTTCTTGGGAATTCAAATCAACCAATGCAAAGATGGTGTTTATGTTCATCAGTCAAAATACACCAAGGAGCTTCTGAAGAAGTTCCAGCTGGATGATTGCAAGCTAATGACAACACCAATGCATCCCACCTGCACCTTAAGCAAAGAGGACAATGGCACTAAAGTAGATCAGAAGCTGTACAGAGGTATGATAGGTTCTCTCCTATACTTAACTGCTTCTAGGCCAGATATTTTATTTAGTGTATGTCTGTGTGCTAGATTTCAGTCAGATCCTAGAGAATCTCATATGATTGCTGTCAAGAGAATCTTTAGGTATCTGAAAGGAACAACTAATTTGGGACTTCTGTATAAGAAATCTCTAAATTACAAGCTAGTTGGATTCTGTGATGCTGACTATGCTGGGGACAGGATTGAAAGAAAATCTACCAGTGGAAACTGTCAGTTTCTTGGTGAGAATCTGATATCCTGGGCCAGCAAGAGACAAGCAACCATTGCTTTGTCAACAGCAGAAGCAGAATACATCTCAGCTGCAAGTTGTAGCACACAACTGCTCTGGATGAAACATCAATTAGAGGATTATCAGATTCATGCAGACAATATTCCTATTTATTGTGATAATACTGCTGTTATATGTCTGTCTAAAAATCCAATTCTGCATTCTAGAGCCAAGCACATAGAAATAAAACATCATTTTATAAGAGATTATGTTCAGAAGGGTGTTTGAGATATTCATTTCATTGATACTGATCATCAATGGGCTGACATATTCACAAAACCCCTAACAGAAGAAAGATTCAATTTTATTAAAAAGAATCTGAACATGCACTTTATCTCTTGAAAATGTGCTTGAATCTGAATGAAATCCTTGATTCTGAGTCTATCATAAGCTAAGACTTATCAAACACTCACCTTCTGAGAGTTTGACTAAAGTTAAGCCTGAAAAACTTCAGAGTCTGAAGGATCAGAACCTGGATTTTTCTGACTTCTGAATCTGATAGGAATCTAATGTTGGTCAGAATCTGATAAGTATAGCTATGGGCAATGATGATTAAAGCTTTGAAAGTTTATACTCTAATCCTCCCAAAGTCATCAATTTAAAAATGTGATTTTCTGCTCTGATATTCAATGTTAAAATTGCTTGACAAACAATTTTCAGTTGGTATCAGTCTGTTTTCTAACTATTTAGCACAGACACATTTTTTTTAAATGCTCAAAGTGTTTCAGACATGTTCAGTCTTAAGAACTTATTTTATCTTAGTATCAGCACTAAAATGTCAATTTGGTATCAGACTCTGAGGTAAACCTTCATGTTTTGAAATCAGGTTCTGATACAAGTTCAGCAGTCTTAAAAACTGTATTTTGGTATCAGACTCTGAGATAAAATCCTCAATTGGTATCAAGATCTGATATAACCTATCATTTGGTCTTTAATCTGAAAAATTTTGCTTTAAAAATGAGTTAGACCTGCTCTGATCTGAACTATTTTCTTTAAACCAGCTCAGATTTGCTCTGATACCTTCTTGCAAGATTTGCTCTGATACCTTCTTGCATATTTTGCTCTGATACTGAACACTATTTGGTTGTTTTGTTCTGAACTGAACCATTTGTACTGAACAAGTCATGTCTGAACACAGAATGATCTGATCAGAAGCTCTAAACTTTTTCTGCTTCTGAACAGCATTCTATTTTTAAATGCAAGTCATATACTCATTGAAAGTCAAGTATGCTCTGATACTCATCTTTGCTGCTTGATTATCCATATGATTGCATAAATATCTCACAAATTTTTGTTCAACCCCCCCAATTCTGAATCCTTTTGAAATGTTTTCAAACTCTTTAAAAAGGGGAAGTTGAACTGCTCTGATACATGTTTTCAAACTCTTTTCTTCTCTGATACAGAAGTTTTCAAACTTTCTTGACAAAGGGGGAGAAATTTTTTGTGTTGGGGGAGTAAGTGAAACTTTTTGTTGATGACAAAAGGGGGAGAAAGTAAAACAAGTATTAAAGCTCCTGAGCTCAAATATAAGTTAAAATTCTGTCAGTATATTAACTTATGAAAGGGGAGTAAAAGGTATTAAAGCCTGAGGCTCTGAACATAAGTTAAAGCAGTTAAAGCTCTGATACTGATTAGTTAAGATCTGATACTGATCAGTTAAAGCTCTGATACTGATTGAATCTGATACTGATTGAATCTAACTTATGAGAACTGCTTTTTAAGTCTTAGCCTCTGAATTGTAAGTCTGGCTCTGATACCATTCTGTGAGATACATTACTCTTAGTGAGTAAACTGAATTTAAAATAACTTGGATAAGACTCAGGGAGCTTACAAAACTCATCCTGTGGATTATCAGACTTAGGGGGAAAGCTTACAAACCTCAGAACCTGAAGTCAACAAGTCACTTTGAATTCTGAGTGTAAATTTCACTATATTGTTTTAAGTTAAGCTTAATTAACTTGGATAAGAATCAAGGGGAGCTTACAAACCTAACCTTGAGGATTGTCAGACCTAGGGGGAGCTTACAAACCTCTCCTAAAGTCAGATTGTTAATTAAACTTAACAACAATTCTGAAATTTTCACATTTGTGTTTTTAACAGAACTTAATTAACTTGGATCAAACTCAGGGGGAGCTTACAAACCTCACACCCTGTAGTTTACTTGTTAATTAAGTTAACAACAATTTTCTGATTTAATACTTATGTTTGTCATCATCAAAAAGGGGGAGATTGTTGGAACAAAATGTGTTTAACAAGTCTCTTATGAATTAAGGGGAGATTGTTGAAACATTTATGTGTAAACATATCTCTCTTTATGGTTTTGATGATAACAAAGTGTTAAAGAGAAAATTGGTTATTTGCTAATGCTTTGTTGAAGTGTTTTCAGAACCATGTGCTTTATGATTATTTATTAAGAATGGTTATGGAAGAACAAGCTTAGAGCAAGGAAGGAAAGCTAAGAAGCAATGTTGCAAAGCTAGAAGGAAACTGGGTCTGAAGAAGTGCTCCTGAAGAAGTGCTCCTGAAGTAGTGATACTGAACTGAGAGCTTCTGAAGTGGTCCTGAAGTGGTGCTCCTGAAGTGTAACACCCATACTAAATTATCTAGAATATTTAGCATGTGTATTAATCTGATACTGGGTACATTAAAATTTTCAATAATAATAACAATAATACATACAACTGAATGAGTACAAATTTGCTCGTTATACAATTATCCAAATATCATAACATACACTTCTATATACATATACAATCTGTCAGCCTCCCGAGCGTGTCCTTGACGAGCAACTGCACTCCATCCAGCATCTACCTGAAGATCTTCATCTGAAAGCCACTTGGCTACCTGAAAACCTGCACCAGAAGGATAGGGATGAGACATAATGTCTCAGTGAGCTCCTACCCTACCTACTGTTGGCAACCGCAGGGAACCTAGGGTCGCCGTGCCTACCTCGGCAATCTTGAGGATACCTATGATCGCCAAGTCTTATCCTTACCCGCAAAGGGCTATCTGACCGTTCCTGCTAAACTGGGTAGTCCTGACTGGACTACATCTGCTAATCTAGTGATCAAGGGGAAACCTAGGATCACTGTCTGAGTCTGATACTGAATATCCATGAGTTCTAGACTATAACCTGATAACTGGGTGATCGAGGGGAATCCTAGGATCACCGCCTGATAACTGATTACCTGATATATGATACTTGTCTGATAACATAATAAAATATTAACTGTTACATGTCTTTATGTTAGCTGTTAGCGTTGAACAAACAATATTATCTGGGTTCATTTTACGGAATGCCCCCGGGTGGAGTAACCCCGAAGCACATTCCCCTGATAACCGGTGAAAATTCCTATCATATCAGGCTAACACCGGACTCCTCTTGTCGTCGTGCGGTCATCCTTGCGGAATAACACGTCCCACTGGCGTGAACCTCCTGTGTCCCACTGGCGTGAACAGCAGAAGACACGACTTAACTTACGCGTATACCTCCCGGGTCCCACTGGCGTGAACGACGGAAGACGCGAATTAATATTCTTTCATTATTAGTCTTAACTTATGCATGAGCCTTTCGTGTCCCACTGGCGTGAACAACGAAAGTCACGGCTTAATGTCTTAAATAAACTCTTATGTGCGGCTATCCTCGCGGATGATAACTACACCGTTCCAACTGGCGGGAACCCCCGTGTTCTAACTGGCGAGAACACTGGAGACACATAAGGTTGTTATATAACTCTTGTTCTTATAAATATAACTTATAACTTATGTCTATTGCATATCTGATGCATCCTTGAAAGCTTAACCTATTAAAGGTTCTTAACTATGAGCATAATATCATTCTTGTGCTTAGTACATGATGAATATCATTCTAAATCTCTTAAACCTATAATAGGTTCTAAACTTGAATACTATATTGTTCTTGAGCTTGCTCATACTTATTGTGTATGAAAAATGGCTTAGTAAGGGATAATTCCCAACACTAGCTCTTATACTTTCCTATGGTGACTTGTGGAATAAGACGTCCATCCTCTCAAGCTTATGCCTATCCTCACTCTATAATGTTGATCTAAACATCTCAAGGTTAGGTCTTTAAATGCTCTTTAGCAATGCTTAACCATTACATGTCGATCCTTAAGTCCGAAGCAGTATTGGATAGCCGAAACGGTGCAAGTAAAGATGAAAAATCACATGATCCTGTCCCCTTCAAAATCGTGACACGATTGGGCAATCGTGACACGATTTGGCAATCATGTCACGATTTCATACCCAGAAATCGTGTTGGTTTCTGCCTGTAAAATCGTGACACGCTAGTAAAATCGTGACACGATTTTACCTGCAGTTGGACAGCATAGGGCTAGTTTAAAACATGTTTTCCACCAATTTTGGTCTATCCAATCATGCCCAAACATCATACAGTTTAAAGAGATAATTTCTAATGCTTATCAACAGGATACAACATGGAATAATCAAGAATTGCTAGCAAAAGGATTAGGGCTCAAATGTTCATAATTTTGTTCATAATACAAATATTCATACAAAACTTGACATGGTGGGTTCTAAAACCCCTAGGGAACTCACCTGAATCGCTAGCTTTGCTCCTTGCCATGTCTCTAATCTCCAAACTCAAGCTTGAAAACCAAAGCTCTAACTCTTCTCTTGATACTTTCTTGTTCTTCTTTCCTTTCCCTTGTTCTAAGCTTCCTACCAAGCTTGCCTTGCAAGGTTCCCACTAGGGTTTTGATTGAAGTTTGAATGGATGATGGTAAGTGAGAAGAGGGCGTGTGAGATGAGGTGGGGAGGGAAGAAAATCTGATTTGGGAGAGTAGTAAGGAAGGAATGAATAATGAATGGGAACAAATATCTTGTTCCATTCTTATTTAATCTCCCCCTTAGCTTTATTTACAAGATTGCCATTCCTCTTAATTACTTATTTACCTTGCTTGCTTCTCAAGTTTCTAACACTGATAACTGATACTTAAGAGCGGGATATTACACTTGCCATATAAATAAACCCATTAACTGACAATTTACCAAATTGTCCCTTGCTTAAAACATTTCTGATACATCGTCTCAATATTAACAAATATTCGAGTCTTAGGTGGGATGTTACAATCTACCCCCCTTAAAGAAATTTCGTCCTCGAAATTTAGAATCCACTATCATATAAGAATTAATTTCTCCTAATACTTCCTTCATTAGCCAAAACTCCAGTTCGTCTTACTTATCGAAATTCTCAGTTGTCAACTCTATAAGTCGAATGTATTCGACAATCTTCCCGTTATCTGAAGCTCTTGATGAGCATTACTCTTTCCTTGCGTAATAGAATATGAGGTTATCCAATCCTGACACTTACACTGAACCTTATAATTTCGTCATAGTCCGCGTGATCTTACTTAGACGACATTGGACCTTCTTATTATCTTCGACGATTCCATTGAATTCTTATATTCGATCTTTGCCTTATGCAACGGCATCCTACATTTATGGTTTTACCATAAATATACCATCCTTTAATGAGGATAAAACTACCGCACTACCTCCGTTATACAAATACAAGGAGGAGGCATCTTGGTGTATTACTTTCCATAATCTTAATCGTTGCTTCCATCACGGAATTCCTCAAAGACTCGCGAAATCTTACTGATTACCCGCATTCTGCTTCGATTGATCTATGACGTTACTTATCTTAATAACTTAGAATTCATTCTTCATACTAGGAGTTTGCCAATCTCCCATCGTTCTTGTCACTACTTGTTCTCGTTTTCTTATCGTAGCATAAGTGTTTTCTACACCAATAATCCCAAACTTATAGGAGTTTAGTCCAAATGAAGAGTGGCTTAAGTCGTCTCACATATCATTATATAATATATTTCATAGCATATAACTTACATACATAAGCGAGCACGTGTACACTTTACATTACCTCATCTTTGTCCGACTAACGGGACATCATTCTTAATCTTAACATATTTGAGACACTACCACATCAATTGGGAATCTTTTCTTACTCTGAACTCATTTCGTAACATCCGGGATTTGCCTTTCAACTGGCTTGCCAGGTTTGCCCCGCCAATGTTACTCATGTTTATTCTTAAGTATACAACAACCTATACTGTAAATTTATGGTTACAATTCACCGGTATCACAAACTTATTTCTCGTTCTGGACGTCGAATTCAAAATCCTTATTTTCAACCGAAAACTCTACTTGATTGCTACCCAAATAGCACACTCTGTCTTAAATCCTTTTTTCATAACCTGAAATTACGCAGCCCTTTACCGTGGACTACGAATAACTTTTAATCTACGTAAAAGTTCTCCGTCCTTTACTGGTGAACATTAAGTTCAAGACTTCCGAAATCTTCGGCTAATATAGGTTAACATGACATGGTTACAACTTGGAATTAAACTCATTTGCCTCTGCATTATCGTATCTGATCAAAGCCTCAAATTCAAATATCTCAGTCCTCATGGATTTCGAGGTCTAAGGTATTCATCAACCTAACTTTCATAACTTTCCATTAGAACTCATGATATGTCCAAATCGCTTATACTTACTACTATCCCGTATAATAAGAATTAAGCACTTATCATCTTCTCATCCTCTAAGCCTCAGCTTAGCGTTGCTCATTATATCATTCTTGGGTTACCACTCCGCTGCGCCACTCTGTTTTTTATCACTCGAGTTAGCATCGGAGGAAGACTTCGCTATTGTCACATAAAATTCCATCGATCAATCCTTTTACTCTAACACTTTGTAATCACTGTAACAAATTTGTTTGACGTTACCATTTCTCTTGGTCAGCTCTTCATGTAAAATCATTAAACATTGCAAAAACTCGACCGTAAATATATCTGAGGCAGCTTAAATTCATGTACATCCATTTGTGGCAACTTCTAAAAACACTTATAGCTTCGGACGGTTCATCCCTTTCATTTGAGTCTTATTACTATTCGCTCTTTCTTTATCCGTAATAATTGCATATCCATAATCTTCCCGGGACAACTTTGGTCTCCTTAATTCTTTCATGTCCCTTAAGTTACCCTTGAGTTTCTACAGAACAATCCGTCCTGAAAAGTTCCGAATTCCCGGTTCTCTAGAACGCCCAACATAGGTTGCGTTTCTTCGAGTGTCCGATTAATCGATCTTAAACTTTTGCACATTGTCACGATCTGTTGGATTCCTCCAATAACTCGTTATTGTATTCACAATTCAAATCTTGTTCTTAACATCTGAATAATTCTGCCTATAATTAAACAATCCGACATCTATACCTTATTACCGCCCTCGGAAACTTATTGACACGAGGTGATCTCTTTCAGCTTCTAAAATAGTTGTGGAAGAAAACTCTTCAGTTAAGAACATATAACTCCTTAACATTAACCTTAATCTTAACTTTTCATATTCAAGACGATCCTTCGTATATTAAAATCTCAACCTAGTTTCTCGGCTGAAATTCCGATCATCCTTCAAGCTGGTCTACTTTAATCTTAAACTTGCCTTCTTCGACCAATCGAGAAAATTCATTACTGTTCATCCAATCAAGGGTGTTTAACTTATTTCGTCCATCAGCACCATAAATTCCAGCAACCTTCGTTAAGTAAAATTCCAATCTGGCTTCTCTTACTTCTAATCTTCTTTCACAAATCTGGTTCAGGAGACGTGGCTGATCTGATGGGGTCAAACTTACTTGTGGTTCACACTCAATAACCACACTTGAGTGGTTAGTTTCATCTGTCCAAATAACTCACGTAATCCATAATTAATTCTCTTAACTGTCCGGACATTAAAATCTCATCCGATTCAAATTCGTTTCTTCAACTCTGTACTCAGAATTGTTACTTAGTCCACACTTTACTTTAATTTCTCAAGCTACCGTTTCCGTCAAGGTTCCACGTCATATCCTAGAGCATTCCATGATCCCTTAATCCTTATGTCTTCCGCAGACGAGGTATCGTCCCACGACACATTCAACTGGGTTGAGGTGTTTCACCTTACCTTAAGTATCTCTTAGGCTACCAACCGGCTTCGTTACTTTACGGCTTGATGGCTACCATTTGGCATTTGAATACTCTTTCACTAATTCCGTCTTAAAATTCTGTCACCTTAATCTTCACCCTTCATACACTTCATTCCTCCTTGGTCACATTCAGCTCTCAGACATTCATCCTAACTGTCATATACTAGATTGAGTTGATCAGGCTCAACTAGATGTGACCTTTAGAACAATATCCGGAACCCAATGGTCCCACTACTTTTATTGAAACTTTAATGACCCAAGGCATGGTCTGAATCGACCTGCTCTGATACCAATTGTAACACCCATACTAAATTATCTAGAATATTTAGCATGTGTATTAATCTGATACTGGGTACATTAAAATTTTCAATAATAATAACAATAATACATACAACTGAATGAGTACAAATTTGCTCGTTATACAATTATCCAAATATCATAACATACACTTCTATATACATATACAATCTGTCAGCCTCCCGAGCGTGTCCTTGACGAGCAACTGCACTCCATCCAGCATCTACCTGAAGATCTTCATCTGAAAGCCACTTGGCTACCTGAAAACCTGCACCAGAAGGATAGGGATGAGACATAATGTCTCAGTGAGCTCCTACCCTACCTACTGTTGGCAACCGCAGGGAACCTAGGGTCGCCGTGCCTACCTCGGCAATCTTGAGGATACCTATGATCGCCAAGTCTTATCCTTACCCGCAAAGGGCTATCTGACCGTTCCTGCTAAACTGGGTAGTCCTGACTGGACTACATCTGCTAATCTAGTGATCAAGGGGAAACCTAGGATCACTGTCTGAGTCTGATACTGAATATCCATGAGTTCTAGACTATAACCTGATAACTGGGTGATCGAGGGGAATCCTAGGATCACCGCCTGATAACTGATTACCTGATATATGATACTTGTCTGATAACATAATAAAATATTAACTGTTACATGTCTTTATGTTAGCTGTTAGCGTTGAACAAACAATATTATCTGGGTTCATTTTACGGAATGCCCCCGGGTGGAGTAACCCCGAAGCACATTCCCCTGATAACCGGTGAAAATTCCTATCATATCAGGCTAACACCGGACTCCTCTTGTCGTCGTGCGGTCATCCTTGCGGAATAACACGTCCCACTGGCGTGAACCTCCTGTGTCCCACTGGCGTGAACAGCAGAAGACACGACTTAACTTACGCGTATACCTCCCGGGTCCCACTGGCGTGAACGACGGAAGACGCGAATTAATATTCTTTCATTATTAGTCTTAACTTATGCATGAGCCTTTCGTGTCCCACTGGCGTGAACAACGAAAGTCACGGCTTAATGTCTTAAATAAACTCTTATGTGCGGCTATCCTCGCGGATGATAACTACACCGTTCCAACTGGCGGGAACCCCCGTGTTCTAACTGGCGAGAACACTGGAGACACATAAGGTTGTTATATAACTCTTGTTCTTATAAATATAACTTATAACTTATGTCTATTGCATATCTGATGCATCCTTGAAAGCTTAACCTATTAAAGGTTCTTAACTATGAGCATAATATCATTCTTGTGCTTAGTACATGATGAATATCATTCTAAATCTCTTAAACCTATAATAGGTTCTAAACTTGAATACTATATTGTTCTTGAGCTTGCTCATACTTATTGTGTATGAAAAATGGCTTAGTAAGGGATAATTCCCAACACTAGCTCTTATACTTTCCTATGGTGACTTGTGGAATAAGACGTCCATCCTCTCAAGCTTATGCCTATCCTCACTCTATAATGTTGATCTAAACATCTCAAGGTTAGGTCTTTAAATGCTCTTTAGCAATGCTTAACCATTACATGTCGATCCTTAAGTCCGAAGCAGTATTGGATAGCCGAAACGGTGCAAGTAAAGATGAAAAATCACATGATCCTGTCCCCTTCAAAATCGTGACACGATTGGGCAATCGTGACACGATTTGGCAATCGTGTCACGATTTCATACCCAGAAATCGTGTTGGTTTCTGCCTGTAAAATCGTGACACGCTAGTAAAATCGTGACACGATTTTACCTGCAGTTGGACAGCATAGGGCTAGTTTAAAACATGTTTTCCACCAATTTTGGTCTATCCAATCATGCCCAAACATCATACAGTTTAAAGAGATAATTTCTAATGCTTATCAACAGGATACAACATGGAATAATCAAGAATTGCTAGCAAAAGGATTAGGGCTCAAATGTTCATAATTTTGTTCATAATACAAATATTCATACAAAACTTGACATGGTGGGTTCTAAAACCCCTAGGGAACTCACCTGAATCGCTAGCTTTGCTCCTTGCCATGTCTCTAATCTCCAAACTCAAGCTTGAAAACCAAAGCTCTAACTCTTCTCTTGATACTTTCTTGTTCTTCTTTCCTTTCCCTTGTTCTAAGCTTCCTACCAAGCTTGCCTTGCAAGGTTCCCACTAGGGTTTTGATTGAAGTTTGAATGGATGATGGTAAGTGAGAAGAGGGCGTGTGAGATGAGGTGGGGAGGGAAGAAAATCTGATTTGGGAGAGTAGTAAGGAAGGAATGAATAATGAATGGGAACAAATATCTTGTTCCATTCTTATTTAATCTCCCCCTTAGCTTTATTTACAAGATTGCCATTCCTCTTAATTACTTATTTACCTTGCTTGCTTCTCAAGTTTCTAACACTGATAACTGATACTTAAGAGCGGGATATTACACTTGCCATATAAATAAACCCATTAACTGACAATTTACCAAATTGTCCCTTGCTTAAAACATTTCTGATACATCGTCTCAATATTAACAAATATTCGAGTCTTAGGTGGGATGTTACATGAAGTGCAGCTTCTGAGTCTGAAGGCAGCTTCTGATGTCTGGGTGCTTCTGAAGAAGTCAACGCAGAGTCAACGTCTGAAGCCAGCTTCTGATCCGTACAAGGCAGCTTCTGATGCACTGTTCACACAGAAGCTTCTGAAGCTGATGTGGCTTGGAAAGTGACCAGTACTGTGCGCATTTAATGCCTGGATGTGTCTGAACAACTCAATGGAACAGTTGTCTCCCTGACCCAAACATTCTCCAGCTTTTAAGGTAGGCCATTTCAAAAATGGCTGCTGCTCTGTTTTGTTTGAAAAAGTGCAGCACACATTTGCAGAAATCCTAGCTCAAATTGCAACGGCTCTTTCCTCAAATCAAGCAAATCTTCAACAACTATATTTCATCTATAAAAGGAAGAAGATTTGGAGAAGAAAATTTGTCTAAGACTCTTGAAATCAAATTGCTGAAACCTTGCTCTGTTTTGCTGTCAAGTTCAAAAACTCTTAGAAATTCCTCAGTCTTGTAACTTAGAATTTCTTAAGGTTAAGAGTCTTAACCTGTGTTGTATTAAGAGAACACCTCTGATATTTTATCAAGTGTTCATCCCAAACTCCTTTACTTGTAAACCAGTTTGGTCCTTAAAGTCTCAGTCTGTATACTGAGCATTTGTAACCTCATTCCTTTGTGGTCTGAGTCATAAGTCTCTTGACTTAGTGTCTTGAGCATTGGGAAGTCTCTTGACTTAGTGTCTTGAGCATTGGAAGCCTCTTCCTTGGTGGTTGAGCATAGAAGCCTCTTTCTTTGTGATTGAGCAACTGGAAGTCTCTTTCTTAGTGATTGAGCAATTGTAATCAGAACTGATTATAGTGGAACTCTCTTGTTGGAAAACAAGGGGACTGGACTACTTCTCACATTGAGAAGGAACCAGTATAAATCTTATGTGTCTCTCTCTTCCCTTACCTTTTCAACTTGTTTATCCGCTGCATTAACTTCTGATAACAGTTCAGAACCTGGTTCTGAACTTGTGTTAAGTTTTAGAAAAGAAAATAACAAGTTTTTGAGTCACACAATTCAACCCCCCTTCTTGTGTGTGTGTTTTTCTCACCTTCAAATAGCGGTCGATAGCGGCGCTATATAGTGGCTGCGTGTAGCGTAGCGCCCGCATAAGCTGCTATAGCGGCGTAACGGATTGCGGCTGTTTCAATCGCTATTTGATTTTAGTAGGGAATTTTCAAATTGACCCTATATTTAAAACCTTTTTGAGGGCATTTTGGGGATTTCTTAAACCCTAACATTTTTTAACTTGTTCTCTTTTCTCACCTACGCCGCCGAAATCTTCTATCTTCCAATTCTAAAACACAATCTGGATATTTCTTCTCTCTTTCTCTGTTCTTAACTCACACGATTTCTTCTCTCTTATCTTGTTCTTTCTTTATTTGTTCATCTGCCTTTTGTTTGATGGTTTCTCTGTTCTTTCTTTTTTATTTTCTTCCTCGGTTATTTTTTTACGTCCTCTGTTGTATGGTTTCTCTGTTATTTTTTCTTCCTCAGTTTCCTTTTGTTTTATAAAATTAAATATAAGTGTTTTTTTTAGAGAAATATATAAGTTTATTTATACTTTATAGTATTATATTCATTTCATTTGTCCAAAAAAATAATTAAATATCGATGACCACTATACACTATCCCGCTATCTCACTTTCGGGATCCGCCGCTACACACCACTATATGAGATTGACTATTATGGTTACGCCTAAATAAAATTTAATGGTAATTAGGCTTTAAAAAGAACAAATAAATGGAGGAAGTAAAATATTTCTAGAGATTTTAAAAACTAACATAGTGACATCGCACTATCATTTAATTTAATATACAAAGATATACAAAGTCAAGACATAACAAATACAGTATATATCAAAATAGAAGACACTTCCAGTTTTCTAACATTGATTCTCTCTATCTCTTAATTCTTATTACATTACGAAATATAGCACACATATCTCAATAGACTAATTACTATAACATGGTGTTTAGGGCCCTTTTATTTTGTTTTAACCGAAAGAAGCTCATTTTATAGTAATAAGTTGGAAACAAAATATTGCACTAAACACCATGTTAATATCATACTTTTTTCCACTGAAGTTAATTATCATATTTGGAACAATATGTATTCTCAAAATATAGCTTATAAATACGTAAGGAACCACAAGGCCTTAAAATTGCAATACACTTTCCCCTTCTAGCCTCCACCAATATAGTCAATTCCCTAGCCTCTGACTAACTTAACGCAGCTTCTTAAGATGAAGCAAAATTGCTTTTTGGTGTTGATGAAAAAAAATAGTTAGTTACATACTATTAGATTAGTTATAAGGAGAGTAACATCTAGTAGATTAAAACTTATATAGTCAATTAGACTAACTAACTTGTAACTAATCTAATTACTATGTAACTACCTTTTACATCTTCAATAATAACAAATAGTATATGTACTCCATCTATCCTTAAATAGAAGTACTCATTCGACTAAAAATTTATCCTTAAATATAAGTCATTTTTTAATTAACTAAATACATTTGTTGTTTCTTTTCCAAATAAACCCCTAATTTATACGACCAAGTGTTTTGAAATATGAAAAAACAAAATCTACACACACATTCAACGGGTATTTATTTCAGGTACATACATAAAATAGACACATTAACTATACTATAAATTTTTATACTACCATTTTTTTCTTAATAAGAGTGAAATAAAAATGTGTTTATATATAGGGACGAATGGAGTATATATTAATTGACCACTTGTTACTTACAAAACAAAATGAGATATCTTGATATTTATCATTGTCTCCCACTTGACTACTTACGGAACAATATGTATTCTCCAAATTGAGGTTATAAATAAGGAACCACAACAACATAGAAATGCACTATACCTATTTCCTCTAGCCTAAAACCAATAACCAGCTTCTCCTCACTCAAATATTTTTGTCCCCATTTTACTCTTTCAGTTCTTTGTAATATTTTCTTAACCCCTTTAGCCTCAGCCAAATTAAGGCCCTCAACCAATAGTACTTACCTGTAAGAAGTGATGGCGGACACCGTCGTTAGCTTCTTGTTAACCAATTTAACTCAGGTTCTTAAGGATGAAGCCAATTTGCTTACTGGTGTTAAGGAAAAAGTCCAGTTGCTCCATCAAGAGTATGTAAGGATAAATGCCTTTCTCCAAGCCTCCGAAGGGAAGCGAGATCAGCATGAAGTTGTGAAAGCTGTGGTCAGCCAAATCAGAGATGTGTCCTATGAAGCTCAAGATGTAATTGACAACTATGTTGTTGATGTTGCCCATCACACAAGAAAAGGTATGCTGGAAAAATTCATCCGTAGCTTTAAGCATGGAACTATGCTTCATAATGTCAACAATCAGATCGAGTTAATCAGGGCTAAAATTGCGGATATCTATGAGAACAAAGACAAGTACGACATCAGTGAAGGTGGATCTGCTGCAATAGCAATGGAGGCACTTGCTGTGGCCGAGACAGTGGAAAGGCGTAGGAGAGATGTCGAAGTGGATGAGGTCGTGGGCTTCGATGGATATGCCACTGAAGTTACCAATTTGATTGTGAACGATAACACATCACGCAAAGTTGTTTCGATTATTGGTATGGTCGGGAGTGGTAAGACTACCCTTGCACGGAAAATCTACAAAGACCCTCAAATCAACCACCTCTTTGATTGTTGCGCATGGGAATTTGTCACTAAAGAGTTCAATTCGAAGGAACTTTTACTCAGCCTTTTAAGGAGTTTCAAGGCTATACCAGAAGATGAATTAAAACATGTCAAGAAGGAGAAGAATGAAGAAGAAAGTGAAAGCACTGCCAAAGCTCAAGAGATTGCTATTTTGAAGAACCTGTTGCGGGATTATTTGTCAGACATGAGGTACCTCGTTGTCCTTGATGACATGTGGAGTAGCCAAGTGTTGGAGGAGATAGGAGATGCATTTCCAGATGACAACATGGGAAGCACGATATTGATCACAAGTCGTTCTGAAGAAGTGGCTTCAAAAATATGTACAATGGAACCCTACAAGCTTAAACGCCTGAATGACGAAGACAGCTGGATACTCTTGTCCAAGAAGGTATTTAGAGGAGAAAAATGTCCTTCTAATTTGGAAACTGCTGGTAGAAAGATAGCGATTGCATGTAAGGGATTGCCACTCTCCATCGTGGTTATATCTGGAATCCTACGAAGCAAGGAGAAGTCAGAACGAGTATGGGAAAAAGTGACAAGTAATGTCAATTGGTTCATCAGTAAGGAAGATACCCTGGTAAAGGAGATAGTGAGACTCAGCTATGAAATCTTGCCTAGAAGATTAAAGCCTTGCTTTTTATATTTTGGTATCTATCCTGAAGACTATGAGATTCCAGTGAGGCAATTAATACATCTATGGATAGCAGAAGGATTTATAACAGAAACTGGGAATGGGAGCATTACCGAAGAGGATGTTGCTGAAGAATACTTGGAAGAGCTCATTCGTCGTAACTTGATTCAAGTGGAGAGTAGAAGGACAGATGGAGGTGTTAAAACATGCAGGATCCATGATCTTCTCCGAGAACTTTGCATGACCGAGAGCATGGAGGACACTTTTTTGGAAGTCCGAACAGATATCAACATTTTGAAGGAAGGCAAACCGAGGAGACTCTCCCTCCATGGTAGCACAGCCTATTATATGTCTGAAAGCATCTGTGATCACTCAAGCACTCGTTCCTTGTTCAGTTTCAGCAAAGATAAGTATGATAGTTATGTCTTTAAGGGATGGATTCGCAAGAATTTCAAGCTCATACGAGTGTTGGATATGGGGCAAGTCGAAAAGTCATATCATGCGATTGGTGAATTTGAGGATTCAATTCATCTAAGGTACATACGAACAAGAGACGATGGCTCATTCTCCTTTCCAAAATCTTTATTCGATTTATGGAATTTAGAAACATTGGACCTCAGGGGTACAAGGTTTATAAATTTTCCTGATGGAATATGGAAACTTAAGAGATTAAGGCATCTTTATATGTCAGGAAGCGACGTAAAACTTCCCAACATTCCAGGAAGAAAAGTCCTACCAAATGTCCAAACTCTCTCAACTGTTTGTCTTAACAAAAAAACCGTGCAACAATTAGAGAAAGGTAAGTTCCCTAATTTGAGAAAATTAGGAGTCGATTGTTTCAATAGTAACGAACCGAATCCAATTGAATATTTGCAAAGGCTACAATGCTTAATCCATTTGAATACACTGAAAATAATTTCCGGTAAGAAGGTTCTGACAAGTGTAGTGGGATTCCCACCAAACATTACAAAGATAACCTTGGTAGGTGGCATTTACTTGTCAGAAATCGTAAATCCTTTGGGAAGCCTTTCCAAACTTCGATACTTGAAAGTTTTAGGAAAAGAATCAGATGAGTATAAGAATTTTAAATTAGAATGCACTATTTCTGGATGCTTTCCACAACTGCTAGTGCTTAAGATGACAAACCTGAATTTTGTGAGCTGGAATATGGGAGAAGGTGCAATGCCTCAACTTAGACGCTTGGTCATCAACAAGTGTGAATTATTAACGGTACTGCCTAGTGTCGAGTCCTTTCCTAGCTTACAAGAACTAGAAGTTTGTTCGTCCTCCGAAGAAATGGTTGATAAGTTTAAGCAACTAGCAGTGAAGGATTCTTGTAAGTTCACCGTCTATCCTGCTCTGGACGACGAATAAGAAGACTATCTTGGCGTGAAGGGCATAGCACTTGTTATTTTATTTTGGATTTCAATTTTCTTTATTTCCTTTTATCATTTCAATAAGATGTAAAATTATGTAGTTTGGCTTTAATTTGTGTTTGCAGTGTGGTTGTGTTAATATTTCAATCATGTATTTGTTATGTATAATTAAGTTTCTTGGTTAAGGGGTAAATCTAGTGCCCCTATGATGCTTAATGCTTTGTAATCTTGTTGGCTTTATAAATCCTATTCTAAATAATATGTTCTTTAATAAGTTTGGTTGTGTTAATTACATACTATCTAATATTTGATTAATGATTCCAATACTGCATGTGTATTAATCCTATTAATTATTATGCTTAAGAGTTTAATCTACACACATTTCAATAACATATCAAATAATGTTATATTTAATTACTTAAAAATTTAATAATGAGTTTTTTTTTTCCCACGAGATCCAATAGTGAATTTTGTATGATATGTATCTATAGAAATGTTATTGAACTGTATAACAGTTTTCAAATGTTAACCAGTGTAACTTGGTCCCTAGTATATCCTTTCCTACAAGGAGATATAAGACTTGGTAGAGAAGAGCAAACAGGAAATTCAGTTTCTTCTTCATCAATCTATTCTGGATATAGAGACTCCCATGTTACATTTTTACCAGCATGCTCCAGAGGTAGAACATGTAGAGCATGAGGAATATTATGCTTCTAATGATAAATTTCAGTCTTGTTGAAATTTAGAAGTTCAATTTCTTGCAATTCATTTTTACCTGCCAAATATTCTATGATTTTCAAAGCCTGTAATTCTTGCAGAGGATAATCGATAAAGATCGAAAATGGGAAAATGACTATTTTCATTCCTAGAATTGTAACTCGCAGTCATATTGGTCCATTTCTCAATTGAAAACCCTATTAAATCCTATGTTACTCGCTCGTTTTGTTACTTTAGTCTGTGACGTTAACTAGAGACGTTAACTTAGTCAAAAACAATGACATAACTCTTGAGAAGGACCAAAATGCATATTGCTGTGTACATGGACCAAAATGAAAGAAAACAAAATGAATTAGATACTAAAATTGATCATTGAAAATTCATAACTGGGTAAATAATGTTTAAAAAAATCTTCACTCATCAGATCACCAAGAACATCATAGAAAAAAGAAATGAAAAAAGGAAATGGGCAGAACAACAGAGAACAAAGACCAGATCAAGTCTATTTCTTATTCCATCACAAACTCATCCTCAAACTTCTTAAACTGTTCAAAAGCAGCTTCATGTTCAAGTTCGATCTCCTCTTTCACACATTTCCCCTAGCTCATTATTTTTTGTTTCCACCTTCTGTTTTATGTCTTCTAGAATATGATACCAAAGCAAAGAAAATAATCAAAAAAAGTACTCAAACTGCAAGTTCATGACTACATTTCAATTCAAACATCATATCAATAAAACATCAATTCCGTGGTGATGCCATAACAAGCAATAAATGTCAAGCGCGTGTATCAAACCCTTACGACAATCTTGCACATCAAAATTGGAAGGATTCCAAAAATAACAGATTGACCGCCAATTCATATGTGGTTGGGTAGCTAAACTGTTATGACCTAAGGCATAAGGAGTTGGAAGACCTGAGTTCAAACCCAGACAAAGTAGAAAAAATTAATCTAAAGACGGTTAACTCATAACAAGGAGAAATCTTTCAACAATGGATATCTTCTATAGTACCACATCACTACAAGAAACCACTGAAATTCCGAGGCACAAAACTCTTGGGGAATCGTCTTTTTATCCTCTGGATGTCAATTTTTTTCGAGGAACACACGTCCTCGGAAAAATGTTGGTTGCAAATCCATTGTTATTATTTTCAAATTTCAAAAAAGCGTCAATTGTTGAATTTCAAAATTTTAAAATATTGTCAAACATTTTCAAATTTAAAACACCAAAACATTCTGAGGAAAAAGTTCCTGAATATTCATTTTAATTAAAAAAATTAATTAAAAACAAAATTTAATTACAAAAAATGTAAATTAATTAATTTTAAAATGAATTTTTTTTAAATGAATTGATTTAAAAGGACTTAGTTTAAAAACTTGTTTTATATTAAACACAAAATTTCATTTTAAAACAAAATTTTAAAAAAGTGAAATGAATTAGTTTTAAAATGTTAAACCGAAATTAATTACAAAATGATTCAAATAGATAATTTTTCATAAAAATATATAGTATGAGTAATTATTAATAGAAAGAAAAAGAAATTGATGTCAAAGATTGAAGAATAATTAAAGAAATGAAATAAATAAAATATTAGTAAATGATTGTTGAATGAGAAACTAAGTAGAAAAAGTTAAATTAAGAGATGGAAAAAAACAAGAATTGTGGTTTTTTTTTTCTAGATTAATTACCCTTTGCAAATTTGTGAAATTACCCCCTGCTGATGTGCACCAATTAAAATGAACAATGTGAACTACACTAAGTAAAATCAAACATATAATTACATTTTACGTATTTTGAATATATTTTTGTTATTTACATACTCACCCCACATTTAATTAATGTGTCTTTATGTTTTAAATCAAAAAATCTAATGAAATCTTTCGTTAGCTCATTTTAATTGTTTAGGCATATTTCATTCTTTTTTTCTTTACTGTTTTTTTGTTTCATCTCTTCTTTTTTCTGCAAATTTTTTTTACACCATGTCTTGGTGTTTTTTCAATCTTGGTTCTTCTTTTCTCACAAATTCACAAAATCCATTACTTTTCTACACTAGAAAGATCTAAAAAAATAGTATAAACATTATTTTCTCTTACAGCAGTTAGATTATATATTCCCTTGTACCCAAAAAAGAATATATATTCACATGTGTTTATATATCAATACTAGTTTAAACGTTAGTTTTTTGACATGATGACTAAACATTATTTTTTCCCAAAATATAAATATATTAGTCTAAAAATTATTTTCTTTGATAAGAATAAAAAAGATATTGGTCTAAACGCTATGCAATTAATGAATTTAAAACACCTTTTTGTCAAAAAAAAAGTATTTTAAAACACCTAAATTTTTAAAATCATAGAATTCAACTTTTGTTATATGATTTTTTTTACCGTGTACAAGTTTGCACATGTTAAACTTGCGCATATTAAGAAGTTTAAAATAGTAAATTTGTATCGGAACTTGTGTATTTTATATTAAATATACAAATTTTGTTATACTTTTAGTTGCTTTTGTTAACTTATATTTTTTTATATTTTCGATAAAAAGTAATGAAGTATTTATATTTTTTTATGTACACGTGTCACTCCCTTGTTAATTTTATTTCACTCTGTTTTTTTATTTTCTAAAATTTATTTTCTATTTAGCATAAAAATATCACCAAATTATCTCTGGATCCAAATTTTTTAATAATGTTTAATTAGTTATCACTTCTTATCTTTTAGCATCATAATTGAATTTAAGTTTTAACTATAAAATAATTTAATTCAATAAGTTTAATTTTAATTTGTTTTTGAAATATTTTTTTTTTGTTTTTTTGTTTTGAAGAAGTCAAACTAAAACATCGAAATTGAAATCGAAGAGAATCAAACCTGAGACTTTGAGAAAAGAGTCCCAAGCCAACGCCTATTTTATTATTTTTTTAATTTATTATGCACATGTGCAACATCAATTTATAATTAAAATAGTTATTTTTATGTAGTAAATAGCTCAATAAATGACATCTAAATTATTCTTCTTTGGTAAAGAATACCCTGAAACACCCTCAATTTTGGAAAATTAAATCAAGCTATTATATATGTATTTTAAGATAAGATTTTGGGTTAGTCTATAAAAAAACTATGTTGTTAGTATCATTAAAAAATATATGCATAGTTTGTCACAATTCAAAAGTTACAACTCAAAAACATCTATACTTATATTTTAAACAATTAAATAATTTAAATTAATAAATAAATAATTCAAATAAATTCTAAATTGTACAAAAATAATATATTACTTATAATTTACACTAGTTAACATAATAAAAAAATATAATTACCGGAAGATAAATTTATAGCGGTTAATTAAATATGGAAGATCTAGATCATGATACAACTTCTTTTTCTTTTTTTTTTTGAAGAAGCTAAACAAATTTTATTGAAAATAACATAAGCTCCTCTAGCACAAGAAGTACCAAAGGGAGCTACCAAGTCCAATAATTACAAAGCCAAACCAATCACCACTACAAAGTAGCGAAAATAATCTCTAAGTTACAGCCTGAAGACAGAAAACAGGAGTAACCCTCCAAACCGAATAATCAAATTCAAAAGCTGCAAAAGAAGATTTAAACCACCAAAAAGCTTGAAGTTTAACTTTTTTCAACAAAGATAGGAGTTGTTCGGATTTGTGATGAAAATGTCTCAAATTACGATCCTTCCAAATGGTATAAAGAGCGGAAATCCAAAGATAATAAGATCACTATCATTGTGTTTGGACGAGACAATTTAGCTTCTTCAATACAAAGATCACTATCATTGTGCCTTTTTTTATTCCCGCACACATTATTTAATCACACACGATCAAGTCAATAATAATAGGGTTAATAATGTTTTACCCCTTGTAATATAGGTCATTTCTGGTTTACCACCTGTAAAATATATTTTTCTAGATTCCATCCATGTAATTTGAAAAAAAATTTGTTTTGGACCTTCATAAATTTTGACTGTACAAAATCGATGATATGACAGTGGTAAACCAAAATTTGCTCAAATTATAGAGGGCGAAAATACCATAAATTTTGTAATTTGATGCCTTGAAGGTCCAAAACCAAAGAATATTTAAATTACAAAGACAGAATCTAATTTTTTTACAAGGGGTAAACCGAAAATGATCTATATTACAAGGGTAAAACACTATTAATCCATGATAATACGTGCAAGTAGACGACCCTAAAAAAACGTGCAAGTAGACGAGTAGCGTGCATATACACACAATGCAGCTGTCAGCGACATAGAATTTTTCTTTTTTTTAAGGGGCGTTATATAGAATAATAAATTACTAATTAATGGAATAAATTATTTATAATATTTGATATTATGGAGCTATTTGCTCAGGCTATATATTAATAAACTGTGGAGTGTGGATATTATGCAATTTATAGGCTTAATTTGAAGAGTAGTTAATGGTTCCGCACATGATTAATGGGATAGCGTTTACCAAATGGAATAAAATATATGTATATAACGTTGCACTGAAAAGGATTGATCGATAAAAAAGTCTTTTGTTTCTCCAATATAAACTGCAAGTTGCTACTCTTCTTTCAACGATTGCCAGAAACCGGTAATCAACGGTTGTATATGGATAAGTGTGGGTTTTGAAAAAGGGAAATACTTATATACTGTTCGATAGATACTGTTCATCCTGTTTTCACCTTAAATATAATAAAACTGCAAAAAAAAAAAATCAAACACTACATCCAATAGATAATTTAAACGACTGTGTTTTTTAAAATTTATGTGAAGAGCCTGATGGACTGTGCATAAGGCACTGTACATAAGTATTGCCCTTTGAAAAATTAATTAGTTGGTATCCAAAACCAACCAAACAACAATTAAAATTCATTCTCTTTTTCTAGTTTCTTGGATTCAAAACCCTTTATTCATCTTTTACTATTGTTTGTGTCTATATATGCAATGACATGTTTCAAGTTCTAACCCGTAACAACCCATCTGATCTACCCGTCAACAATGTAACGTGACACCCAACTAGATTGAATGGTTGTGGTTTCATCGGTTTCACAATTTTCAACTTGAATCTGTCTGAAATCTATTGATGCTCAACCCTAATGGAACCTCTCACTTTGCCACCTCTCACTATACCTTCCTAAATCCTACTTGCATCGAGTAACATTTATTTTTATTTTTGGTAGAATGCATCTAGTAATATTTTGGTAAAATGTAATTTTAAGATTAATTTACATTTCAAAAACACCAAATATATTAATATTAATTATTCTTTTTTTTTCTAGAAGAATAGGGAGAAAAAATTTCGCAAAATAGTGCAAATAGAGTGAGCAAAACTATAATAAAACCTAAATAATCACTACAAGAATTTGTCATTTAAGCTGCCAAAGTTAGCGTCGGCTCCCAACATCGACGCTTATAGCATCTGCCTAGCGTCGGTTAATCCCACTCTAAGCCTAGAAATCCTTTTTCTTATTTTACTACAAGTAGCGTCGGCTTATCCGAGGCTATCTTTAAAAAAAGATAGTTGTATTTATTTTACTCCTAATTGTAGCTTCGGTCTCTCCGATGCTATAATTAAATGATAAATTAAAATTAAAACTAAAATATACTCATTATAAGTTTTAGGCTAAAATGCACTTTTGGCCCCCCAAGTTTCACAAACTTGCGATTTTGGCCCCCCAAGTTTAAAAATAGCACTTTTACCCCCCTAAGTTTCACCCCCTTTGCAAAACCATGGTCCCCCTTGATTTTGACTCGATCAAAGCTGATGTGGCACTTATTTTTATTGTTTTTTGTTGAGGTGGATATTATTTTCATGCAAATCATTTCCAGCTCTGATTATTTGAAATAAAAATAAAAGGTAAAAACCAAAAATAGAACCAAAGCACGTGCCCATTCCAATTCCAAATCAAATTGGGAATTAGGTTTTCTGGGTTCTGGGTTCTGCATACAAGTCTCTTTCTCATCTCAATCAAACACGAAACCATCTCAATCAAACAGAGAAGATGACGAAACCATCTCCAAAAACAAAAGCAAAATCGAAATCGAAAGGCAAAGATTCAGTTTCGAATCAAAACACGAAATCGAAAGGCACGAGTTCGAAGAAGACAGATGCGGAGAAGACAGATGCGGAGAAGTGCGATTCCATGAAGCTGATGAGTGATACGATGAAGGAAAATGATGGAAGGAATGCCATAGCTTTGTTTGATGGAACAAGACAGAAGCAAGGAGAAAACACGAGTACAGTGAAGACAATGAAGATGCCTGACAAATTTGTCTCACAGTAAGTTTTTTTAAGGTTTTGAAATAAATATAGTTGTTGACATTGTTAAATTATGTATTTATGGTTTAGGGTCATTTCTTTATTAGTTGTTACTTTGTCCTATTTGTTTTAGGGTAGTGGACCACATACTACATATTAGATTCCACTACAAGGGTTATTTCACATGTGACCCTGTAATTGACTATAAAAGTGGTGAAGTGTATGAGTTGGAAGGTGGTTGGGACATAGATGAGATTACTCTAATTGATTTTAACAAACTTGTCCAAAAGAGACTAGGGTACTCAAGTGACTATAAACTTTGGTATACATATCCTGAGAAAGGGTTGGTGGGTGGTCTTAAGTTGCTTAAAACTGATAAGGATGTCATTAGGTTCATTAATGAATTCAATGGGTTAGAATATGCTGACATATACATAGAGAACACATCACCAGATTTTCAGATACCTATTGAAGATTATGAAGTGCATGATGAGGGTGGTTTTGAATTAGATGAAGAAGATGCCTCTGATGCTGATTATGAATGCTCTAATGAAGGATCTATTGGAGGGGTAGATGAAGGATCTATTGGAGGGGTAGATGAAGGAGCTGTTGGAGGAGTAGATGAGGGTAGCAGTGATAATGTTTCACTTGATGACAGTGACTACGATGAGGCATGGGAATGGACTAATGTTTTGCCAGATGAAACTGTGAATCCTATTGTTGAGGAAAACAACAATACTGGTGTTGTTGAAGAAACTGTGAAGGCACCTCAGTGTTCAAAGAATCCTAATCCCACAACAATTTCTGACTTTGAAGAAGAAGAAGAAGATGGTGATTCTTCATATCTTGATAGCCCAGTTTCAAGTGAAGATGAAGCTGGTAAGAAGATATATCCAAAGTTTAAGTTAGATGATAATGGTGTTAAGTTTCAGTTAACACAGATTTTTAGCAGTGCTGAGTTATTTAAAGATGCTGTTAAGGAATATGCTCTGCAACACAGAAAAAATTTGTACTTTCAGAAGAATGAAAAGACAAGGATTGTGGTGAAGTGTAGGAAAGGATGTCCTTTTCATCTTAGGGCTAGTAAGACTTCACAGAATAACTACTTTCAAGTTGTTAGTTACAATGCTACACATAAATGTCATAGAGGTGCAAAAAACAGACAGTTGAAAACCAAGTTGCTTGCATCAAAGTTTGTTACTATTTTGAGGCATACCCCTAATATGAAAGTGAAGGCTTTGCAAGAGGAATGCAAAACTAGGTGGGGTGTTATGTTAAGCAAGTTTCAAGTTTATAGGGCAAAAGTGAAGGCTTTAGAAATGATACAGGGTGCTATAACTGAGCAGTATAAACACCTTAGGAGCTATGCAACTGAATTGATGAGGAGTAACCCATGTAGTTCAGTGATTATCAAGAGTCAAGTTGGAGTTGATGGACCAGTTTTTGAGAGGATCTATGTGTGCTTTTATGCCTGTAAAAAAGCTTTTGCTTCTACTTGCAGACCTTTAATAGGCCTGGATGGGTGCTTCTTGAAAGGTAATTATGTTTTGAACCTTATAATGCTTGCTGAATTTATGTAAAGTACTGATGTTATGTTTCTAATATATATGACTTTTTCAAAGGTACTTATGGGGGGCAACTACTGGCAGCTGTGGGAAAGGATGGCAATAACCAGATGATGCCTATAGCATTTGCTGTTGTTGAAGCTGAGACAAAAGACTCATGGGCTTGGTTCATTAATAACTTAATGGAAGATTTAAATAGCATTCAATATAAGAGATGGTCTTTCATATCAGACCAACAAAAGGTAATAACTAACAATTGATGGTCTTTATGACAATGTTGAATAATCTTGATTTGTAACATTGTTGAGTGAATGTTGTAGGGATTGGTGCCAACAATTGCTGCTCTGTATGACAATGTTGAACATAGGTTTTGTGTCAAACATTTATATGGTAACTGGAGAAAGAGGTATCCATGTGATCATTTGAAGGAAGCATTTTGGGGTGCAGCCAGAGCAACTACAATGACTGAGTTCACTAAGGCAATGGATAAGCTGAAAAAAATGAGTGAGCCTGGATGGGAGGAGTTATCTCAGTATCCACCTGGTATGTGGTCTAGAGCAGGTTATAGTACTCACACATGTTGTGACTTACAAGTGAACAACATGTGTGAGGCATTCAATAGTGCTATTTTAGAGTATAGGGAAAAACCAATAATATCACAAATTGAGGGATTGAAATTTTACATGACAAATAGGATTGTGAAACTTAGAGATTATATGGTTAGATATGAAGGTGAGGTATGTCCTATGATTCACAAGAGATTGGAAGTCTTTAAAAAAGATGCTGATAGTTGGTCTCCAAACTGGTTTGGTGATAATGATTACTCCATATTTGGAGTATCTAATGGTACTGATAGTTATGTTGTTAACCTCAAAGAAAAATCATGTGCTTGTAGAAAGTGGCAACTCACTGGTATACCATGCTGTCATGCTATTGCTTGTATGTGGTTTAACAACCAAAATCCTGATGATTATGTTGCACATTGGTACAGGTTAGTAATATGATAACATTGTAATTTATGATTATGATGCACATTGATTAACATGTAATTTCTGATTATGTTGCACATTGATTAACATTGTAGGAAATCAACATTTCTTGACACCTATAACAATCTGATACTGCCCAACAATGGACCTAAGTTGTGGCCCATTGTGGATTCTGAACCACTTCACCCACCATATGTCAGAAGGGCACCTGGTAGGCCTAAAAAACTGAGAAGAAAGACAAATGATGAACCTAAAAATTCAACAAGGATGAAAAGAGACCAAGATACTGTGAGGTGCAGTAGGTGTCACGTATTGGGTCACAATCAAAGGAGTTGTAAGGGAAAGTCTGCAGCTGATAGGATGATCCCAAAGGGTGGGAACAAGGTATGCTAATGACTGTGTTAATATCATGTGTTGATGACTGTGTTGATATCCTGTGATGATCTAGAAGGGGTATGAAAATAGAAGGGGTATGAGCTAGAAGGGGTATGATTAAACTGTTTATTCAAACAGGGCCTGATAATTAAAACAGCATTTAGTTCTTTTCAAATTTGACAGTAACAATGTAACATGACTTAATTACATTAATATTTGGTTAAGCTAGTATGTATGGTTTTCAAACAAAAGCTATGCTAAGATTTGGTTGACTGTGTCAACCTGGTTCATATCCTGTGTTGATGACTGTGTTAATGACTGTGTTGATGTATTATTTGACTATATAGGATAACACAAAAATTAAGCAACCTGGTTCTTCATCTGGCACCAAAACTGGGACCAAAGAAAGCAGCAAAACTGGGACCAAAGAAAGCAGCAAAACTGGGACCAAAGCTACCACAAAAACAGACACAACAACTGACCCCAAATCTGTGCAAGCTGATTATGTGCAAACTGGTTCTCAACCTGTGCAGTCTCAAACTGTGTCTGCTAATGTTCAATCACCAAGGAGGAGTGCTAGAAAGAGGAAATTTGATGAGTTTGAGGCATCTGGGACTCAACATTCTGTCAACAAGCCATAGATGGATTGTTATGTAATATGCTTAGTGGTTTTTGGTTTTTGGATTTTGCTGGTAGCACACATTATGTAATATGCTATCTTTTTTTTTTGAATTTTGGTTGCAAACAACATTCTGCAAGCACTTCTGCTGCTAGCACTTATTTTGTGTTGCTTAATCTGGTTGTAAACAAATTATGTTATAAGCATTTATGCTAAAACAACTTATTTTGAATTGCTTATTTTGTGTTGCTTAATCTGTGTTGCTTAATTTGGTTGTAAACAACTTATGGCTTAAAGGCTAAAGGCTAATTTAAAGAAGTGCTTATGCAGTAAACAACTTATGCAGGAAGCACTTATTTTTTCAGTAAACAAAACTTGTAAACAACTGATGCAGTAAAGGCCAATTTAAAGAAGTGCTTATGCAGTAAACAACTTATGCAGGAAGCACTTATTTTTTCAGTAAACAAAACTTGTAAACAACTGATGCAGTAAAGGCCAAATTTAAAGAAGTGCTTATGCAGTAAACAACTTATGCAGGAAGCACTTATTTTTTCAGTAAGCACCAAATCTTGGATTCAAATTACAACACAACTACAATACTTAATTGTGATAACAGAGTCAATACTTAATTTTCATTCAATTGTGATAACAGAGTCATACAATACACAATTACAACACAACTACAATACTTAATTTTCATCATTCCATTACAATACTTAATTTTCATAACAGAGTCATACAATACACAATTACTACACATTTTTTAACTTAACCAAATACAACCCAATAACCAAATAAAAACTGAAACAAATTGATGGTCTAATGCCAATCAATAGCTACTTGAATAATATTACAAAAAGGCACAGCACAACAATTATCCCTACCACATACAACCCAGTAACCAATTTTTTTCCCTCTTAATCAATTCATTGTTTTTCTTCAAAAGGGCCCTGATAATTTTCTTCTGCCTTTCTGGAACTTCAGCATCATACCAATTAAAAAGTTTGCATTTCCTTGAGTACCCATTGAATTTTCCACACCCGTAAAACCTTCTCCCAGGATTTTCTTCTGTCCAAGAAGTTACCAATGGAGAATCAACTCCACAAAGCATATAACCTTCCCTGTTCGTTTTCCATAAGAAGATGAATTCGATTTATCACAATCATGAGCCATGAAAACGAAAGAGAAAAGGGTTTGAATAGAAAAAAAAGGAATCAGTAAGAGGAACAGTAAGAGAAACGAAGATGAACAGTAAGAGAAAAGGCAAAGAAGAGGAGACGAAGACGAACAAGACGAGGAAAGGCAAGGAAGAGGAAGACGACGACGAACAAGACGAGGAAAGGCAAGGAAGAGGAGAAACGATTATGAGAAGAAATAGGAATGGAATGGAGATTTGGATTTGGAATGGAGAAGAAGATAAGAAGGTTGAATATATCCGTTATGCAACGGTCACGTGCCTTTTTTTTTTTTGCCACATTCCCTATTCCCTGCTTATGTGTCCCTATTCCCTGCTTATGTGTCAATTGGTTTTTTGAAAATAAGTGCCACATCAGCTTTGACCGAGTCAAAATCAAGGGGGGCCATGGTTTTGCAAAGGGGGTGAAACTTAGGGGGGTAAAAGTGCTATTTTTAAACTTGGGGGACCAAAATCGCAAGTTTGTGAAACTTGGGGGGCCAAAAGTGCATTTTAGCCTAAGTTTTAACTAGCTCACTCCCTTCATTATTATTAGTTAAAAAATCCCCTCATTCAGTATCCTCTCGGTTTTCCCTTTTATCCTCACTTCAAACCCTAGCTTGTTCTCCACCGGAAACCTAGCCGACGTCAGCCATACATGGATTGAAAGACAACAAGCCCTTACCCGATCTCTTTGACCTTCGCACCTGGTTCATCTTTTTGCATTAATCACTCAATTTGTTTCAATTTACAGTCTCAATCTTCATATGGCGATGATTGACAACAAAGATCTCTTATCTTCGAAATTATCCACTGATTCACACTAACTTCAATGTATTCTTCTCTTCAATGAGGCTACGTCAGATCTGGCTCCCCCCCCCCCCGCCCCCGCCGGATAACCTTGTTGTTGGACATTCTGGTGCCGGCAATAACTTCAAGGTATTCACTAATGAAAGTGCTTACAAAAATGTGAACTTAAAAACTCATACAATTATAAGAGTCTCTGTTTTTTTTTCTATTGGAGGATTCACTATTATCTCACGCTACCATAGTGGGCGATGGTATATTAGACAGAACCATTTGGATATAGTAAGTTACATATATGCTAAGTCAACATTTTTTTTTAAAAAGAAACAAAAAATAACAATATGACATATATAAGACACTATAACATGTTTATGTTAATGCAATATTACATTTTGCTGTTGATTTGATGTGTTAATTGGTTTATTAGCATCATAGGCAAAACATGATACGAAGTGAAGCCCCGATTAAATAAATACTTTTTTTTTATTAGTTGACTTTAGCGTCGGACAAACCGACTCTAAGGGATTTAGTTGACTTTTGAAAGTTGACTTAAGCAATGGTGTAGCCGCCTCTAAATGTTTATGTTAGCGTCGGTTGATCCAACTCTAAATGATTTAATGACATTTTTGGAAGTTGGATTTATTAGCCTCGGCTGAGTATAGACTCGGACTTAAACTCGGCCGAACCGACGCTACATTAGCCTCAGATGCCAGAGAGCCGATGCTACCCAGTAGCTTCAACTTTTTAAGCATTGCACCAACCCCGATGCTAATCCGACGCTAAATCTGTGTTAGCGTCCATTTTTACCCTCTTAGCGCGGGTTTTCGACCGACGCTAAAATGCAATTTTCTTGTAGTGTAATATTCAATGTTAAAATAGAGTTTGAAAAGAACAAATAAATGGAGGAAGTAGAATATTTGTAGATATTTTAAAACTAACATAGTGACATCGCACTATCATTTGATTAAATATAAAAAGATTACAAAGTCGAGACATAACAAATATATATCAAAATACAAGACACCCAATTTTCTAACATTGATTTAATGCATCATTTTTTCTTTATCTCTTCGTTCCTATTACATTACAAAATATATCACAATATCTCACCACCTTCTCCATTTCTTTTTTATCTCAAGAGTGGAAGAATGAGTGCACAAAGGACATTTTTCATAAAAAAAATTAATCGACTACTCATTTTTCATTTAAACAACAATGATATGTGTACATCATTTATTCGTCAGCACCAATTCAATACCTCATTCTATCTATGTCTCTCTTTCCTCACATCATCAATTTTTAAATGACAAATATTAGTATGTTAATTATTACGTTGATACTCTTCTCCTCCTTGAACTTTAGACCTTTAAATCCTCAATTTATCCCTTAATAAAAATCAATCAAACTACCTGATCCCCTAAATAATTTTCCATATCATTGTCTTCCAATTGATTACTTACGAAACAAAATGACACAAGATGACCCTTTTATTTTAGGGAAATGCTAACGAGTGTCCTAACGGCACTCTTTAAGGACTTTAAATAGTAAATTTGTATGGAAAATTGTGCATTCAATGCATCGAAAATTGAAGTGTTAAACTTTTTCAAAGAATAATATTTTAATTGAGAAACCTTAAAGAGTGCTCCAAGGGCACTCGATAGCATGACTTTAAAGAAGCTCATTTTATATTTATAGTTGGAATCTAAACATTGCACTAAACACCATGTTAAGTTAATTGTCATATTTGGAACCAGTAAATATTCTCCAAATAGAGCTTATAAATAGATAAGAAGCACAAGGCCATAAAAACGCAATATACTTTCCTTTTCTAGCCTCCATCAATATAGCCAATTCCCTAGCTCCACTCAAACTTTTTCATTCCCATTTTCTTTCTCCCAACTTTACTTACATCTAAGAAGTGATGGCGGATACCGTCGTTAACTTCTTGTTGACTAACTTAACTTAACTTCTTAAGGATGAAGCAAAATTGCTTTCTGGTGTTGAGGAAAAAGTCTTGTTGATCCAACAAGAGTTAGGAAGGATAAATGCCTTTCTAAAAGACTCCGAAGGGAGCGAGATGAGCATGAAGTTGTGAAAGCTGTGGTCAGCCAAATCAGAGATGTGGCCTATAAAGCTCAAGATGTAATTAACAACTATGTTGTTGATGTTGTTCATCACAGAAGAAAAGGCAAGCAGGAAAAATTATTTCATAACTTTAAGCATGGAACTATGCTTCATAATGTCAACAATCAGATTGAGATGATAAAGTCCAAGATTAAGGACATCTACGACAACAAAGACAAGTACGACATCAATGAAAGTGAATATGTTGCAATAGCAATGGAGACAGATGCAGTGGAAGAGACGGTGGAAAGGCGCAGGAGAGATGTCGAGGAAGATGAGGTCGTGGGCTTTGATGGATATGCCACTGAAGTTACCAATTTGATTGTGAAAGAGAACACATCGCGTGAAGTTGTTTCCATCATTGGTATGGTTGGGTGTGGTAAGACTACTCTTGCACGAAAGGTCTACAAAGACCCTCAAATCAAAAAGCTCTTTGATTGTTGCGCATGGGAATTCGTCACTAAAGAGTTTAATGCAAAGGAACTTTTACTTAGTCTTTTAAGGAGTTTCGAGGCTATACCAGAAGATGAATTGAAACACATTAAGAAGGAGAAGAACGAAGAAGAAAGTGAGAGTACTGCTAAAAATCAAGAGATTGTTATTTTGAAGAACATGTTGCGAGAATATTTGACAGACATGAGGTACCTCATCGTCCTTGATGACATGTGGAGTAGCCAAGTGTTGGAGGAGATAGGCGACGCATTTCCAGATGACAACATGGGAAGCAGGATATTGATCACAAGTCGTTCTGAAGAAGTGGCTTCAAAAATATGTACAATGGAACCCTACAAGCTTAAACGCCTGAATGATGAAGACAGTTCGATACTCTTGTCCAAGAAGGTGTTCAGGGGAGAAAAATATCCTCTGAATTTGGAGACTGCGTGTAGAAATATAGCTATTGCATGTAAGGGATTGCCACTCTCCGTCGTGGTTATATCTGGGATCCTACGAAGCAAGGAGAAGTCAGAACGAGTATAGGAAAAAGTGACAAGTAATGTCAATTGGTTCATCAGGAAGGAAGATAGCCTGATAAAGGAGATAGTGAGACTCAGCTATGAAATCTTGCCTAGAAGGTTAAAGCCTTGCTATTTGTATTTCGGTATCTATCCTGAAGACTATGAAATTCCAGTGAGGCAATTGATACATCTATGGATAGCTGAAGGATTTATAACAGAAACTGGGAATGGGAGCATGACTGAAGAGGATGTTGCTGAAGAATACTTGGAAGAGCTCGTTCGTCGTAACTTGATTCAAGTGGAGAGTAGAATGACAGATGGAGGCATTAAAACATGTAGGATCCATGATCTACTCCGAGAACTTTGCATGAACGAAAGCATGGAGGACAATTTTTTGGAATTCCGAACAGATATCAACATTTTGAAGGAAGAAAAACCAAGGAGACTATCCCTCCATGGTAGCAAGACCTATTACATGTCTTAAAGCCCCTGTGATCAATCAAGCACTTGTTCCTTGTTCAGTTTCAGCAAAGATAGGTATGATGGTTATTACTTTAAGGGATGGATTCAAAAGTATTTCAAGTTGATACGGGTGTTGGATATGGGGCAAGTGAAGGGTTCATTCCATTGTATTGGAAATCTTGAGGAGTCAATCCATATAAGGTACTTAAGAACAAAAGATGATGACTCATTCCCCTTTCCAAAGTCTTTGTATGTTTTATGGAATCTAGAAACATTGGATCTCAGGGGTTCAAGAGTTTTTAACTTGCCTGAGGGAATATGGAAGCTTAAGAGACTAAGGCATCTTTACATGTCAGGATGCGACGCAAAACTTCCCAACATTCCTGGGAGAAAAGTCCTTCCAAATCTCCAAACCCTATTAGTTGTTTGTCTTAACCAAACAACTGTTGAGCAATTGGAAAAAGGCAAGTTCCCTATCCTGAGAAAGTTAGGAGTTGATTGTTTCAGAAGCTACGAAACAAATCCTATTGATTGTTTTCAAAGGCTCCAATGCTTAACCCAATTGAATACACTGAAAGTAATTTACGGCGAGAAGGCTCTCACAAGTATAAAAGGGTTTCCACCAAACATTACAAAGATAACTTTGGGAGGTGATCTTCACTTGTCAAAAATCGTAAATCCTTTAGGAAGCCTTTCCAAACTTCGATACTTGAAAGTTTTAGGAAAAGAATCAGATAGGTATAAGAATTTTGAATTAGAATGCACTATTTCTGGATGCTTTCCACAACTGCTAGTGCTTAAGATGAGAAACCTGAATTTTGTGAGCTGGAATTTTGGCAAAGGTGCAATGCCTCAACTAAGATGTTTGGTCATCAACAACTGTGAATTATCAACCAATCTCCCCAGTGCTGAGTCCTTTACTAGCTTACAAGAACTAGAAGTTTTGTGGTCCTCCAAAGACGTGGTTGAGAAGTTTCAGCATCTAGCATTTGAAGGATTCTTGTAAGTTCACTGTTTATCCTACTTTGGATGAATAAGAAGAACTTTAATTTCAATTTGCTTTATTTCTTTTAATTATTTTAATAAGATGTAAAATTATGGCTACAAGATGTAGTTTAGCTCTAGTTTGTGTTTGCAACGTGGTTGTGTTTATATTTCAATCATATGTATAAAGTTACCTGTTAATGGGGTAAATCTAGTGCCCCTATATGATGTCTAATGCTTTGTAATCTTGTGGGCTTTATAAGTCCTCTTCTACTGTCTGAATCATGTTTGGTATATATAATTGTTAAGTTTGTTTGCGCACTATTACAAAGAGATGGTATTGTCTCACCACTATATTTAATTATATTTTCAATTACCTTTGAAAGAGTAATTCCCAACCTTAATAAACTTACGAAGGCATACCTAACCCTTTAGGATTGACGATCCTATACCCGTATCGCGCATATAACCTTATTTTGGTCAGCATGAATAACTTATTTTGATCTAACAAGAAAATAGAGGGGATAAGAAAGAATCCTAACCACCGTTAAACTCTGCAATCAAAAAGCATTTACTTTTCCGCATTAAACTCAATTGCTTTGTGCAATCAAATCAAACTTGCAAAATCTCCCCATTTATTTGATCATTATTTATTGTTTTAATAAGTTTAGCTAGTTAACTAGTTGAAACGACAATCTTTGTAGAGACGATTTTACTTACTACTTTATTATTTGAAAACAGTTTGGTGCACTTGCCAAATTTAGTCATCAATATTTAACCGTTAAAAAGGAACCACGTTTAAGAGATTAAAGTGGAATCTAAGCCTTATTATGAAAAAGAAAACAATGTTTCTAATATTATGCACTGTGTTTGAGATGTTCTATGGTTTATGTGTGTGAGTGATTGTGAAAATGAGTTCTGTGTTAGTTTTGATAATATTTTGATTCAAGTGTCTAGCATACTAACTCATGTTTTTGTTTTTGGATAAAGACTTTGAAAAACATTGTTAGTTGGTTTTGAAGATATGCATCACATTTTTAAGACATGCATCATGTAGTATGCATGGTAGGTGCCACTCTAGCTCAATTGTCTAAACTTTGCCTTTGCGGCTGAATTGTGTCTCCATTGCTGAATTTTGCCTCCGTGGCTGAATTTATCTGGATCATACGAGTCTGCATATTCATGCATATAAAAAGCGCATATTTTTATTAAATGAATTTCTTGCATGGAATTTTATTTTATTTCCTTCTTATGGTAAAGTGTTTGTTATTTGTTTTATAACATTTACCTTCTGTTTGATATGTCTCAATTGAGATAAGGAAATTGACCCTTACATTAATATAATGTTGTAGGTACCAAAGATGAAATTTGAAGTTTGATGTGTGATAGATGCGTACGTGGGAACAAAAAAAGATATGGATCATACAGAGTGTTGGGTAATTTATCCACAGATTCTCAGGTACGAGAAACAAAAGTTATTACAGATGAGATAGTAAGCCCAAAAGTATGACATATGATAACGATATGTCTAGATCCTTTGATAGGATAGCAAGTTGAATGTACCTAATTAAGTGTACTAAAGTACAAGGAATGTTTCAACATTCAGAGCTTTAGATAAGCTTAAGGGGTTCAGTTTCTCAACATGTTTTAAGTGGCTTATGAGAACGATAAGCTTAGAACCTTATATTATAGGTTAAGTATCACATGATTATTTATGTGATGAATGCATCAGATATGCATATGTTAGATGTTGTATCAGATATACATATGTTAAGTTAAGATTATATTATAAGATTATGTTAACGTGTTCATCAGACTCCGGGATACGCCGGATGGGATTTCTCCGAAAGGGCTATCCACACGTAAGTTTTTAAGACTATGTTAGCATGTTCAACAAACTCCGGATTATGCCGAATGAGACTTCTCCGAGAGAGTTGTCTACATGCAAGTTAAGTTGTGTTCAGCAGACTCCGGAATCAAGCCGGATGGGACTTCTTCGAGAGAGTTTTCCACACAACTATAAGAGGAGTCTGGTGATTAGCCTCAGATAGGAATTTTCACCGGTTATCTGGGGAATGTGCTTCGGGGTTACTCCACTCGGGGGCATTCCATAAAATGAACTCAGATAATTATTGTATCTTCAACGCTAACTTTCTAACTTTATGTTAAAGTAAGATGTATATGTATTTATTACGTAAGTTTATGACAAGTACCGTTCAGATAACAGTTATCAGAAAATGATCATAGGATGTCCCCAGATCACTAGGTATGAGATTGCGAATATGTTATGATTATGAAAGAGATATGCAGTGATCCTAGTTTTCCCCTCGATCACTAAGTTATCAGGTTATAGTCTAGTTTTATGACTATACAGTTATCAGGTGCAGGCAGGTTTAATCCCTTATGGGAAAGGTTAAGACTTGGCGATCGTAGGAATCCCTGAGATTGCCAAAAGTAGGCATGGCGACCCTAGGTTCCCCGAGGTTGCCAACAGTTGGTTGGGTGGAGCTCACTAAGATATTATGCCTCATCCCATTCCTTGTGGTGCAGCTTTTCAGGTTAGCACGAGGTTCGTGAGGAAGATCATCAGGGAGACGCTAGATGGAGTGCAGTTGCTCGTCATGTACCAGCTCAGGATCTTATCAGATTTTTGTTTATGTATTTATTATGGTATTTGAAAGGTTGTATAAACGAGCAAAATTGTATTCATTCAGTTATGTTGTATTATTATTGAAAACCTTGATGTATCCAGTATCAGTTTAATGCACATGCTAATATTCTAGGTAAAATTAGTATGGGTGTTACAGCTGTTTCAGGTACTAATTAATACTTTATTTTGTATATGTATAAGTAATTTAAATTAAGTTTAATTATGTTTTAAAGTTAAATCTCTATTAATTAATAAGAACTTTGTTATTTTATTTTTTATATAGAGGTAGCGTGATACTATTATGAAAGATTATGTGGAAACCCAAGATTCTCTTCCTTTTGAGCTTCAATACATTGCTTTGGAGAGGTACCAATTTTCAACAAATGCATGGATAGAGGTTGTTGGGGGTAAAAATAAAGGAGGAGTGTCAGTTGCTGGAAATTTATCATGCAATCTGAAGAAAACCCATTGTGGATCATATTTTGATCAATCCACGACTTCTTCTTCCCACAATTGATCAATCTCTTATGCTTGATATTGAAAACATAAGGCGACTTTATAGGAGTTGAGAAGAAAAAATGGAAGAAAAGTTGAAAAAAATGCTGATGAAATGACTGAATATAAGCGAACAATGGACAACCAAAGGAAATAAAAACGAAGAGAAAATGATGCAAAGTTTTAGAGGCTGGAAAATTTGTTAGAGTCATGACTTATGCGACAACCTTCCACCTCAATATGAAATGCAATCGCAATACCTTTCACAACCTCATCAGTTGCACTCCCATTATTGGACACAAGCTCTTCAAATCAATCAACTTCGTAACTTGAAAAATATGTTGCAATCTCCTAAATATAACTCAAATATCACTTTATCCCAAGCATATTTGCAAGATTTGAACTGTCCACCGGTGGCAACGACACCTTTGCCAAATGTGGTGTCGACGTCGCAGCCTAGACCAAATAGATCTCCTATTACCAATGCTTTGCGATATTACAACAATAACTTGGGACCAGATTTAGATTATGAGTTTGGAAACAACAATGGTCCGACAAATAATAGGTTGAGTGAATATTGTATAATATTTTATTTGATGCCTTCAAGTTTTAATTACATATATTCTATGTTGGAGTTATTATAATAAATTGTTTTTAATTACTATTTAAAAATTGTTTTTTACTAATATTAAATTAAATTTCAAAATTATATATCTGATTTTTATCACACGTTTGCAGCGGGCCTGAAGCTGCCGGTAAATTTCTTTTATTTTGAAAAATCCGCAACATTTGTGGCTGTTGTTTTATGCCGCTAACCATACAGTGCATTTGTGGCAGGTTACATTTTGCCAGAAAGGAGAAAAGTGTGTTAGAAAAGTAATGGTAATTGTGGCGGCTTTGTGCCCATCGATATGGCACATGGGTCTTTAAGGCGGCCTGAATCCCGCAACAATGGTATGCGAGGGCTTTATTTGTGTGGGACGTTTCTCCGCCGCAAATGTCTTTGCGTGGGCTTTTTTGGTCTTTGCATGGGAAATTGACCCATGCAAATCCATGGAATTCTTGTAGTGATATCAAAGAAGTACATTACTCCATGACCTAGATGGATAGCTTGTCATAAAGTATACATTCGGGTATAAGTAATACGAAAGAAAGAAAAATGTACTTGTGTAGTAGAAAAAAAATACCAAAGTCTTGATATGAATCAAGATTGCATGTCCTATGACAAAAATCTTCTCAAAAGAAAAGATCTTATCATATAACCAAAATATTTTCCAACGAGATGCGTTGTAGAAAGAAAATACACAAGTGGGATAAGAATCATAAACACCACATTTTCTGCTCCAAAACGACTCCATTTTCTTAAAACAAAAGAAAAGCTTAAGTACAAAATCTGGTTGTAGCTTGTTAATGAGTGGAAAAAAATTAGCTCGGACAATTTTTTGGAACCTCATGTGTTCGTTTTACTCAACAGTTGACAGCAGTTTTTCCAAATGAAAATGACAGCCTTGCCTTATCGGTTGAACCAAAGTTATACTTTATGACTCCTGCATCATTATCAACTGTATTGCTTGTGGAAGGGAAGGAAAATACTACTGCTGGATTCAATTTTTTAACACCAAAACTGTATGACAATTGAGTAGATGTTTCTTCTAATTGTTGCTGATTACCAGTAGAGAATAATAATGGCATGATGGATGGTGTTGGCGGTTCAGAGAATACAGAAGAGGTCGCTGTAACAGGGAAAGTAAATCCCGAGCTGTTATCAGATGCTAAGGTCCATTTTGATTCAGGCTTCATGATGGATATAGGAGCTAAAACTGGTTTACTAGCACCATTATTAGTGACAGTCTTCTTTTCTTGATTTACTAAAGGATACTGACCAACACTTGGGAGAGTCATCAAAACATCCTGCACAGTCGGTACATCAAAAACATTCCGTTCATGAAATAGCAGGACAAAAATATATGTATTGTGATGATGATTATGATGATGATGATTATAATAATAATAATAACAACAACAACAACAACAACAACAATAATAATAATAAAATATATATTAAAAAAAACAATTTAGATACGTTTTTATCCCTTATATATATGGTTTTTCATCTTAGTCCCTGTAAAATTCATTGTTACAAACTAATGACCAATGTAGCCAAAAACGAGTACCAGCTCGTAGGATCGCACGATCTTACGTGCCACAGCACCTCGACCGTGTTTCAACTTTACTCTGGTTCGGTTTTGCTCTGTTTCCTCTATTTTTTGCCATTTTTTCTCCGTTTCCTCTGTTTTTTGCCGGTTTTTCTGTTTTTCCTCCGTTTCCTCCGGTTCCTCTGTTTTTCCTCTATTATCTCTGTTTTTATGCTTAGTTCCTTTGTTTTCCCTCTATTTTCTCTATCTATTTCTCTCAACTCTATCAACAACCTACCGATCCTACTTAGGAACCGTGTTACGTTCCTCGTGTTTACGTTCTTTCACCGGCCGACCGATCCTACGTAAGATCTCGATCCTGACTACATTGCTGATGACTGATCTATGAAATATATATTCTTCTGTTTGTTTTGGTATTTTTTAATATGTTTTAGTCCATGCAATATTTATTTTTCATTTAGTCCTAGTAATATTTGGTTTATGTCCTAACAAAATTTTCATGTTAAATAAATAAATAAATAATTATATTTTACAAGGACCGTAAACATTTAAATCTAATCTATACTAAATTGAATGCTAGAAAATAACTTCACTGCCTCGCCTATGCAGCCTTGTATTACTGAGATAGAGACAACAAAATTTGGCCACTTACAATAGAGAAAACCTTATTTATACTAAAACGGAAATGAATGTAGAAACTCCGACCGATCTTTGAGGGTCTGTCAAGCCCAGCCCCAAAAATTTTATTTCTGGATGCCTTCCAACTACCTTTCCCACCATCTTGCCACTCTCTCCATGTAGGCAAGGTTGTTACAACTTAATTTCTTCTTCTACCATTGGTTATCGAAACTATCCAATTTTGCTTTATTATGGTACCACAGGCACTGGGTGCTTAAAACTACGAAATCGCTTTTTTTCAAAAAGACTAACAATTTTTTCGGCTACTGCCTTGTGACACAAATTTAGGAAAGAACTACATGTAAAAAATTTATTAGCCATAAAATAAAGTACCTTGTCAGTAGACTTCAATGAAAACATTTGAGAACTACCAAAATTTTGTGTAGTCTTTGCATCATTAGCGAGTCTGGGGATGCTGCTGTGAACATTCAGGTCAGATGCTAAAGTCCCTTCTTTTGTGATGTCAATAGATTTATCGGTACTCTCCCTAGGTTGAATATCAACATTGCAGTTCCCTTCATCTTCATTTCTTGGAGTAGAAATCATTCCACCGAACTCGTTATATTTACAAGGGCCAACATCTTTTAGTTTAACAAAGCCATTATCTACATTTGAAAAGATAGTACTTGTATTAACCGAAGATTCAGCATTCTTCCAGTTAGTTGCTAGCTTCAGCTCAGCAGATTTCTCCTTAGGAGTGGGAATGTTTCTATCTATATGCTCCAATATCTTCTTAGCCATCAAACTAGTATGCATGTGTACTGTTGGAACACTACGCTCAAAGCCCACTGGCTTACGAGTGCTGCTCATCCCACCCAAATCCATGCTTCTTGCAACAGTAGGAGTTGAACATTCAATAAAACTGGAATTTTCTCTCTGTGAAGAACTCACAGATGAATATGCTGGTCTCCGTGAAGTCGATTGTACACCAACCTTATGCCTAGTTCGACGAATAGGTCCAACAGATCCATATCCACTTTCCGATGCACCAACTTCAGATTTGTCCTTTGTTTATTACAATTATGTTAGTAATCAATTACCAGCAGAAGGGAAAAAGTAATCAACCATTTTAAAGAATTAAAATACATATTGAAACAGGAATAAACCAAATTCAAATACAAGATAGTTAAATAATAAAATCTCAAATGAACATAATGCCCAAAACTTGAGATGAAGTTGATTAAAGAAGTTAAATATTATTGACAGAACTTGCCAGAATAAGAAAAAAGCACGGGAAATCCCACTTTCAAGATCATATTTTTGAGGTTTTAGATGCCCTTTACTTGCGATATGAAAAGTTTCAATTGAGTATTAGAATATATCTTAAAAAACTTAAAGTTTGTAGGCAATAACTAATAAGTGAAGAAATCATGGTCTTTACAAACAATATGATGCCAAAGAAAACTGCATCGTCCCCAACACACTCTAAATGCTAAAGTCAAAGCAGGAAATTTTAGATATTTGGCTCATACAATCAAAAGTTTGGTAGCAACTTCTATTTTGCAATGTGATATGCTAACAAAAAATTAATCTTCTAAACTCGTTATTTTTTAAATAAAAATCTGTCGATATCATTTATCTACAATCTCTTGACTCTTAACATAAGCAAAGGTCAAAAAATTAAGCAAGGTAGATAAGAATACCATAGACCATGAAAGGATCAAACTTCAACCAAATTTAACTTATATTCGAACCAATAACAAATAAGACTGTTACATATAAATTTCAGTATCAGCAATTTACGGGGTGTTAAAGGAATCGACATACAATAAGTCAAATAGAATCACAATGACAGAACAGTGAGAGCTACCTTCAGATACAGACTTGTCTGCGATTGACGGAGAGGAGTTGATGAAATGTGGCTGTAATTGCCTTGGGTATGAATTAACTGGAGAATAAGAAAACAAAAAACGATACAATTTAGATACAACTTGAGCATTGAAGTACAAGACATGCTATATCCAAAAAAACACACCTTGGACTTAGACTTTGTTAATAGAGTTCTGGAATAAGGAGTCCGTGCATGATTAAGAAATCCGTATTTGCTTCCCTGACTTTGTGGTGTTGCGAAAGCATCCTGCACGACAACACCTGGCCAGCATGTTGGTGACTTTTTTGACGGTGATGGATCATATGATTTTATTCCAGCTTTATCATTAAGGAGCATTGTGCTTTCGACAGTTTGAATCGCGTTTTTTGAACTGGGGCCTGCTTCAGATGCTCGGAAACCCATATATGCTCTCGCAATCTCAATTGGTGAAGCACCAATTTCATCTCGACCCTGTAGAGTTGTTAATTTGACTATTATACAACAAAACTAACCCTAAAATGGTTACATGTTTTACGATTCAAATGCATCCTAATATAATACGACTTTCAGGTACTGTCAAACTCAATCTTTCTTTCTTAAGATAAGTCAGATTTGAATCTGAACATTTCACCGTCTATTTGCACTGAATTATGTAAAGAAACATTTTACACTTCAAATGCATCCAAATATATAATACGGCTTTCAAACTCCACCTTTCTTTCGTAAGACAAGATAGATTTGAGTCTGAACATTTCACTGTCTATTTACACGGAATTGTGTGTGTACAAGTGGAAATAATACCGTGATGCCTGAGTTTTTGGAAGAAATTAATTATCATATGCTTTCATTAGTAACAATGAAATTCAAATAAGAAGGCAGATTAATAAAAAAGTGTGTGTGTGTGACACTTGAGAGAATCCTCGCTCAAGTGACTGTAATCAACCTTTATATGTTTAACCCTTTCATGAATGAATTCAATTTGAAACATTAGGATTTGGAAATGGTGAGTAACCGAGTGAAAATGTGAGATGTGAAAGAATATGAAAGTGGGGAATTTCAGAGAGAATGAAATCTGTAACTGTAGCAAAAAAATACTGTAAACTTCAACCAAAACAACTTTCTTTAGCAATGATTTACAGCTTACCACAATTTTTTATTGAAAATTAATAGAAAAGAATACATGTGACCACCGGGGGGGATAACCAAAGCCAAGAAGACAAATAGAATATGCTACTTATGTTAGAAATCCACCATTGATGAATGTGGATGAAAGCTTTGAATAAGAGAGAGAAGAGAGAGAAACTAGATCTAACAGAATCTGTAACTTTTTGTATTTCTGAATTATGAATTATACAAAGGGTTACCACGTATATATAGGACAGCTGGCTCACACAGATTTGCCAGCTGTACTTCAGACTCAGATGTACTGTACTTCAGACTCTGACCTCAAACTCTGACTTCAGACTCAAGTCACTATATCAAACTAACTAAAGGAGATACTGAACATATTAAAACAGCTTAGCCTATATCTTTAATACTCCCCCTTCAAACTTAGGGTGTGTCAGACACACTCAGTTTGTCCCTGAGTTGTAGAAATCTAGCAGTGGATAGAGGCTTTGTGAGGATGTCAGCCCACTGGTCTTGGGCAGGAATGTTAGAGACCACAAGGCTTTTATTGAGAACCTTTTCCCTGACAAAGAATATGTCCAGTTCCATGTGTTTTGTCCTGGAGTGCAAAACAGGGTTGTGAGCCAAAGACACTGCACTGAGATTATCACAAAAGACTTGAGGGACTTGGATAGGGACTCTGAGTTCCTTTAAGAGGGATTGCATCCAAAGTATTTCAGCTGATGCCTGAGCTAAGCTCCTATATTCTGCTTCAGCACTGGATCTGGCTACCAATGTTTGTTTCTTGGCCCACCAGTTGACAAGATTGGGACCTAGATAAATGCAGGCTCCTGAGGTGCTTCTTCTATCATCTGGATCTGATGCCCAGTCTGCATCACAAAAGCCTATAAGAGATAGGGGCTCATTCATGGGAGCTGGTTTTATGAGAAGGCCATGATTAATGGTGCCTTGTAAGTATCTGAGGATTCTTTTGACTGCCTTCCAGTGCTCTTCAAGAGGAGAAGATAAAAATTGGCAGACCTTTTTGACAGAATAAGATATTTCTGGTCTAGTAACAGTTGCATACAGAAGTGCTCCCATTATAGACCTGAAAAAGGTAGCATCAGGAACATGATTTGAGCCATACTTAGAGAGCTTGGTACTAGAGGCCATAGGGGATGCCATACTGTTAGCATTAGCCATATTAGCCTTCACCAATAGATCTTTGATATATTTAGTTTGAGATAAGAGGAGAGAGCCTGAGTTGGAGTGATGAACTTCAATGCCCAGAAAATAATCAAGCTGTCCAAGGTCTTTGAGATGAAATTCTGCATGGAGTTGTTGCACAAGTTGCTGAATTAGATTCTTTGAACTGCCAGTGATGATGATATCATCAACATAAACTAAGATAAAAGTGGTTTGATGATTGGCATGCAGTGTGAATAAAGAGGGGTCACATCTGCTGGGACTGAAGCGCAACTTAACCAAGGCAGATTTTAACCTGTCAAACCAGGCCCTAGGAGCCTGTTTTAACCCATACAAGGCTCTGTTTAGCTTACAAACCAAAGAAGTATCAGTTGCTTCAAATCCAGGAGGTTGGACCATGTACACTTCCTCATCCAGCAGACCATTTAGAAAGGCATTATTGATGTCCAGTTGCTAAAGATACCACTTATTGGTGACAGCCAGAGTTAGCACAATTCTCACAGTTACTGGTTTGACCACTGGAGAGAAGGTTTCATTATAGTCAAATCCTGATTTTTGATGAAACCCCTTGGCCACCAGTCTGGCTTTATGCTTGTTAATGCTGCCATCAGGGTTCTGTTTCAATCTGAAAATCCATTTACACTCAATGGCTTGCCTTCCTGGTGGTAGAGACACAAGTGTCCAGGTATTGTTAGTCAAGAGAGCACTGTACTCAGCTTTCATAGCTTGAAACCACTCAGGTGTTTTCATGGCCTGTTTGTAACATGTTGGTTCAATATGAGTTAAAAGTAAGGTAGGGTGCAATCTAGGCTGGACAATGCCACATTTCCCTCTAGTAGCCATAGAGTGAGAAATTAGAGGGTGAATACGGTGAGGAGGAAGAGGAGAGGAAGGTAGTGAGACAGATTCTGTGGAACCAGCACTGTGAGGTGCAGGAGACTGAGATTGAGTAACTTCTGGTGATGGGGGTAATATAGTGATAGGAGTAGGATTGAGGACATATATAGTGTTGTCAGAACCTGCAAGCCTAGGAGTACAAGGTGCAGGTGACTGAGGAGGGGGACTGGAATGTTGAGACAGCTAAGGAGGGGATAAAGGAGGACAATTTGTGGACATAGATGGAGAAGGAGAGTTCCCTGGGGAAGGCACAATAGGAGTAGGAGAAAATGTGGGAAGGAAAATAGATGAGCTTGGTGGATGAGGTTGAACAGATGGAGAGAGGTCAGATGGGAACAATTCTGGATAGGGATATCTGGTTTCATTAAAAAGAACATCTTTAGAGATGAAAATCTTTCCTGTTGAGTCTAGACATTTGTACCCCTTGTGAGAGGAGGAGTAACCTATAAAAATGCATTCTTTGGAATGAAAATCTAATTTCTGTGAGGTATAAGGTCTGATGAAAGGAAAACAAGCACATCCAAAGCTCTTAAGAAACTTGTAATCAGGGAACTGCAGGTGTAGAAGGAAAAAGGGCGATTTGTTGGCTAAGGTTGTAGATGGCATTCTGTTTATGAGGTAAGTAGCAGTGAGAAAGGCATGGTCCCAAAAATGTAAGGGTAGTTTAGCATGGGCTAGCAGGGTCAACCCAGTTTCTACTATATGTGTTGGAAATCCCGCCCCGAGCATGAGGGGGTGTGTTGGTAATCCCACCTTAATTGCAATCTGCCCCTAGTTACCTTATGTTGGCAGGTCTTTGAGGGGGTGCATTTAGTCCCACATCGGTTAGATAGGAAACTTTATCAGAGTTTATAAAGAGGAGGCACTCCTCACCTTACAAGCCGGTTTTGTAAGGATGAGTTAGGCCCCAAATTTCAACATGGTATCAGAGCCTATCCAAGATCTACCGTTGTCGGGATTCCGCATTGCCACGCTTCATGCCCATTATGCCTGAGCGTGAGGGGGTGTGTTGGTAATCCCACCTTAATTGCGATATGCCCCTAGTTGCCTTATGTTGACTTGTCTTTGAGGGGGTGGATTTAGTCCCACATCGGTTAGATAGGAAGCTTGATCAGAGTTTATAAAGAGGAGGCACTTCTCACCTTACAAGCCGGTTTTGTAAGGATGAGTTAGGCCCCAAATTTCAACAATATGTCTGTGTTTCCTCTCTACTGACCCATTTTGATGGTGAGTATGAGGGCAGGTGAGTCTATGAATGATACCCAGACTGTTCAAATAGGAGGTAAATGGGCGAAATTCACCACCACCATCAGTCTGAACAGACTTGATGGAAGAGTTATACTGCAGTTCTACCATACTTTTGAAGTTTTGGAAGGTTGTGAATGTATGAGACTTTAGTTTTAAAGGGAATATCCAAGTGAAACGAGAGTAAGCATCAACACAGGTCAAAAAATAGGAGAAACCTCAAAAGATGAGTTCCAAAGGTTTAGTATAGGTGGCAGTAGAAGAAAAAGAGGGAAGCCTATGAGTTTTACCCAAACAGCATGCAGAACAGAAATCAGAGAGCATTTTATTAGGTAAGTTTTGATTACAAAGTTTCATGACAGATTTGAGCACCTCATAGTGAGGATGTCCAAGTCTATAGTGCCAAATTTTGTACATTGAAGGTAAATTTTGAACAGACTCACTACTGGTTGAAGTTCTAGAACTTTCAACATTATTACATTGATAGGTAGAACTAGGAGAACTAGAGCTTGAAATACAAGTGTTCGCATTACAAGTGGAGGAAACAGCAGACTTGTGGAAACTGGAAACTTCAGGCTTATGTATGGCTGAATGAGCAAACTGATATAGACCATCATCTCCAAGGTGTCCTCTTAGAAGGATCTTAGAAGAACCCTGAGATTTGACATAACAGGCATTAGCATGAAACTCAAAATAGACATTATTATCTCTAGCAAACTGACTCACACTAACAAGATTTTTGGTGATAGAGGGAACATGTAACAAATTATTCAATTTAAGAGTAGTGTGAGGGTAAAAGGTGGAGGGAAAACTCATTGAACCAACAGAGGTTATGGACAAACCTTGCCCATTGCCAACACAAACTTGGTCAGAACCTGATAGAGAAGTGGCATCAAGCAGGTTATTAGCATCTGGTGTCACATGATGAGTTGCTCCAGAATCAGGATACCAGTTTGGATTGAAAGAGTTGGAACTGGTTGACTCATTACCAGTTAGGAAAGCTTGAGGAGCTTGGGGTCTAGGATGTCCAAACTGTGGAGGAAAGCCTGATCTGGGAGGAAAACCAGCTTGAGGAGAACGAGTGGAGTCTTGCATCCACACATTTGGTGGTGTACCATAACTTCCCTGAGTACCATAGTTACCATAACCTCCAATGTAGGAACCATAACCTTCAAAGCCAGAAGGAACAGAGAGCCTGTAATAGCAGATGCTGGCATCATGACCATTTTTGTAGCATATCTGGCTTTGCACATAACCTCTACTAGAACTATGGCCACCACGGCCTCTGAAACCTCTACCCCTAGCAAGACCAGTTCTACCACCAAAATTGGGGTTATTGTACTGAAACTGATTATTTCCAAAGGAATTTCCAGGAAGAGTAGGATTCTGGTCAGGATAAGCACCAAATTGATTCTGAGAGGCAGGGTGCTTATCATCAGGATTAGTGGACTGAGTCAAATTCACAGAAGCAGGATCTGAAACTAAAGCTTTCTTGAACTTTTCATTTCTTGTTTCAAGAGTAAGGGGCTGGGATTCAAGTTCATCCAAAGTGACTAGTTCAATTTGACTATTAACACTAGCAACAATTGGATTGAACTCCTCAGGTAAGGCTTCAAGAACCACTTCAATTAGGTCACGGTGAGAAACAGGGTCACCAATAGACATGAGTGACTCAAAGATGGTGCGAACTCACGCAATAAACTCAGTAATAGTACGCGAACCTTTCGAAATGGCGCGAAGTTCAGATCTGAGTTGTCTGGACCGAGTTCGCATCTGTGTGAAGCAGTAGTTGTGCACTTCTTCCCAAACATGCCATGAGTGACGAAGACGGACAAAGCGCGAGAGCAGCGAAGACGAAATAGTGGAGAGAATCCAACTGCAGAGAAGCGAATCTTGTTCTTCCCATTCCGTATACGCTGGATTCTCCGTTCCGGCTTCGCGAGCTGCATCGTTCAGAAACACCGGTGGAATTTGTGGCGAAATCACGTATTTCACCATCTTAGTTCCTCGTAACACTCCTTCGACTTGTTGCTTCCATTGGAGGTAGTTCGAATCGTCGAGTTTGACAGAAACGACTTGTTTGAAGGTTTTTGAAGCTGCAGCAGTTACGCGTTGCGCTTCGGATTGAGAAGGTGAAGGAGAAGACATGCCTCAGGATCGAAAAAGAGCTCTATGATACCATGTTAGAAATCCACCATTGATGAATGTGGATGAAAGCTTTGAATAAGAGAGAGAAGAGAGAGAAACTAGATCTAACAGAATCTGTAACTGTTTTTGTATTTCTGAATTATGAATTATACAAAGGGTTACCACGTATATATAGGACAGCTGGCTCACACAGATTTGCCAGCTGTACTGTACTTCAGACTCTGACCTCAGAGTCTGACCTCAGAGTCTGACCTCAGACTCTGACTTCAGACTCAAGTCACTATATCAAACTAACTAAAGAAGATACTGAACATATTAAGACAGCTTAGCCTATATCTCTAATAACTTAAATCTACAATTGGGTAGACATATTGCTGAAAAAATCTATCCTAATAAAATCTGGGATAAGGTTTCCCCAAGAAAACCAATTGAAATTGTTTCCAAACGAATCTAATTTATCTGCACAATGATTTCCAACAATAACAGCTTTAATTTTGAGGTACTGATTGATATCTAATAGATTGAGGACAGAATTCAGCCCTAAGAAGATAGCACGTATTGGCAAAGAGTTTATCATAACTATTAGTAAATGTGAATAGTTCAAACAAGTACATGCAATGCTCACACACTTTTGACATGCAAGGTGTTGAGCTACCCTGTATGGCTGCATTTGATTCTTCATGCTTTCGTTCATTGAAAACCTTTGGAAGCTTTTGTGCCGCTACAAGCCCCCCATCATCTTGTCTAGAAGTCAAATTTGTATGTTCCTTTCCTTGTTCAACATTCGAAACATCGATTGCTCTTGAATTCAAAATCTCCACGATACGATCGAATTCATCTCTACATAAGAAGATTAAAGATATTTAGATATGGTCTGCAGAAAGCAAAACAAATGGTTTTCTTCATGAGGTGAAGTTTCGAAAGGGAGGGAAATTGTTTCATTTTTAAGTAAATATTCTCCTGTTTGGACTTTTTTTTAACTGGAATAAAATGAAAGATTGACATGTAAGTGTAACCCTCCAATTGACCTTCATTCATTTTTATACACTTTAACTCAATCCGAGATTAAAAAATTAACCCTTGTTTGCCCTCTATCCCAAGCCCTCCACTCAAACATACAGTAAAGAAAATAGTAAATGCTAAGAGGTTTTCTAACATCATGAGCACACAGCTTCAGCAAGGGACGGAACTTTGCCGAGTCATATCTTGATCCTGCTCACAGCTTGATTCATTAAAATCGTTACGAAATTAGAATTTTGGCTTCATAGTAAGGTGCCAAGAGGGACGAGTGTGAGTGCTTGTGCATGAGTGTTTGTGAGTTATGTTCAAAATTAATATGTAATGTTCAAATATATATACCCTTTATATTTTTATCAAACTACACATTAAGTTTTGACACATATATCTATAAAAAAAATAAAAAATTAGTCACAGATTTGAACTTAAATCACTGGGACTAAAAGGCTCAGTATTAGCTTTTATTTTCTTAAGCCAATGACAAGCTAGGCGTGGCCCAAATATTTCAAGCACCGAATAAAAGAGGCATACTTAAAAGTATCATAAACTATGCAAGTAATATCCAAATGAAACTTTTTTGTGCTCTAGGATATCCACATGAGAAAAAGAAGACAGACAATGATAAAAACTTTTGAATTCCATCCCAAAGCAACCATCGTTGGCAAGAAACATAAGAATAACAAACAGGGTTAATCTCAATAAAACTTGGATATCAAATTACAAGAACATTGCATAAGCCCTAAGCCATAGGGATGAATAATCTGATCTACAACGTACCAACTTAAATAATAAAATTGGTAAATGAGTAACTCAGCAAAGTGGAGAAAAAAGTAGTTATTATAAAGTTAATTAATGTACCTAGTGAATTTTGTCCCTTTCACCAGTTGCTCTATATCTGAAAGCCTATTATTCTCATGTTGCTCTTCTTTTTCAACACGCCTAGGCAGAACAAAGTCAAAACTGCTGTTTAGCTTACTGCTATCGTCACCAGTGCTTGCCATTTTAGACAATTCAGATGGCGGGAGCTGCAAATAAATAAACATATTTGATGATAGGAAAATAATCAAATTCAACACCAAGAATTGAGACGTGAAATACAGAAAGTGTGAGACAAAAAAAAAAGTTATTCATTGTCATAGCCAGAGATTCAAACAAACAAATGAAAACTTTAGGATAAAGAAAATGAGGAACAAGGCTGAAATCACAAGATTGTATGATGTGAAAATCCAGATAAATTATAATTAGTCAGATGACATTAATGGATAAGGCCGAGAGTTAAATTTGTATCTGCTTAGAAGAATAACTTATGAATGTAATTACTCGAATTTGCAGAGGCAATTTATATTGTATAGCATAGTTATTAATCCTGAATAACAGCACCAGTATCCAACCCCAAAAATGTTATAAATAACATAAATAGGGTTACTATAGGCTGATTCTATGCTGTAAGAAATCACAACTGCAGCATACTAAGCACTAAAAGCAAAAACATTTCTTACATGTAAATTGGTTTTGAGCAGATTCTCTTCATTGCACTGTTCATCAGTTCCCCGTTTACCTGTCACAATTCAATAAAATGATCGGGAATATGAGTGTATCACCAATTTCAAGATTAATCAGTGAAGTATATTATACAGAATACAAGTATTGATACTGGGCAGTGTTGAAATTTGGGGCCTAACTCATCCTTACAAAACCTGCTTGTAAGGTGAGGAGTGTCTCCTCTTTATAAACTCTTCTCAAGAGTGTTATCTATCCGATGTGAGACTAAATCCACCCCCTCAAAGGTGTTGGAGGCTGCAATGAAGGCTAACCAAAGGTCGCAATTTGGGGGACTAGGGGCGGACCGCAATTAAGGAGGAATTTCCAACACACCCCCTCACGCTTCAGCCCGGCCCAATGGGCCTAAAGCGTGGACAATGCGGGAAGCCCAACAATAGATCTAGGATAGGCTCTGATACCATGTTGAAATTTGGGGTCTAACTCATCCTTACAAAACCGGCTTGTAAGGTGAGGAGTGCCTCCTCTTTATAAACTCTTCTCAAGAGTGCTATCTATCCGATGTGGGACTAAATCCACCCCCTCAAAGCCAACACAATGAAGGCTAACCAAAGGTCACAATTTAGGCGACTAGGGGCGAACCGCAATTAAGGCGGAATTTCCAACAGGCAGGATAACATGTTTAACTCCACAATTAAAGGACTCATTGTGTGTACAAGCTGAAAGCACAAGCACAAAAACAGTTTTGCACGGACTGCATGATAAAATATAAATATGGACATAATGCAGGATGAAACGCTCAGGAAATAGAACAGTACGTAGCTTCAGAGAAATGGGAGAATACTATTTCTTTTTGGGTCTTGTTAACGAGTGTGCCCGGGGCACTCTTTAAGCATTCTAAAATAAGCAATTATTCTTTAATAAAGTCAAATATTTCGATTTCCAATGCATTGATTACACACATTTTCATAAATATTTACTATTTTATTAAAGAATAATTGTTTATTTTAGAATGCTTAAAGAGTGTCCTGGGGGCACTCGTTAACAAGACCCCTACTTACTCGTTAACATTTCCCTTTCTTTTATTATATCATCACTATTTGAAAGTTTTCTTCAATACAAAAGATGTTGGTGCATTGAAAGTCACAAACTTCATGTCACCTTATCATTACACCCTTTTCAAAACAAAGGTCAAAGAGCTGTTATACCTAAAACTATTTTGTTCACATTGGCTAATATGATTATCCTTATGTCTGCCCATCAATTAAGCTTTAATTAGCAAAATGCAACCCTTTTGTTGAAATCAATAGAAAGATCAACATCAAAAACATTTTAATTATCCCATTAAATTTATAGTTAAAATCAAATCCCATTAAATCTATAGTTAAAATCAAATACCATTTTTACAAATCCTTCAAGTAGGCTTCATATACTTTTTTTATTAAAATTATATAAAATAATAGGTTAAATGCACTTTTCCTCAAAGTCATTTGAGCGAATTCCGGTTTACCCATGTAAAACAAAAATTAGATTTCAACCTTGTAATTTAAAGATTTTTTGCTTTTAGACCTTCGTGAAATCTGACTGTACAAAACTGATGATGTGGCAAGGGTAAACCGCTAAAATGGCAGGGGGCAAAAAAATATTACAGGGGGTAAACTGGAATTCACTAAAGTGGCAGGGGGGCAAAAGTGCATTTAACAAAACAGAGTTCAAACTACACTGCCACTAATAAATTAGAACTTGAAAGCTCAAATAATACCATTCCGCATCAATTAATTCTTCGTGTTAGGTGAACGGCTTGTAGAAGCACCTGCTTCTAGTAACCATAGCTACTTAACCTATGAAGCACAAATACTCCTCGGATAAGGTGTGTCCTTGTGTCGGATACGTGTTGACACTAACACATATGATTAAATTTAATTATGTCATTTTCTCAAATTATTATCAGTGTCCGCGTTGTCTGAGTCTGTGCTTCATAGTACTTAACTCTCTCCCTCACATAAACAACAAATGTTAGGCAAACTAATTCTGTCATTAATCTGTAGTTAAACCACTCACATTGTTTAATTACATTTTTCTAATCACAATCATCATGCTCGCAATGGTAATAATGGTAATTAGGTTAAACTGTCAAAAACGAAATTAGTTATCATACTTTACCATAAATGCGTAATTGAGAAAAAACGCGCGAAAATTGAAAAGAGAAACGAACCATGATCTTCAACGGAATCGGGAGTGGAGAAGAAGGAAGGAATAAAACGAGTGGCTCCATCAGTGATGATGCGATAGGCAGGATCGACGAGCTTTGAAATCCATCGGCGGTTGGATGATGGACGGGCGTAAGGAGTGGACGGTGGCTTTCTCGGCGGTGGTTTTCGAAGTTTGCCGCCGGCGCCTCTTTGCTCCGGTACGGTTATGATTTGATCCATGGAATGGAATCGGAGTAGCAGTCGATAGTGGAAAAGAAAGTAAAGTGAAGGCTTAGAAACGATGGCACTTACAAGTTTCAAGGTCGAGTAGCCGCGGTATTTTTTGTTTAAGGCTATGTTTGGAAAAGCTAAAAAGCTAGCTTATAGATTATTAAATTAACTTATATGCTTATTTTGAAAAATATAACAAGCTTCTTTGATTAGCTTATAGTTGTTTTAGATGTTATTTTATCTAGCTTTTGAGCTTATAATTTTACATATTTTCTTCAACTTTTAATCTTTAATATTAATTAAAAATGTTTATAAATATAATTTATAAAAACTAACCTACATATACTTTTATATCATTTTATATTTATCACTCACTTCAAAATCTATTTTTATCAAATACTTTAGTTTCAATTAGCCATTAGTTATAAACTAGTTTATCAGCTATCAACTAACTTATAGCTTAATTTTACAAAGAAAAATCATGGATGTTATATATCCATCTAAATCAGGAATATTCTCTATTCATTTGTATTAGGGTTATGTTAATTAGTGTCTCTAGAGAGGCCCTTGTAAGAGTATGTGTTTCTTTAATGAGTCCCACCTAGCCATTTGTTAGCATATTACTTTGTTTAGGGTTAACGACGTTTTAATATTACGTGTAATTAGGGTGTAAATATGATCAATCGAGTTAAGTTTTGCAAAGCTTTATTTTTTTTTTGAATGGCAAGATTTGGAAAGTATAAATTTGATATAATCAAAAAATTGAAGGTCTAAAGTTGATTTGTAGTCTGTTGTTGGCATATTTCTAAGCCCCTTTTTGAAAATTTAGTATAATTTCATATGAATATATTTAAATGAGTAATCTGACTTATTTGGTTTACTAGTATGTACTAATTAGTTAATAGATAAATGAGATTCAACTCTATTTTAATATTTAACATTATATGTTTTTAGAGAGTCCGATTATATATGATGTCATATTTTAATACTAGTTCATAAAATACATTTAAATATACAAAAAAATTAATATAGACTAATAAGCTTAAACTGATGAAAATCTTAGCAAATTTATAATTTAATCTAAAATACAAATTCTAGTATATTCATAATAATATTCTTATTTTCCTTAAAAATAATAATATTCTTATTCATATTTATTTAAGTAGTCCTGTCGCGGTGATTTTCGGAGATCAAGCTATTGATTAGCGTTGACTCACTATTTTATTTCACGACTGAACTTTTAATTTTTTTAAAAGAAGAAGTGGGAAAAAAGTTCTAAATTACCACATTTTTAAAGATTAGGGTTCGGGGGTTAGTTACGTTTAGGGAAGGTGTTAGCACCCTAAACGTTCGTAGTACTCTACGAGAACCTCTTGATTTTATTTATTTATTTTGGCTATAACTTGCTTATTTTTTAAGAGACAGAATTAAAGTAGTGAGAAAAAGAAATAAAAATGTTTTTGTATTTTTTATGATTTGGAAGGACAAGGTCCTCTGCCTACGTACCCGTGAGGGATCAAAACCTCGTAGTTCGGGGTAAAAATAACGTTTGATTTGTTTGGTGTTTTTTATTAGTTTTAAAAAAGTTTTAAAGATAAAAGCCAAGTGGCAAAATGGAATTGGTTTGTGTTTTTTATTTTTGAAAATGATTAAAGTGTAATTAAAGTAGATTAATGGTTATTTAAAGAAAATAAAAAGAAAAAACGGACACTTGATTGAAAACCAAGGTTTATTAAGAAAAGATTTTTTTTGAGTTTTTCATTATTATTTGCATTTTTTTTTTGTTTTTAATTAACCAAGACTAAAAAGTAACTAAAGCTAAACGCGAGGAAATTCCGTGGTGACGTTGGATCACCACGAAACCCTTTTGAAACTAACCTAATATTTTTGTATTTTTTCGAAAAAAGCGAAATAAGTAAAAATAAATAAAAGACGTAAAGCAGAATAAATAAAGTGTGGTGTCAGTGCATATTCTCATTTATTTTTTGTTACATTGATCCTAAGTACATTATAATAAAATAAAAATGACAAAATGATAAACAAGGAAAGAAAAAAAACAAAATTGCAAAGGTATGAAAATAAGTATGCTAGAATAAAACTAAAATGCATGAAATAAAATAAAAATAAAAATGCATGAAAGTAAAAGGAAAATAATAAGAAAAAAAAATGCATGAAATCCTATAAGGTAAATGCAATGAAACAAAATGCATGAAAATAAATAAGAAATTAACAAGATAAAAAGCTAGAAATGATAATAAACAAAAATAAAAGGGAAGAGGGGAGTGCAGCAAGCAAAAAGGGGTGTAAGGAAAAGAAGAAAACAGAAATCTGAAAAGAAAAGAGAAGAGGGCCGCATATGGGCTGAAGGGGAAAAAAAAGTCAGACCGGTTCGGTTCGAGTGAACCGAACCGGTTCAGTGCTTATAAAAGGAGGGGGCGTTTTTTTTTAGTCATTTTTTCAGAATTTCCTCTTTCTTCCCCTTTCTTCTCTCTGTCTCCTCCCTCAAACCAATCTAAAAAAACTTTCAGAACTAAAAAAACCTTAGATCCAAACTTTTTTTTTAGGAAAGGAAAAAAAACAAACTACCTATCTTCTTTTGGCCTGGCTTCGGCTTAGGGTGGTGATTGGCCGTACGGTTCGCAGGTAGGGGGGAGGGGTGAGGTACGGCTGGGTTTGCTGGGTTTTGGCCGTGGGTTGGGATGAGGGACACGCGTATAGCTGGGTTGTTGTTTGGTAGGCCGATTGTATGATGGATGTTGTGTGGCTTTGGAGATTGGTTGTGGCTATGTGGGTTGTACGGTTTTGGGAGGAGAAAGGACGTGGGTGGTTTGCTGGGTTTGCTGTTCGTGGAGGGGGGCCGTACGGTTGGTTCGTGGGTTTGGTGGGGGGAAGGCCGAACGGTTGTGGTGGTGTGTGGTATGGTGGTAAGGGCTGCGTGTTTGCGAGTATGTGTGGTGGTTAGGAGGCTGAGCCGTGAGGTTCGGAGGGTTGAGGGGCGTGAGTGTTTGTTACTGTGTTGGTGTTGGATTTTTGTTTATTGCTTATTAGTTTTGGTTTGGTGATGTGGGTAACTGGGTTTTGGTAGTGCTTTTGGCTGGTTGTTGCGTACGTGTGGGCGTTATTTTGTTTGGTTACTGATTTTTCTGTGCTTTTTCTGATGATTTTCTGGCTCTTGTTTCTCTGATTTTATAGTGCAGTGATGATAAATGCTGATTAAAGCCATTGATGGACAATTATCACAATTAATCAGCAAAATAATCAAAATGGCAACCATTAAAAATGCCATCAAACTCATTAAAAACCCAAAGTCAGACCTCTTAAAAAACAAAACAATAAAAACGAAAAATAAAAATAAAAATAAAAATAAAAAGGATAATAAAAAAGGAAAAAGAAAAGAAGAAAGAAAAAAAAAAAGGAACTAAAAATAAAAAAGGGAATAATAATTAAAAATGACAAGCAATAATAATAATAAAAAAAAGTCGCCTTCGGAACCCAAAAAATGAGGTATTTTAAAATACCTCCCTGCCGAAATTTCGTCTGAAACGACAACAAAAATTTCGAACCAAAAGACGAGTGAAAAAGAAATCTTAGGTCAAAAATTGGGGTATGACAGATGCCCCTATTTAAGTCTCTTCGTCCGGAGATTTAAAGAGAAAAACTTGGATTCGACGAGTCGAAGGGACTTAAATACAGAGTACGCCAATTTTGGACCTAAAAAGAAGGAAAAAAAGTGAGATGCTCGTGATGCAAATGCAAATGCACGACGGCGAAGCTGACCTGACTGGGGACAAAACAAAACAAAAGGATACCCGAGTTCGTTAAAGAAAGGGATCCGACTCCACTGGGGGATAATATATAGTTCCACTGGGGAAGAGATTAACCATCGTATTGATAGCTGAAAAAGGAAGTATGGTATGGGAACGACACCGACCACAAGCTGCCCGTTTGTAGAGCTTGCCACTTGAGGTAAAGACGGAAACAAAAGTAACATGCCACTGACGACAAGAAACAAAGGTGAATGTCAGCTGTTCGGGATGTAGCCGAACTTGCCACTGACGACATGATAAGAGATAAAATGTCAGTTGCTCGGGATGTAGCCGAACTTGCCACTGACGACCTGATAGATGATAAAATGCCAGCTGCTCGGGATGTAGCCGAACTTGCCACTGACGACATGATAGATGATAAAATGCCGGCTGCTCGGGATGTAGCCGAACTTGCCACTGACGACATGATAGATGATAAAATGCCGGCTGCTCGGGATGTAGCCGAACTTGCCACTGACGACATGATAGATGATAAAATGCCAGCTGCTCGGGATGTAGCCGAACTTGCCACTGACGACATGATAAGATGATAAAATGCCAGCTGCTCGGGATGTAGCCGAACTTGCCACTGACGACATGATAGATGATAAAATGCCAGCTGCTCGGGATGTAGCCGAACTTGCCACTGACGACATGATGGTGAAAGGTATGCACAAGCTATTCATTAAAGAAACTATCACTTGGCGAAAAGAGGGTGACATCTTTGGATCAGACACACTGGAGATGACACTTGGGGACAAAGAGAGTTAAAAAATGTTCATGACTGATTGGTATAAAAACAAGACTCAGGGTGGTTAATGCAACCATGTAGTAGATGATGTTGTTTGTATGTTGTATATGCATGAATGTGTATATGCATGAATGTATGAATGTATGTGTGACAATACGACTTGTATGACTGTATGGAGGATTGACTTGTATGACGGTATGACCGATGAACTTGATGAGACAAGACTGGACAGGTAAGATGGAAAGTGGATCGACGACGCAGTACAAACACTCAGCAATCTTCATTGGGGATGACGTCATTGGGGACATATCAAAACATTGACGGGGTAAGGCCCGATGTATGCAACAACTGGTGGGGAGCAAACACTTCCTGGGGGAGACGTGTTAATCCGAAGACCTGGCAGAAGAACTGGTGTTTCTGTGGTCATGCTTTTTGTTTCTTTCTTTTTTTGAGTCCCTAACTTTTGCGTGGACCGCCCTTTCGGGTTTTCAGTCCACCGGGAATATATTCTTTTTTGTGTGCCCCTAATTTTTGCCTGAACCGCCCTTTCAGGTTTTCGATCCACCGGGACGCTCATTTTTGCCTAAGCCGCCATTTCGGGTTTTCGACTTACCGAGCTCTTTTTCTTTTTCCTTCTTTCTTTTTTTCTCAAGCAATTGACCATGTTTAACCAGCTGAGTTTGTTCGTTCTCAGGATAACTGTTGACGCATACTTCACTTATTCATGTGTTCAGAGAGAATGTGTTTGTTGTTTATGCTTTCCAAAAATATAAAAAGATTTATGATTTTTTTTGAAAAATATTCTGCTTCAAGTACTACCATCAAAAATAGAAGAAATTTTATAAACAGAATAAATAGGAATTCCAAATAAAAAGCACAGGCTCAAATTTATTCAACAGAGTGGTGACCCGCCAATGGCGTGGCTCCACGGATTTCACAAAGTTTGGAAAATGGTAAATATAAGGGGAAGGTACATTGAATACAAATAACCGCTATTCTCCCTAACAACTTTGAATTCCACTGTTTGGATGCTTCAGATTTAGAGTCTCTTTGACAGCTACTGTGCCCCAAGTGAGTCATGGCCAACCTGATGCAGTTACTTTGTCTTTTGATCCTTAACTTTTGCATAGACCGCCCTTTCGGGTTTTCGATCTATCAGGATGATTATTTTCTGTTTCATGTCTCTAATTTTTGCCTGGACCGCCCTTTCGGGTTTTCAGTCCACCGAGACGCTCATTTTTGCCTAAGCTGCCCTTACGGGTTTTCGACTTACCGAGCTGTTCTTTTATTTTTAGACAAAGTATTTCTTGACTGCATCTGCGTTCACAGGACGGGGGAGCTCATCACCATCCATAGTCGTAAGAGTCATTGCACCACCAGAGAAAGCTCTCTTGACGACATATGGGCCTTCATAGTTAGGCGTCCATTTGCCCCTGGCGTCCGGTTGGAAAGATAAAATCTTTTTGAGCACAAGGTCTCCTTCTTGAAATTCACGGGGACGAACCCTCTTGTCAAATGCTTGTTTCATCCTCTTTTGATATAGTTGACCATGACACAAAGCAGCCAAGCGTTTTTCTTCAATCAAGTTCAGCTGATCATACCTACTCTGATGCCATTCAGCCTCAGACAATTTGGCCTCCATCAGAACTCTCATCGACGGGATTTCGACCTCTACAGGGAGTACTGCTTCCATGCCGTAGACTAAAGAGAAAGGGGTTGCCCCTGTTGAAGTGCGTACTGAGGTACGGTACCCATGCAGAGCGAATGGTAACATCTCATGCCAGTCCTTGTAAGTGATTACCATTTTCTGGACAATCTTCTTGATGTTTTTATTTGCGGCTTCGACAGCACCATTCATCTGAGGTCTGTAAGGAGAAGAATTATGATGCTCGATCTTGAACTCTCCGCACAACTCTTTCATCATCTTGTTGTTCAAATTGGTTCCATTATCGGTGATGATTTTATTAGGCACACCGTAACGGCAGATGATATGGTTCTTGATGAAACGGACCACGACTTGCTTGGTCACGTTGGCATAAGATGCTGCTTCAACCCACTTGGTAAAGTAATCAATGGCCACTAGAATGAAACGATGTCCATTTGAAGCCTTCGGTTCGATCCTTCCAATCATATCAATGCCCCACATAGAGAAAGGCCACGGAGAGGAAAGGACACTGAGGGTAGTTGGAGGAATATGAATCTTGTCGGCATAAATCTGACACTTGTGACACCTCCTGGCATGTTTATAACAATCAGATTCCATCGTCATCCAGTAGTAACCCGCTCTCAACAACTTTTTAGCCATTGCATGTCCATTGGAGTGAGTTCCGAAAGAGTCTTCATGTATCTCGCTCATCAACTTCTCTGCTTCACGTTCGTCTACACATCTGAGTAATACCATGTCAAAGTTCCTCTTGTACAAAATATCTCCATTCAAAAAGAAATTACCAGACAATCTTCTCAAAGTCTTCTTGTCTTTATTGGAGGCTCCAGGTGGGTATTCTTGACTCTGGAGGAAACACTTAATATCATGAAACCATGGCTTATCGTCAATGACCTCTTCAACTGAAAACACATGTGCAGGCCTTTCAAGACGTTGGATTCTGATCGTTGGCAGGTCATTTTGATGGCTTACTTCATACATGGAAGACAAGGTTGCTAAGGCATCTGCCATCTGGTTCTCATCACGAGGAATGTGGTGCAGCTCAACCTTGTTGAAGAAGGTCTACAAACGTCTTGCATAATCTTTGTAAGGAATCAGGCCGGGGTGGCGAGTTTCCCATTCTCCTTTGATCTGATTGATTACTAGCGCTGAATCCCCATATACATCAAGGTTCTTGATCCTCAAGTCAATAGCTTCTTCAATACCCAGGATGCACGCCTCATATTCTGCCATATTGTTCGTACAATCGAATTGCAGCCTTGCAGCGAAAGGGAGATGGTTGCCTTCAGGAGTAATGACTGCCCCAATTCCATTACCGTAGACATTCACGGCCCCGTCGAATATCAAACCCCACCTGGACTCGGGATCTGGACCCTCTCCAAGCAATGGTTCATCACAATCTTTCATCTTCAAATACATAATCTCTTCATCGGGAAAGTCAAACTTGATAGGCTGGTAATCTTCAACCGGTTGATGCGCCAAATGATCGGCCAGGACACTGCCTTTGATTGCTTTCTGGGTGCGGTATTCGATATCATACTCGGACAACAACATCTGCCAACGAGCAATCCTTCCTGTTAAGGCCGGCTTCTCAAAGATATACTTGATTGGATCCATTTTGGATATCAACCAAGTGGTGTGGTTAATCATGTAATGGCGAAGGCGTTTGGCTGCCCAGGCTAGTGCACAGCAAGTTTTCTCAAGTAGGGAGTATCGAGACTCACAATCTGTAAACTTCTTGCTCAGGTAATAAATCGCATGCTCCTTCCTTCCGGTTTCGTCCTGTTGTCCGAGCACGCAACCCATGGAATCTTCTAACACAGTTAAGTACATGATCAGTGGTCTTCCATCGACTGGAGGGATAAGAATTGGAGGCTCTAGTAGATACTCTTTGATGCTGTCAAAGGCTCTCTGGCAGTCTTCTGTCCAAACAATCCCCTGGTCTTTGCGGAGTAGTTTGAATATTGGCCCACAGGTGGCAGTCATGTGAGAGATGAATCTGGAGATGTAGTTCAGACGCCCCAGGAACCCTCTTACTTGTTTTTCTGTTTCTGGAGCAGGCATTTCTCTGATGGCTCTGACTTTATCGGGGTCTACTTCAATACCTTTCTGACTAACAATGAACCCCAAGAGTTTTCCAGATCTAACACCAAATGTACATTTGTTGGGATTCAGACGAAGTTGATACTTTCTCAGCTGTTGAAACATCTTCAGCAGGTACTCAACATGTTCTTCTTCAGTGCCCGACTTAACAATCATATCATCCACGTACACTTCTATCTCTTTGTGCATCATGTCATGAAAGAGAGTGGTCATGCCTCTTTGGTAGGTGGCGCCTGCATTTATCAAACCAAAAGGCATTACTTTGTAGCAGAAAGTGCCCCAAGGCGTGATAAAGGACGTCTTTTCTCTGTCTTCGGGTGCCATTTTGATTTGATTGTAACCGGAGAAACCATCCATGAAGGAGAAAACTTTGGACTTAGCAGTGCTATCAACCAATACATCGATGTGAGGTAAAGGGAAATCATCTTTTGGACTGGCCCTATTCAGATCTCGGTAATCGACGCACATTCTGACCTTACCATCTTTCTTCGGGACTGGAACTATGTTGGCCAACCATTAAGGATACTCAGATGTGACAAGGAAACCTGCGTCAATTTGCTTTTGCACCTCTTCTTTGATCTTGAGAGCCATATCGGGACGAGTTCTTCTCAACTTCTGCTTGATTGGTGTAATTTCAGAGTGCAACCTAAGAGGGGGGGGGTGAATTAGGTTGTATGACTTTTAATGGATAATTTTTCTGGTTTATTGTGTTCTTGTAAATTTTTCCGGAATTTTGTATGAATGTATGAACGAATGCTTGGAAAAATAAAGAGTGTAGGGAAGAAGAAGATGGACACAAGGAATTTATAGTGGTTCCCCTACTGGTACTCCACTCCCCCACAACCCTGTGAGGAATTCACTATGTTAGAATCTTTGTTACAAGCAATCTCTCCCCAAGACCCCCTAACAATCTTTCTAACATACACAAGATAGCACCCCACTATCTTTCAACAATTCTCACCAAAACTATGGCAAGAATTCACAACAATGGTTTTTGAAGAATAATAAATTGTATGGCTGTTATCTTTCTCAATATCACTTTAACAGATTATAACTTAGTGCTCAGAAAACTTTTATAATGATATGAAAGTGTGTTCAAAGTTTTCTAACAAGGATAATGAAAGTTTGTAAGTATGTGATATTGAAAATAGCAATTTGAGATCTTGAAAGAAAATGATTGTTGTTGTTAAAATGTTATATGTTGTTGTAAAATGTTTCTAATCTCAAATGCATATATAGAGGCTAAAAAAATGTTTATGAAACAATACTATTTTTTGAAAAATGGTTACCAATGAATAGACACATATTTGAAATTGCACCTATTCATAAAAAATAGTTTGAAATACATTTAAAAAAAGAAACTAGCCTTTTGCCAAAATAAAATATATGAATGCATGCTAATATATGAATACAACGGTAATTTAGAATAATAGCCATTTGTAATGAACTAGAGTAATTAGCCGTTGGAGCAATACTGCCTTTTTGAAATGTAGAATCAAAACAAAAATGAATTGTCATAAAAAAAATATTACGTTTAACAAAAATTGCCTTTTAACAAAAATTTCCGTTTTGACACTTAATGCAATTCATAGGTGACATGATTTCAAAAGACCAAATGCATGCTATAAGTATTTTATTAAATATTCTATTTTCCAAAAGCAATTATAGTTTTTGTAGTAAAAAAAAAAAAACAATTTTTTGTAAAATCACATTTAAATAAAAATCATCGTGAGTGATTTATTTTCAAAAGATATTTAGGCATTGCTTCATATGAAGACTTAGAAAAAATGTTTGTAATTATTTTCTGAGCATTCTAAGTCATAAACAATGCTAAGAATGATAGATCAAAAGATAAGGACCATACTTACAATGATTATAATTTAAAACCCTAAGTCCTTAAGCTTGTTCATCATCTTGATCCATGAGCCTCCATAAGCTTTCTTCTTTTTGTGATGTAGTCTTGTAATCATCAAAACCCAGCCAAGTCACAAGGAAGGAAATCTTCTTCACAATCTCCCCCTTTTTGATGATGACAAACCATATCATGTTGACATTGATGTGCAAAGAAAGCTCCCCCTGTCTTGTATATCTCCCCCTTTGATTTGCAATTGGATAACCTGTAAAATGTCAAAGTACAAGCACATACCTACACTTTCTCCCCCTTTTGACATCATCAAAAAGAAGAAAGATCGGAAAAACAGATATCCAACCAAAAATATGCATACAAGACAAGTAATAATAATATAAAACTTAAAACAAAGTTATCCGAATCCAAACTTATCATAAAAATGCATATAATCCTATATAAAAAATCATATAATTTGAAGAAATAGACACCTAAAATAAAAATAACATTTTTTGCATGTACATATGTTAAATATCATTCTCATCCAAGATTCCCAATTCTCTTCTTATTTTAAAAAATTGTTCTTTTGCCAAAGGTTTTGTAAAAATATCCGCTAATTGAGAATGAGTATCCACAAAAGTAACTTCAACATCTCCTTTGAGAACATGATCTCTTAGGAAATGATGTCTAATGTCTATGTGTTTGGTCCTGGAATGCATGACTGGATTTTTAGTTAAATTAATTGCACTGGTGTTGTCACATCTTAAGGGAATGCATTCTAAATTTAAACCAAAATCACGTAATTGTTGTTTCAACCAAAGAACTTGTGCACAACAATTTCCTGCAGCAATATATTCTGCTTCTGCAGTACTCAAGGCTACACAAGCTTGCTTTTTACAAGACCAAGAAACTAATGCATTTCCCAAAATGTGACATGTACCACTAGTACTTTTTCTATCAGTCTTACATCCAGCATAATCAGAATCAGAATAACCAACCAATTCACATAGACTCCCTTTGGGATACCACAAACCAACATTGGGAGTGCCTTTTAAATATTTCATAATTCTTTTAACAGAAGAGAGATGAGATTCTTTTGGACAAGATTGAAATCTAGCACATAAACAAACACTAAACATAATATCTGGTCTACTTGCAGTAAGATAAAGGAGAGAGCCAATCATACCTCTATATTTTGTAATGTCTATTGGCTTACCAGATTCATCTTGATCTACATAAGTGCTAGAACTCATAGGTGTTGCAATCTCCTTGCAATTATCCATATCAAATCTTTTAAGAAGTTCTTTGCAATATTTTGATTGATTGATGAATATTCCATCCTTTGATTGCTTTATTTGTAGACCAAGGAAGTAATTAAGTTTTCCCATCATAGACATTTCAAATTCTCCTTGCATCATGTTAGAAAATTCTTTACACAACGATTCATTAGTAGCACCAAAAATGATATCATCAACATAGATTTGCACAAGCAAGGTATGATGATTAATTCTTTTTATAAAAAGAGTAGTATCAACTTTTCCTTTTTCAAAACCTTTTTCACAAAGAAAATTGCTTAATCTATCATACCATGCTCTTGGTGCTTGCTTTAGACCATAAAGTGCTTTCTTAAGCTTATATACATGAGAAGGATTTTTAAAATCTTCAAAACCTGGAGGTTGTTTAACATAAACTTCTTCATGTATATAACCATTTAAAAATGCACTTTTGACATCCATTTGATATAATTGAAAATCTAAGGAACATGCATATGCTAAAAGTAATCTTATGGCTTCTAATCTTGCCACAGGTGCAAATGTTTCATCAAAATCGATCCCTTCTTCTTGATTATAGCCTTGAGCAACTAATCTGGCCTTATTTCTTACAATAATACCATTTTCATCTAATTTATTTTTGAAAACCCATTTTGTACCAATGATATGTTTATCCAAAGGCCTAGGTACTAATTCCCAAACTTGATTTCTTTCAAATTGATTTAGTTCTTCTTGCATGGCTAAAATCCATTGATCATCACTTAAGGCTTCATCAATTTTAGAAGGTTCGATTTGTGAAACAAAAGCCATATTTAAACATGCATCTTGAAGATTAAGTCTAGTAGATACTCCCTTATTTATGTCACCAATGATGTTGTCAATTGGATGGTCTCTATGAATTCTCCATTCTTGTGGTAGATCATTATTTGTTTGCTCTTGTTGTGGCATTTCTTCTTCTTGGTGTGCATTGTTTTGTTTGTTCTGTTCATCTTCAATGTTGACTTCTTTTGGTGAACTATCTTCATCATCTTCATCAGAAAGAATAACTTTTTCCTCCTTGGAGGGGTTAGTTTCATCAAAAGAGACATGAACAGATTCTTCAATAGTAAGGGTTCTTTTATTGAAAATTCTATATGCCTTACTAGTGAGAGAATAACCAAGAAAGATACCCTCATCAGATTTTTCATCAAATTTACCAAGGTTATCTTTCCCATTGTTCAAAACAAAACATTTACAGCCAAAAATATGAAAATAAGCAATATTGGGTTTTCTACCCTTATAAAGTTCATATGGAGTTTTCTTTAAGATAGGTCTTACCAAAACACGGTTACTTACATAGCATGCTGTACTTACCGCATCTGCCCAAAAGTACTTAGGCAAATTTGTTTCACTCAACATGGTTCTTGCAAGTTCTTCAAGAGACCTGTTCTTCCTTTCAACAACACCATTTTGTTGTGGTGTTCTAGGTGCCGAGAAGTTGTGTGAAATTCCATGTTCATCACAAAACTCTTCAAAAAATGTATTTTGAAACTCTCCACCATGATCACTTCTAATAGATACAATCTTCAAGGATTTTTCATTTTGAACCAATTTTGCATACTTCTTGAAAGCTTTAAAAGCATCACTTTTATTTGCAAGAAATAAAGTCCACGTATATCTAGAGTAATCATCAACTATAACCAAGGCATAATAGTTTCCTCCAAAACTTCTAGTTCTTGAAGGACCAAAAAGATCCATATGAATTAATTGAAGAGGCCTAGAAGTTGAGACTATATGCTTTGGTTTGAAAGAAACTTTTGTTTGTTTACCTTTTTGACAAGCATCACATAATTTGTCTTTAATAAACTTAATCTTAGGCAACCCAACAACAAGGTCATGCTTTATTAATTTATTCAAATGATCCATGTGAATGTGTGCAATTCTTTTATGCCATAACCATGCATCATTGTTGTTGTTTACCACAAGACATTTAAGCTTTAAAGACAAATCATCTAATGAAATCATGAAAATATTATTTATTCTTTTTCCAACAAGTTTGATTTCATGTGATGCTACATCTTCAACAAAACAAGAATCTTTATTGAAATTTACTCTAAAGCCTTTATCACATAAGTTGACTAATACTTAGTAAATTATGTTTTAGACCTTCAACATATAGCACATTATCAATAGTAGTATAGGGAGGCATACCAACTTTACCGATACCAAGAATCTTTCCTTTATTGTTGTCTCCATAGGTGACATATCCTTTTGATTTTAGGGTCAAACTTGAGAATCTTGATTTGTCTCCCGTCATATGTTTTGAACAACCACTATCAAGGTACCACATGTTGGTTGAAGATTTCAACCCTCCCTACAAAACAGAAAGTTTAAGTCTTGTTAGGTACCCATTGTGATTTGGGTCCTTGTGGGTTAATACCTTTCCTTACCCAAATATATTCACCATAAGGAACACCAAAGTTTCTTATGTAGCATGTATTTGGAGTATGGCCTTTCATGTTGCAATAGAAACATGATAAATTTTGAACATGATATACACTAGAATTACTTCCATTGGAGACATTATTTCTAACCTTAGAATTTGTTTTCTTATAAGACTTGTTAGAATAATTTCTTCCATAAGAATTATTTCTAGTATTCATACTTTTAAGAGGAATTACAACATGCATTTTCTTTGGTTCCAAGTTGTTGGAAGTTGTGCTTGCTTTAACAAAGATTGTTTTACTTGTACTTGGTTTATCAAAATTTGAAAATCCAAGACCGGTTTTATTTTTTAAATCTCTTTGTTTGCTAAGAACATCTTCCAAACTATTGTGACCTTTTTCAAAATTTTTTATTACTTGATTTAATTTAATAATTTTTGTTTCATGTTCTTTACATTTATTACATGAAGAATTTTTGACCTTTTCTAAATCCACTTGTGCATCAAAAACTTTTCTTTCAAGTGAAACAATTAATTTCTTCTGTTTTACACAAGTTTTAGAAAGTTTACTACATTCTTCATATAATTCATCAAATGCATTTTGTAATTCATCATATGAAGGTTTAATATCAAGTTCAGAATCACTAACCTCTTGTTCATCATCAGAGTGATGAGATGCCATTAGTGCAAGATTTGCATACTCTTCATCCTCTGATTCAGAAGATGAACTTATGTCATTTTCTTCCCATGCAATGTAGGCCCTCCTTTGCTTGAATTCTTTCTTTCCTTTGTCACCATTTTTGTTTGTAAAAGATGGACAATTTGCTTTCATGTGACCTTCTTTCCCACATCCAAAACATGTAATGTTTTGGTTTGACGTAGAGCCCTCATTCTTCTTGAAAGATTTTCTTTTATTACCAAACTTGAAGGACTTGTCCTTTTTAAGAAATTTTTTAAAACTTTTTGCAAGAAGATTGATGGTCTCACCTTCATCAGAACTTTCTCCTTCATTTTGTTGTTTTGACTCAACTCTTAGAGCAATGCTTTTGTTCTTCTTCTCTTGCCCTTCATGCTTTTCCAATCTTCCAAGTTCCATTTCATGTTCTTGGAGTTTACCAAACAAAGCGGCAGAAGTCATTTTAGAAAGACTTTTCTTTTCTGATATTGCAGTCACCTTTGGTTGCCAAGCCCTTGTTAATGATCTAAGGACTTTGAGATTTAATTCATCATTTGTGAAAGTCTTTCCAAGAGCCATCAAGTGGTTTGTTAAGTGAGAGAATCTCTTTTGTAAATCAAGAATTGATTCACCGGGCTGCATTCTGAACAATTCATATTCTTGTGATAAAGTGTTCAGTTTTGATCTCTTCACTTCTTCTGTGCCTTCATGGGTTACTTCTAGAGTGTCCCAAATTTCTTTTGCAGTTTTGCATTGAGAAATTCGGAAGAACTCATCCATGCCAAGGGCTGAATGAAGCATGTTGATTGCCTTCTTGTCAAACAACAATTTTTTCTTATCATCATCAGTCCAAGATGTTTTTATTTTTACTTGGACAACATCATTCACAACCGTTGTAGGAATGAATGGACCATTCTCAACGGCATTCCATATTTCTTCCCCTTGTGCTTCCAAGTATGCACGCATGCGAATTTTCCAGAAATCATAGTATTCACCAACAAAGCATGGAGGTTTGTTGCTACTACCACCATCTTTGAACACAATGTTTGAATTTGAAGCGGAAGCCATTTTTCTGGATCAAGGAGCAAATTACCTTAACTTGCTCTGATGCCAATTGTAATTTCAGAGTGCAACCTAAGAGGGGGGGGGGGGGGGGGGGGTGAATTAGGTTGTATGACTTTTAATGGATAATTTTTCTGGTTTATTGTGTTCTTGTAAATTTTTCCGGAATTTTGTATGAATGTATGAACGAATGCTTGGAAAAATAAAGAGTGTAGGGAAGAAGAAGATGGACACAAGGAATTTATAGTGGTTCCCCTACTGGTACTCCACTCCCCCACAACCCTGTGAGGAATTCACTATGTTAGAATCTTTGTTACAAGCAATCTCTCCCCAAGACCCCCTAACAATCTTTCTAACATACACAAGATAGCACCCCACTATCTTTCAACAATTCTCACCAAAACTATGGCAAGAATTCACAACAATGGTTTTTGAAGAATAATAAATTGTATGGCTGTTATCTTTCTCAATATCACTTTAACAGATTATAACTTAGTGCTCAGAAAACTTTTATAATGATATGAAAGTGTGTTCAAAGTTTTCTAACAAGGATAATGAAAGTTTGTAAGTATGTGATATTGAAAATAGCAATTTGAGATATTGAAAGAAAATGATTGTTGTTGTTAAAATGTTATAAGTTGTTGTAAAATGTTTCTAATCTCAAATGCATATATAGAGGCTAAAAAAAATGTTTATGAAACAATACTATTTTTTGAAAAATGGTTACCAATGAATAGACACATATTTGAAATTGCACCTATTCATAAAAAATAGTTTGAAATACATTTAAAAAAAGAAACTAGCCTTTTGCCAAAATAAAATATATGAATGCATGCTAATATATGAATACAACGGTAATTTAGAATAATAGCCATTTGTAATGAACTAGAGTAATTAGCCGTTGGAGCAATACTGCCTTTTTGAAATGTAGAATCAAAACAAAAATGAATTGTCATAAAAAATATTACGTTTAACAAAAATTGCCTTTTAACAAAAATTTCCGTTTTGACACTTAATGCAATTCATAGGTGACATGATTTCAAAAGACCAAATGCATGCTATAAGTATTTTATTAAATATTCTATTTTCCAAAAGCAATTATAGTTTTTGTAGTAAAAAAAACAATTTTTTGTAAAATCACATTTAAATAAAAATCATCGTGAGTGATTTATTTTCAAAAGATATTTAGGCATTGCTTCATATGAAGACTTAGAAAAAATGTTTGTAATTATTTTCTGAGCATTCTAAGTCATAAACAATGCTAAGAATGATAGATCAAAAGATAAGGACCATACTTACAATGATTATAATTTAAAACCCTAAGTCCTTAAGCTTGTTCATCATCTTGATCCATGAGCCTCCATAAGCTTTCTTCTTTTTGTGATGTAGTCTTGTAATCATCAAAACCCAGCCAAGTCACAAGGAAGGAAATCTTCTTCACAATCTCCCCCTTTTTGATGATGACAAACCATATCATGTTGACATTGATGTGCAAAGAAAGCTCCCCCTGTCTTGTATATCTCCCCCTTTGATTTGCAATTGGATAACCTGTAAAATGTCAAAGTACAAGCACATACCTACACTTTCTCCCCCTTTTGACATCATCAAAAAGAAGAAAGATCGGCAAAACAGATATCCAACCAAAAATATGCATACAAGACAAGTAATAATAATATAAAACTTAAAACAAAGTTATCCGAATCCAAACTTATCATAAAAATGCATATAATCCTATATATAAAAAATCATATAATTTGAAGAAATAGACACCTAAAATAAAAATAACATTTTTTGCATGTACATATGTTAAATATCATTCTCATCCAAGATTCCCAATTCTCTTCTTATTTTAAAAAATTGTTCTTTTGCCAAAGGTTTTGTAAAAATATCCGCTAATTGAGAATGAGTATCCACAAAAGTAACTTCAACATCTCCTTTGAGAACATGATCTCTTAGGAAATGATGTCTAATGTCTATGTGTTTGGTCCTGGAATGCATGACTGGATTTTTAGTTAAATTAATTGCACTGGTGTTGTCACATCTTAAGGGAATGCATTCTAAATTTAAACCAAAATCACGTAATTGTTGTTTCAACCAAAGAACTTGTGCACAACAATTTCCTGCAGCAATATATTCTGCTTCTGCAGTACTCAAGGCTACACAAGCTTGCTTTTTACAAGACCAAGAAACTAATGCATTTCCAAAAATGTGACATGTACCACTAGTACTTTTTCTATCAGTCTTACATCCAGCATAATCAGAATCAGAATAACCAACCAATTCACATAGACTCCCTTTGGGATACCACAAACCAACATTGGGAGTGCCTTTTAAATATTTCATAATTCTTTTAACAGAAGAGAGATGAGATTCTTTTGGACAAGATTGAAATCTAGCACATAAACAAACACTAAACATAATATCTGGTCTACTTGCAGTAAGATAAAGGAGAGAGCCAATCATACCTCTATATTTTGTAATGTCTATTGGCTTACCAGATTCATCTTGATCTACATAAGTGCTAGAACTCATAGGTGTTGCAATCTCCTTGCAATTATCCATATCAAATCTTTTAAGAAGTTCTTTGCAATATTTTGATTGATTGATGAATATTCCATCCTTTGATTGCTTTATTTGTAGACCAAGGAAGTAATTAAGTTTTCCCATCATAGACATTTCAAATTCTCCTTGCATCATGTTAGAAAATTCTTTACACAACGATTCATTAGTAGCACCAAAAATGATATCATCAACATAGATTTGCACAAGCAAGGTATGATGATTAATTCTTTTTATAAAAAGAGTAGTATCAACTTTTCCTTTTTCAAACCCTTTTTCACAAAGAAAATTGCTTAATCTATCATACCATGCTCTTGGTGCTTGCTTTAGACCATAAAGTGCTTTCTTAAGCTTATATACATGAGAAGGATTTTTAAAATCTTCAAAACCTGGAGGTTGTTTAACATAAACTTCTTCATGTATATAACCATTTAAAAATGCACTTTTGACATCCATTTGATATAATTGAAAATCTAAGGAACATGCATATGCTAAAAGTAATCTTATGGCTTCTAATCTTGCCACAGGTGCAAATGTTTCATCAAAATCGATCCCTTCTTCTTGATTATAGCCTTGAGCAACTAATCTGGCCTTATTTCTTACAATAATACCATTTTCATCTAATTTATTTTTGAAAACCCATTTTGTACCAATGATATGTTTATCCAAAGGCCTAGGTACTAATTCCCAAACTTGATTTCTTTCAAATTGATTTAGTTCTTCTTGCATGGCTAAAATCCATTGATCATCACTTAAGGCTTCATCAATTTTAGAAGGTTCGATTTGTGAAACAAAAGCCATATTTAAACATGCATCTTGAAGATTAAGTCTAGTAGATACTCCCTTATTTATGTCACCAATGATGTTGTCAATTGGATGGTCTCTATGAATTCTCCATTCTTGTGGTAGATCATTATTTGTTTGCTCTTGTTGTGGCATTTCTTCTTCTTGGTGTGCATTGTTTTGTTTGTTCTGTTCATCTTCAATGTTGACTTCTTTTGGTGAACTATCTTCATCATCTTCATCAGAAAGAATAACTTTTTCCTCCTTGGAGGGGTTAGTTTCATCAAAAGAGACATGAACAGATTCTTCAATAGTAAGGGTTCTTTTATTGAAAATTCTATATGCCTTACTAGTGAGAGAATAACCAAGAAAGATACCCTCATCAGATTTTTCATCAAATTTACCATGGTTATCTTTCCCATTGTTCAAAACAAAACATTTACAACCAAAAATATGAAAATAAGCAATATTGGGTTTTCTACCCTTATAAAGTTCATATGGAGTTTTCTTTAAGATAGGTCTTACCAAAACACGGTTACTTACATAGCATGTTGTACTTACCGCATCTGCCCAAAAGTACTTAGGCAAATTTGTTTCACTCAACATGGTTCTTGCAAGTTCTTCAAGAGACCTGTTCTTCCTTTCAACAACACCATTTTGTTGTGGTGTTCTAGGTGCCGAGAAGTTGTGTGAAATTCCATGTTCATCACAAAACTCTTCAAAAAATGTATTTTGAAACTCTCCACCATGATCACTTCTAATAGATACAATCTTCAAGGATTTTTCATTTTGAACCAATTTTGCATACTTCTTGAAAGCTTTAAAAACATCACTTTTATTTGCAAGAAATAAAGTCCACGTATATCTAGAGTAATCATCAACTATAACCAAGGCATAATAGTTTCCTCCAAAACTTCTAGTTCTTGAAGGACCAAAAAGATCCATATGAATTAATTGAAGAGGCCTAGAACTTGAGACTATATGCTTTGGTTTGAAAGAAACTTTTGTTTGTTTACCTTTTTGACAAGCATCACATAATTTGTCTTTAATAAACTTAATCTTAGGCAACCCAACAACAAGGTCATGCTTTATTAATTTATTCAAATGATCCATGTGAATGTGTGCAATTCTTTTATGCCATAACCATGCATCATTGTTGTTGTTTACCACAAGACATTTAAGCTTTAAAGACAAATCATCTAATGAAATCATGAAAATATTATTTATTCTTTTTCCAACAAGTTTGATTTCATGTGATGTTACATCTTCAACAAAACAAGAATCTTTATTGAAATTTACTCTAAAGCCTTTATCACATAATTGACTAATACTTAGTAAATTATGTTTTAGACCTTCAACATATAGCACATTATCAATAGTAGTATAGGGAGGCATACCAACTTTACCGATACCAAGAATCTTTCCTTTATTGTTGTCTCCATAGGTGACATATCCTTTTGATTTTAGGGTCAAACTTGAGAATCTTGATTTGTCTCCCGTCATATGTTTTGAACAACCACTATCAAGGTACCACATGTTGGTTGAAGATTTCAACCCTCCCTACAAAACAGAAAGTTTAAGTCTTGTTAGGTACCCATTGTGATTTGGGTCCTTGTGGGTTAATACCTTTCCTTACCCAAATATATTCACCATAAGGAACACCAAAGTTTCTTATGTAGCATGTATTTGGAGTATGGCCTTTCATGTTGCAATAGAAACATGATAAATTTTGAACATGATATACACTAGAATTACTTCCATTGGAGACATTATTTCTAACCTTAGAATTTGTTTTCTTATAAGACTTGTTAGAATAATTTCTTCCATAAGAATTATTTCTAGTATTCATACTTTTAAGAGGAATTACAACATGCATTTTCTTTGGTTCCAAGTTGTTGGAAGTTGTGCTTGCTTTAACAAAGATTGTTTTACTTGTACTTGGTTTATCAAAATTTGAAAATCCAAGACCGGTTTTATCTTTTAAATCTCTTTGTTTGCTAAGAACATCTTCCAAACTATTGTGACCTTTTTCAAAATTTTTTATTACTTGATTTAATTTAATAATTTTTGTTTCATGTTCTTTACATTTATTACATGAAGAATTTTTGACCTTTTCTAAATCCACTTGTGCATCAAAAACTTTTCTTTCAAGTGAAACAATTAATTTCTTCTGTTTTACACAAGTTTTAGAAAGTTTACTACATTCTTCATATAATTCATCAAATGCATTTTGTAATTCATCATATGAAGGTTTAATATCAAGTTCAGAATCACTAACCTCTTGTTCATCATCAGAGTGATGAGATGCCATTAGTGCAAGATTTGCATACTCTTCATCCTCTGATTCAGAAGATGAACTTATGTCATTTTCTTCCCATGCAATGTAGGCCCTCCTTTGCTTGAATTCTTTCTTTCCTTTGTCACCATTTTTGTTTGTAAAAGATGGACAATTTGCTTTCATGTGACCTTCTTTCCCACATCCAAAACATGTAATGTTTTGGTTTGACGTAGAGCCCTCATTCTTCTTGAAAGATTTTCTTTTATTACCAAACTTGAAGGACTTGTCCTTTTTAAGAAATTTTTTAAAACTTTTTGCAAGAAGATTGATGGTCTCACCTTCATCAGAACTTTCTCCTTCATTTTGTTGTTTTGACTCAACTCTTAGAGCAATGCTTTTGTTCTTCTTCTCTTGCCCTTCATGCTTTTCCAATCTTCCAAGTTCCATTTCATGTTCTTGGAGTTTACCAAACAAAGCGGCAGAAGTCATTTTAGAAAGACTTTTCTTTTCTGATATTGCAGTCACCTTTGGTTGCCAAGCCCTTGTTAATGATCTAAGGACTTTGAGATTTAATTCATCATTTGTGAAAGTCTTTCCAAGAGCCATCAAGTGGTTTGTTAAGTGAGAGAATCTCTTTTGTAAATCAAGAATTGATTCACCGGGCTGCATTCTGAACAATTCATATTCTTGTGATAAAGTGTTCAGTTTTGATCTCTTCACTTCTTCTGTGCCTTCATGGGTTACTTCTAGAGTGTCCCAAATTTCTTTTGCAGTTTTGCATTGAGAAATTCGGAAGAACTCATCCATGCCAAGGGCTGAATGAAGCATGTTGATTGCCTTCTTGTCAAACAACAATTTTTTCTTATCATCATCAGTCCAAGATGTTTTTATTTTTACTTGGACAACATCATTCACAACCGTTGTAGGAATGAATGGACCATTCTCAACGGCATTCCATATTTCTTCCCCTTGTGCTTCCAAGTATGCACGCATGCGAATTTTCCAGAAATCATAGTATTCACCAACAAAGCATGGAGGTTTGTTGCTACTACCACCATCTTTGAACACAATGTTTGAATTTGAAGCGGAAGCCATTTTTCTGGATCAAGGAGCAAATTACCTTAACTTGCTCTGATGCCAATTGTAATTTCAGAGTGCAACCTAAGAGGGGGGGGGGGGGGGGGGAATTAGGTTGTATGACTTTTAATGGATAATTTTTCTGGTTTATTGTGTTCTTGTAAATTTTTCCGGAATTTTGTATGAATGTATGAACGAATGCTTGGAAAAATAAAGAGTGTAGGGAAGAAGAAGATGGACACAAGGAATTTATAGTGGTTCCCCTACTGGTACTCCACTCCCCCACAACCCTGTGAGGAATTCACTATGTTAGAATCTTTGTTACAAGCAATCTCTCCCCAAGACCCCCTAACAATCTTTCTAACATACACAAGATAGCACCCCACTATCTTTCAACAATTCTCACCAAAACTATGGC